>JAPTHN010000006.1:11813049-12413049 GCA_026936325.1 Platynereis dumerilii | reverse complement strand
TGAAATATCATACCAATATATATATCTTCCAGAGCTATCATAACATCCATAAACACAAAATGACCATATTCTAAAAATAACCCAATCTCCAGCGCTGTGAACTATTTATAGACTAAGGTCACCGGTTAATCTCTATTCCATCAGAATATATGTATTTTCCATTTCACAGAAATTCTATCTGATGTTCAATTTAATATCCAATTCCATATCAAAACATGATATTCTGATATTTGAGGCATTACATCTTTTTTGATGCAATACTTCAGTCTCTTTTTTAATGCCATCTCATTTTTGAATGCCCAATGGAGTTATATTTTTGTCAGGCAATTCTGTGTTACAGTGTCATTTCTGACATGCTGTAAATTTGTGCCATTTGACAATTTAGTGTTTTTATTCCATGAGGAATTAATACATGTGTATAGGCAGACATGTCAGTGGCAATTTGTACATTGGATATATCCATAATTTTATACACAATTGGATATTGCTTCTCATACACAGTACATATAACAGAATCTAGCTGGTGTGCTCAATTTCTGAATAGAAATAGAATCACCAACACAATGATTTCTATGAATGGTACGTTTATGACAAAGCTGCATATTAATAAATCTGTTCAGTGATATTCAAAGCCAACCAGGTGATAAATATTAATAAATCTATTCAGTCTATTCTTGGCATTTACATAAGCATTGAATTAAGCATCATTAAAATTATATATATATTTTACACATTATATGAACGATGGGAATCCGACTTTGGATTGCGTATCATTCCTTTGGTCATGACCCTTGGAACCAATGCTATCTTCAGGCAGGATGGATGGATGGATGATTGGGGCTTTACGTCCTGTATTCATGCACTTAGTAGGCTAATTAGGAAAGGAGGAGAACATGGCAATGAGGCGAATGATGATTGAAACAGTCGTCCAACATAGGCCCAGGTGACCCGGCAAGAGCTGGATTCAAACCCTGGACCCAGCGATTGGTAGTCCAGCACGCTACCACTAGACCAACCCTCCCCCCTCCGTCTTCGGGCAGGATACAAGGCTGATCCATAAAAAGGTAATGTGAAACATAATATTATATCATCATAGGGCTGATACGTCCATATCTGCCCTCAGTGCCCTGTGTGATACAAGTAATTTGAGGTGTGATACAAGAAATTGAGCGATATAAGGAGACTCGGGCACATACGTGGCTCTCCGGGCACGATACAAGGGCAGATACGTAAAATGCCATGTAATAACATAATGTTATACACATGAAATATGCATATATATAGCTTTATACTTATCCACCATCTTCATTTATACATCTCATCCATAAGTGGTTGAAAACAGGTACTTACCTAAAAGCAAACAGAAAAACATAATTTAGCAAACATGAATAATACATTATGAACAATCTACACAATTGAAACTTGAAATGTCATGGAACTGAGACTTCACGAATAATATGAAATTCTATCACCCCATAATTATAATTACATATATCTAGAGTCATATATATATAGTCAGTGATCATGAAAAATATATTTTTATAAACAAGGCACACAATTCAAACTTGAAATATCATGGAGTCCAGACTTCATAAAGAATATTCCAAAAATTCTATCACCCTATAAATTGAGAGAAATTAGAGGAAAACAAGACAGAAAAACACAAAGCAAAAATGCACATTACACTTTTTAAACCTCCTCATTTAAATGCAATGTTTTCAGGTTCATACATTGAGGATAAACAAAAGTCCTTTTCAAAAGCAAATTTTTACAAAAATAACCCCATTCCTAATTAAATGGTTGTTTGAACAGTCTAGTCATATTTGACAATTGCTGACGACCAAATGTTGTCTAATTTTACAGGCAAAACACGTTGGACATATGAAAACACAAACCCATTAGAAAATTACATGCTCAGACTGAGGCTACATGACATGGTTTGTGATAGATTATAGGCTAACTTTGAGGAGAGGAGAACCGAACCAGACGAGACAGGAGCGGATGCGGCAACTAGATAGATGGATGATTGGGGCTTTATGTCCTGTATCTATGCTAGTGTTGCGTCGGTTCCTGTAATTTCGGTTCGGTTTCGGTTGTGCCACTTCAACTGAAAATTGAACCGAAGTTCAATCAAACAAACTAGTGTCTCGGTTGTCTTATCATATCTAATTTTTTTTTGTCGATCTGTTCACTCTTCCAGACGAGCAGCATGTTACTGCATTGAATTTGCGGACCAAAAAACGATTTTGTGGACTGGGCGCTGCACCGCGGATGGTCAAATCGGGTTATACACATTGTGGACCACTCATTTTTTCTTTTTGTGGATTCGCCTACAACCAAAACCGCAACCAAAACTTCTGCTCTCAAATATTTATTTGAAATAGCTGCGTAAACTGCAATCCCGACGCTTTCTCACCAAAACCGACTTGTTCGCTGAACACAAAAATATAGGTTTTTAAAAAGCTTTGCTTCAGAGTGACACAAGACCGACATTAACCAGTCAGACATTTTCGGTCTAAGTTAATAACACCTTTCGGACCTTACAGAGTCACCTACGGAGCATGAAAATCGGGTTGACAAGAGGTGATTACCACATAAAGGTTTTGACATTAGAGGACTATGAATTACTAAGTATTATCAATAGAGTTAGAGCTATTCAAAGTTATAAATGGCTTCATTAAAGTAAGCCTAAAATGTATAATTATCATGCAATTATATTATTAAAAGGTATTTTTATGAGATTCTATCTAAAATTTAAATGAATTTTATTTTTATTATATTTTAACTTTAAAAAAAAGAAAAACGATTCTTAAAAATGTTTTGAAATACGTTTTTGATGAATAAATCATTATAATTATACCATTTATTCAAAGTTTTTATCAGGCTATGTTAGATTTCAACAGGAAATTAAAGTTTTTATAGTAAAATCATAAAATTGTCTGAAAGCGCAGACAGCAATGTCTGAAATTATTCAAATTTTATAAAGTACGCAGTACCAAAAATTTTAACTGGCACCATCAAAAAATTCTAAAATTCACCTAATTAAAGCCATAAATTGTTGACATTCAACAGCGATGTCATACTTTATGAATTTACAACCTTCTTCTATGAGCTAATTTTAAGCCCTGTAATTTTACAGACATAATTTCCAAAGAACTTTTCTATCTTGTCAGATTTTAATAAAAATCTAGCATTAAAGAGCAGTAAAATTTCAAAAGTACATGCTTTAATAAAACCAATTAAAATTGTCCATAAATTATTTTTGATAAGTCACAAAGTAAATCAAGCCACAGTACATCACTGGTTTTCAGTTTACTGATGTAAAACTAAGTTTACATATCAAGATATACTTCAGTATGCAATCAAATATGAAATATGATAATGAAATGAATTATGAATAAAGTTCCATTGCCAATGCATCAAATTTTGACATATGTGTCCAGAAGTATAGTCTTGTACAATTAAGCCATTGAATATTTAACTCCAGTATATTGGGGATTAAATTTTTATAATTCCAAAATGACATGAAATTGTTTATAATCTGTGGAATCATGTGACATAATACTTGTTGAATTAAATTATGTAGTGGCATGACTATGGTAAATTTACTACATGTAAAATTTTGAATATCTGTCATTTAACTAGGCACTAATCTGACTTGTCATGTATTTTAACAATGTTTAATAGAGCTTTCCAGAATAGTTTCGATGATTGTTCAAAACAATATATATTTTTTTCAGTCCTTAAAAAATACAAATTTGGTTATTTTGTTCGTTTGTAATGACTGAAATTTTAGAAATTTTCATAGCAAGTAGTTATTTTTGGCAACCAGATGGATAAAGGAATGGTAATAGAACGTATAATTTTGGAAAACATTGTTCCAGTCAAGTTAAATTGCCCTTATACATGCATATGACTTGGATTAAGGATTAAATGTGCAAACAGAGAGTCAGACATTGGTCAGACAGTCTATCAGTCAGCCAAATAGTCAAAAAGTTTAAGTGACACCAAAGGTTGATGACTAGTCATCAACCTTTGGTGACACAGAAAGTCAGATGGAAAGGCAGACAGAAAGTCAAACAGTAAGTCTTGTAGTAAGTCTTGTAGAAAGTCTTGCAGAAAGTCAGCAGAAAGTCAGCAGAAAGTCAGACAGAAAGTCTTGCAGAAAGTCTTGCAGAAAGTCTGGCACGAAGTCAGGTTTACAGAGAGTCAGGTCCACAGGAAGTCAGAACCTTTAACAGAAAGGCAGAAAGTTTGGCAGAAATTCTAGCAGAAAGTCTGGCAGAAACATGATGGAGGCAGAAAGTCTGGGAGAAAGTCTGACAGAAATTCAGGCAGAAAGTTGGACAGAAAGTCAAGTACGTGTACACAGAAAGTCTAGCAGAAACTAGTAAGATCAGACAGAAAGTCTGTGAAACATTCAGTTCTTCTTCCAGTCAGTCATCGACAAAGTCAGTCAGTAACAATAGACACACAAATTCACAATTTCTTGATTTCTAAACCACATCACAAATAGTCATACCCATGAAATAAGCTCAAATGGGACCCTATCACATTTCTACAAATTCTTAGAGCCCTTTTAGAGCAAGCCACATGTATACAAAAGCAATTTCTGAAGGTTTCTGTAATTCAGACCTCAAAATGAGCAATCACCAAATAAAATGACAGTCCACAACATAACAATGGTTTGTCGACTGGTAACTGAACAGCACACACAATCTTTTTGACGGGTCAGTGGACACTTTTTTATGGGTCAGGTGGTTTCTATGGTAACATAACACCAAAATCAGATAATATCTACCTGAGGGATATCAAAAATCTCTGATCTTATCATAGTATAAATCACGATTATAATCTATAGATGGAAATGTGATAAGGGTGTTATATCTACCCCTACAAAGAAAATTCTAGTTAGGGTGTTACTCCTGGGTGATTGAGAGTATTTACCCCAAAATTACGTAGCCCTACTAAGGGTACTCTAAGTGTGGGGTAAATACTTAAAACCTAAATTATGATAGAAAGGTAGAAATAAATTCAGAGTCAAGAATCAAGTACCCCTGAAAACTGGAATTCCAAGGTACTTCAAAGAAATTTATATGTATTTTTGGATGGGATTTCAAAATCAGGCTTTTAAATATGGCTGGCAGCAGTAGGTTTCATCATAAAGATATGACGGATGGATGATTGGAGCTTTACGTCCTGTATTCAAGCACTTGGTAGGCTGATTAGGAAAGGAGGAGGACATGACAATGAGACAAAGGATGCTGAATCAGCCGTCCAACGTAAACCAGGTGACCCAGCAAGAGCCGGATTCGAACTCTGGATCCAGCGTTTGGTGGCCCAACACGCTACTGCTGAGCAAACCTTTCCCCTTTTAATAGATAGATAGGCTGATAGATAGATAGACAGATAGACAGATAGACCGACAACCAGATACATTGATGAATACATTGACATATTATGAAGGCCTACAGCGCAGACCTGCACGAAAACATGAGTTCATAATAATAATTTTTATTTATTTAACTCCTGATTTGTAAGCCTGCATTTCATCTGAACAAATCATTTCAAATCTACAATCCAACAATACAAAAGAAACCTACTTGTTTCAAGTGAACATTTTGTGACTACATTGTTTGCCAAGCTAGAATGACAGATTGTCTTTTAATCATTGAAATGCAAATATTTGAGATGGTTTGTAAACATTGCAATTTGTCCCAAAGGAATTTGACTCTGGTCTGTTGACTTGAAAAGCTGCATTGGAGAAAATGGCCAAACAATCAGAGAGATAGACAGACAGACTGTCATAGATAGACAGACATGCAGAGGCCATCAAGAGACATGAAGCTGTCATAACAGCCTGAGCAATCAGACTGCAGCACGCATGCGCAAACATGCCATTGTGACCTCACTGACTAATTTTGGTGATGTCATCTACCAGAATGTTAGAACAGTGATGACAAGAGCGCAACTGTATGCCGCAGTAAATTGAAAGTCTCCCGACCAGTTCCAGAGTTCTGTGACAGCGAAATATTAAAATGTCTGTATCAGTTGATACTGAAGACTTTAAAGCTTTTTGAAATCAGCATTACATCACAATACATAGGAAACATCAAGGAAAGTCACATTAACGTCAACAAAAAGTACATGGTCGCTCTTGCTGTTGAGTGCATGGTCTGTTGTTGCTGAATACATCACTCAATTCCTAGAGACTCAGCAACGCTGCTCGATCGTTGCTGATGGAGGGATACATGATTGGGTTTTAATAACGTCCTGCACTTATGCACATGGTAGGCTAATCAAGACAGGAGGAGGACACAGCAATGAGGCAAAGGACGATTGAGACAACCATCCAACATGGCCGAGGTGACCCGGCAAAAGCTGGATTCGAACCCTGGACTCTGCGATTGGCAGCCCAGCTTGGAGCTCTGCATTTCTTTTTCGCCATAGCCTTATAGGCTTCCATCCCTTCCGAGAGTGTAGCACAGCTAATAGACCTTGTGTCCTCATATATATAAGGCCAGAGGTCAGATTTAAGAATGGAAACTGAAGCCTCGCAGCTTATTAGGCCTGAGATTGCTTGGTGTCGTATTACAGCATTCATCTTGGCTTAATTCCAGCCAACTTTCTCCCCAGAATTTCTTGTAAGTCTAGATGTATGTAATGCCAGTGGGATTAATCTGTAAGCTTGCCTTTTTGCAGTCGTTTTTCTCCCATCTCCGGTTTTTTATGCAATTGTACAAATGATGTACAGATATCAGTAAATGGTGATATATATTATTTGTATAATTTGTGTATTCTGTATGTATATTATATACTAATCAGTAAATGTTTGATATCAGCATTATTTAGAACAACTACAGTGTAGGCATATCACCCTGGAACTTCTATCTATCTATCTATCTATCTATCTATCTATCTATCTATCTATCTATCTATCTGTATATTTATCTATCTATCTTACTATCCATCCTGCAATTTATGGGCAAGTCTATTTTTCAGCTGTCAATCTGGAATTCACAGGAAGTGCCACATATATCTTCTTCTTTGGTTAGTCCCATTTTTATCATCCAGACCAAGAAGATTAAGAGATTACGTAACACTTAGTCACATGATCTCCTTTGTCACATGACCATTGTTGACCTATCAGCACTTGAAGCTGTCTTGCTTCTGACAACTGTTGTGATACCAAGTCTGATAACAAGAAAAAGCCATTTGGTCAAGATGTAGACTGTTTGTCATAAAAGACTGCATCAAAAGTTCTATTACCATTAACTACAGGTACAAGCCTGATAGTCTATTCTTATGTATACTTTTCACTGATATATTCAAAGGTACCTTGCTCTGATTGAGCCTGCTAACTTCATCTGGACAGAAAATAGGTCACTTTTGAACTGACCAATCAGAGAAGTTCTTACAAATGTGACCTTTGCAAGAACTACTCTGATTGGCTGATTCCAAAAATGACCTATTTTCTGTCCAGATGAGGCATATTTCCAATGTCGATACCGTTCCAATATCGATACCATTGGATACATAGTGATACACAGCAGCTATAGCGGCTTCAATCCTATACCAATACTGCTTTTTTGGTCCCGATGCCACCGATACTCGCTATCGGTATCTATTTAGTGCATCTAAATGTGTTAAGGTACTTTTATTTAAAGAGGGTAGCCAAGCTAAGTCGGTGACTTGTCACCAGTCGGGCCCACGGCACCTCCAATTTACGTCTGATGCGAACGACAATGTCATGGAATGACATGATGGCCAGCCTGGGGGTCGAACCCGGGTCCCTTGATTGTGAGACCAGCACTCTACTGACTGAGCTAAAGGGGCTGACTAACATCCATCAATTCATCAATCAAATTCAATCAACCCAACAATCAATCCATCTGTTTTACATCATTCATGGATGATTGGGGTTTTACGTCCTGAATTTATGCTCTTGGTAGGCAAATTAGGACATGAGGAGGACACAACAATGAGGCGAAGGATGGTTGAAACAGCCATCCAACATGGGTCCCTTCCAAAGTAACTATATATATATACTATTATTTTATCTGCATCCAACACAACCCTATACAAAGCAGACATATCTATTCACATATATGACAATCAGGGATTGAATAATTAATACCTTTCATCACCTACAGTGAAAGGTGGCATTGATTATTTTCTATAGTAGCTGCTACACATGATAGGCATGTTTTAATGTTTATCCCCATGTATATGTAATATCTGGGGATCAATTAAGCTCCATTGGCCACACTTCACATGCATGTAGGCCTATAGATAGTCAATATACATGAAGGCTCATATAGTAGATGGAGTGTGTAAAACTTACTATATATAACTGTAAACATAGAGAAGCATATTGAACCTGTATGCCAGTGTATGGTTTATAAATAGTATTTTAGATATATATATATACACACAATTTTTTGTTAAATTCTAAGGAATTGTAATGATAATAGGCCTAATTGTTATATTAGTAAATTCATGAAGCACTTTTGAAAAGAAATCGATTTTAATGCATTTTGTGTGAATGCTGAATGCACAGTGATTTTGAAAATTTATTCATAAATATGCTAATTATTTTCAGCAGTGATTTTATGTGTTTATATTGCAATTACAGTGTACACATATTCACACATATCCATGGATTCTATCAATGATATTATTACAATGTGACGTTTTATAATGTTAATTTAATTGTAAATCAATCCATGTAAACATATTAAATTCATCCAATTCAAATGTAATTCATTCAGAACTTTGTTGCACAGATAAAACATACACTGAAAATAATACAATTACTACAAACATGTAGTGTATTGACTCTATCAAGAAAAAAATATTGAGTTTGGTGAAAAATGTCTAGGCTATCCTCATTCCAGAGTTCAAAGTCGGAGTCGGAATTCGAGTCGGGAGTCGGAGTTGAGAGTCAGAGTTGGAGTCTTTGTAAGTACTCATGAGTCGGGGAAAATTTACTGAATGTGGGTCGAAGTCATGCAACAGATAGCGTTTTGAGTCCAATTTGTTTAAAGGCGGGAGTCGGAAACCATTCAAAACAGAATGATATCAAAAGTAAATCTATCAACTTCTGTGAAATCTATAAATATGTCTCTCTGCCATTCTTGAAAGTCTATCTGAAATATAACACAACATGCAGGACAAACATCATGTATTCAAAGCATCTATAGACATCTGTAGCATGTAAGAACTACAGTAAACCAGCAACAGTATAAAACATGAAACTAACTTGTAAGCAAGCCTGTAGCCATTCATAGAACCTTTTCAAAGAACCTAGCCACAACAGAAAAGCCTTAGAAATCCTATGAAAGTCAATCTGTGACATGTCGATTTGATAAATTCGATTATTGGCAAATTTCTAGAATTGGGCCAAGTGAAAGCTGTGATTTTGCACTCATTTGACACCAGACGCCATTTTTGTTCCTTTTAGATCATGTGACCGGAAGTAATATGGCAGTTGCACAAGGTTACCTGACACAAAATATCTGGGGCAGGACTGCTTGCTTACTGTGTTCAATGCTATCTATCTATCTATCTATCTATCTATCTATCTATCTATCTATCTATCTATCTATCTATCTATCTCACCACAGTTATCTATCTATCAATCAGTGTCATCTATCCATCGCTGTCCTTCTTGCAGATGTTATCCAGAACTATCTACCTATCTATCAATCTTTCCGGTATATATCTGTGCGGAAGAAGATTCTGAAGTTAGTTCAGTTGGTAAATCTTTGGACGGCCAATCACCAGGTTTGCGGTTTGATTCCATCTCTGGTTGGGTCAGCTGGACTTATGTTGGATGGCAATTTCAATCATCCTTCATGGTGGCCTTCGCCTCATTGTTGTGTCCTCCTCCTGACCTTATTAGCCTACCAGTGTCCACAAATACAGGATATAAAGCCTAACCATTCTCTTAGCCTACCAGTATTCCATAAAACTTTATTTCTTGCGAACAATACTGTCTACACAATTCATATAGACTCATCATTGAATTCCGTGACTGACTCAATCACTTTTGTCTGACAAAATCAAACAATTGCTTCCATTAGAGGTTAGCATATGAACTTGGAAGCACATATTTTACATGCTAATAACATGAAATACACTCATAAAACTGTAATTAGGGATAAACTCTACACGTCAGTGACCAATATAGCTTTAGGGCTGCTTTAATAATGGGTTTCACGTGCCAATTTCACTTAGGAAATGTAAACAATGGACCTTAATTATGCCTTAATTAGTCAATTATTAGGTGGTATGATTATGTTGATGGTTGAATAGGTGTTAATTAGCCCCCCTTGGCCAGTACATGGGCACAAGTACATGTATCTAGGGATTCTAGTCATGAAATTATAGTGTCAATATTAATGTAATGATGTTCAGAGGAAAGCGACCAAATACTTCACCATGATGTGGCAGAACTTCATTTAATTATACCTTGTATATTATTGAACTGATTATCCAAGATGGATGGATGATTGGGGCTTTACGTCCTCTATTCATGCACTTGGTAGGCTAATTAGGACGACAAAAGGACACAGAAATGAGGCGATGGATGACTGACACAACCATCCAACATAGGCCCAGGTGACCCAGCAAGAGCAGGATTCGAACCCTGGCCCAGCGATTGGCATCCTAGCAGGTGGAATATAGTAATGTCTGATGCACCGCGAAATACGTTAAATTGCAATTTTTTCAAAACTAAACCTACGTTACTCTAACCAACTGTTACATACTGTATCTTTACAATCTTCCAGTATAGTAACCAGCCCTAGGAACTAAGTCAACACACCAGTAACTTAGTAGCAGTCTCTACAAGACTAGATTCAGGCAGCAATGAGCAGCATTGCTGGGTCTCTAGATTCTCAGTGATGACACAGGTCAGGTGACCAGCTACAGCTGACATACAGGTCACGTGACCAGCTACAGCCGACACTGCAACCAGCTAAAAGATACCCCTAAAAGATAAGCCACACCCCCTACCCACCAGATCCGAGAGTCCCTCTGGCATTGCATGCCATCGCCCAACTCAGAGGACTCGTAGAGTCTGACTTAGTAGTATGTTACTGACTGCAGGCAATTTATCAGTTAGACATATGCACCCACTAACTCAGTACTAAGTAGGGAGGGTGTTTAACATTTTTAGGGTTATTGGGGACACCCCAGGTCAATGAGGAGCAGGTAAATGCTCATGTGGGGTGAATTAGAAAACCCCAAATGCATATGGAGGGTAGTTAATGAATAAGCAAGTCAGGGGTAGGCTTGCAGGTAATGTAAACTTACTAAGTTGATTTAGCACCAAACATAACAATTAAACATGGGTGTTCTCAGGTGAAAGTTCCACTAGATTGAATTGCTTACACCAAGTAGGGGCTAATACTTCTGAATAACAATTAGGTAAATAATGTTAACCTCAGGTGGGCAACATGTTGCTTTAATAGTAGCTAAGGACAGAGAGTCAGTTCTCAAATAGATAGATACATAGATGCATAGATATACAGATAGATTTAGATAAATAGATTAAGGGTGCTAGAACAGGGGGCAGGGGAGGTTTTTGCCCTGAAAGAAATATGTTTATGCCTTAATTTAGGCACCAGTATTCAAATTATTAAGTTGACACTGTATTAAAATTTTGTCGTTCAAATAAGATTTGCCCTCTTTCGTCAGACAGCCCAGGCCACCCTTGTTTAACTCCACCACCCTCCTAAAAAGATAGGTAGAAGCAGAAAGATAGACAGGCACATATATAGGCAGATATTTATATGGAACAACTCTGTGGATGCATTTTTTCAGATTATGCCAAAAAATTATGTCTTGCGATATGTTGCGCTCCGGAGTATACAGTTAAAATTTTGACATAAACTGTTTGTCAATAATACACCAGACAATATCTATTTCAATCGAATAATTGATCAACATATTGACTATATATTGCCATTTCAAATCCTATTGATGAACACCAGTAAAGTTAATACAACTCATACATATCATGATTTTAACTTAAAGTATGGGAGCAAAACAACTCTATGGATGTTACCATCAATATTACTATATTACCATGCAACAAAAACTATATATGAACAGACTGGTAGATAGTAATCTACCTTCAGGTAACTTTTTCACCATGAATATAATTACTTATATTGATGTCCGTTCAAGCATCCTATGTGCAGCAGATGGTAAGGATATTTTGGCCCTAAATGGCTTTTTCTGACCATAAATAAGTTTGCCAGTTTTGATAAAATCTAAGGTGTTTGGTTAGATAATGCTAACCAGGTTTATCAAGTATTGTTGCTCTGAAGAAGGTGGGTTTGGGATACGAGAAAAAACCAATTTTCTCGTAGCACTAAAATGATGAGATGGAAGGAAGGAAGGATAGTAGAAGAAAGGAAGAGAGGGGGATGAAGGAAGGGAGGGAGGGAGGAGGGATCCGAGGGAAGAAGAAAAGAAGGAAGAAAAGAAGAAGGATGAATGGATGATTAGAGCTTTTTGTCCTGCATTTATGCTTTTGGTAGGCTAATTAGGACAGTAGGAGGACACCACAATGAGGTGATGTAAGATTGAAACAGCCATTGAACATAGACCCGGTGACCCGGCAAGAGCTGGATTTGAACCCTGGATGGAGCGATTGGCAGCCAAGCTCAATACCACTGATCTCAACCTCCCCTCAAGAAGGAAGGAAGGAAGGAAGGAAGGAAGGAAGGAAGGAAGGAAGGAACGAACGAACGAACGAACGAACGAACGAACGAACGAACGAAAGGACACCAACAAACCTACACATGTACCCACCTATCTGTATAGTTATTCACAGTGTTACATATGTCAGGTATCAGATTTACTGAATTCATGCAAACAAACATATTCTGACCTGTGCCAAAAATTCATTGATTAATGTCTTGATATAATCAGATATATATGTCTCATAACACTGATACATATCACGTTTTAATTACAAAATGCAGTTTTACCTGTCATGAAAATTCAGAGCATTTAAATTGATCCATGACAGTAGTGCAAAACATCAATACATTTTCAGCTTCATAACACATTTCTAGGAAAGGAAGGAAAGGGGGGAAAGGAAGGAAAGGGGGGAAAGGAAGGAAAGGAAACGAAGGAAACGAAGGATGATGGATGGATGACTGATACTTCACATCCTGTATTTATACATTGTGACAGCCTAGTTAGGCTAACTAGGACTAGATGAGGACACAGCAATGAGGCGAAGGATGATTATTACTGCTGTCCAACGTAAAATAGGTCCAGGTGACCTGGCCGGGGATGGAATCACACTTACAAAAAACTAGGGAAGCTTAGAAGGGACAGAAATGAGGAGGAAAGATCATCGGTACAACCTTCTCCTTATATCATTTATTTTGGTGAGCCCGGTATTTGGTGGGAATAAATTCCATGTTAAAAGTGACAAATATTGGTTTCCCTAGCAAACAAAAATTGCTTATATCACAAGGCCAGATTTCTGCTACAGTAATTAATTCTTTTGTTAAGGCTGGATGACGCCACAAAGGAACAATGGAACCTAATCAGAATATCTTAGGTGTCATTTGGCAGAAAACAATTACCTTCCTATGCGAATGTTCTTACGTATAGAATGGATATAACAGAATATAATAGAATATGATAGAATAGAGGGGTAACATAGAATATAATAGAATAGAATATAACAGAATATAATAGAATATGATAGAATAGAGGAGTAGGCCTAACATAGAATAGAATAGAAAAGAAAAGAATATATAGAATTGACCATGGCAGGTAGATTTGTTTGTTTGTTTGTGTTTTACGCCTCTGCAGCACCTTAGTGGGCTATATCGAGTCAGGCGATCGCCGTATGATGATGAGATGAGAAGACTGTGAGTCTGGCACATACCCTATTAATTCAGGGATGCCCAGGGTCTTTCAGTTGCCCCAGCATAGAATACTGGATACAACCCGCCTCCATTTAATGTCCCATGGGCTCGGACTAAAGTGAGTTCCCAGGGTGAGATTTGAACCCACACCCTCAAAGCCAGTTGACAAGCGCACTTACAAAAAGGGCCATGGGGGAACTCCCATGGCAGGTAGAAGAATGGAGTTTAGTAGAGTAGAGAAAAATATAATAGAAGAATAAAATAGAATAGAATAGAATAGAATATAAAGTTCCAATTTCTCAACAGCCTATATCCCATCACTGATGAGAGTCAACATGCCTGGATTATATGTGTAGACTACCAGGAACCAAAGGAATATTTCAAACCTTTTGTTATCAGAGGAAAAACATGGAATTGATGAATGTCAAACAAACATGATCAATCATTAATTCATTTGTGATTTCCATCTGTAATTCATCACATTTGACATTAATATATTGTATTTTCAGTTTTTATTCGGTGCCTGAAGAAATGTTGCGCTTTTTACATTCTACCAGTCGACAGCAAAGAAATCAATATACGTAGTATTCGTCATACAGATAAATTCAATCGAGACAGTATTATATTGGAAGTGACATTCTAACATTGTTCTAATATTTGTAGGACTTTGACAGATACATAAATTTGACCTTTAAATGAAAGCCACCATAGTCAATCACATGATATGGTGATATTTTGACATTACAAGTGAAACATTGCATGTGACGGTATTTCTGAATGTCATTTGACCTTTTCTGCAGAAATCGGATTAAAACCATTCTCTGAGAATATTGCGATGCAGAATATACAATAAAAAAAATCTAAAATCACCATGCTTTTGAAGGTTGATAGAATATTACCTGAGACTTAAATATATTAAAGCAGCAGACTAATCTAGTAAAGACATGAGAGCCAGGTCAGTGATTGTACGTTGACTAAATATTTGGAACTCAGGTTTGATTCCCGGCCAAGGCACTCATGGTTACCCATGTCCGATGGCGGTTTCATCCTGGGTTTGGCTTGTGTTATGCTGGCATACCCCGCACCAGCTGGCGGGAGCTCAACCATCATCTTTGTGGAAGGAGCTGCACTTTTTATTTCTTATTTTTGGTGAACGCTGTATGATGATGAGACGAGAAGACTGCGAGTCAGGAACATACCCTATTAATTCAGGGATGCCAAGGGTCTTTCAGTTGCCCCAGAATAGTACACTGGATACAACCCGCCTCCATTTAATGTCTTATGGGCTTGGACTAAAGTGAGTCCTGGGGCGAGATTCGAACCCACACCCTCAAGGGCAGTATTGCTTTGTGCCACCGCAGAATCCAGACTGAACCCATGACTTTTAGTGCCTGATCCACTACAACTTTACTAGACCCCTATTGTTTTAAGCTTCTGAATGATGCAAAATTAACATTTTTGAGTCATCAAGCTGATGGGCTCAGGAGTGAAAAATGACAGAGAAACATAATTAGACATGTTGTTTTGATCCAAATAACCAAACATGACAAGTTTATAATGAAGCACAATTATAGATAACCACTACCAAACAGCATGTAATTACCCAAACATGGAATTTTGTTCTTGTAAAGTTATAGCAGACCCATTTGCCCTCATGCTGGTGCAATTAATTACTAATAATAGCTGATATGAGCCATTAATAGCTAAACACTGCCTGATATAGCCATATAGGGGCGTTAGAACGGTTGTATAGATGTTCATTTGACATTTTTTGCCTTTTTAATGAGACTTCCTGTATTTCCTGTCAATCCTTTGGGAATGTCTCTTTGTTTGATTTTCACACTCACTGCCTTTAAAATCAACATGAAATTTCTCACTCCATGCATAAATAATGGTCTTTGAACATTTGCTTTATACTTTTTTGTGAAGTGATTTTACAGGAATTTGGGAATTCCTGCCAAATCAGGGCTGACGGCTTGTCATATGTGAAATTGGATGGAATTATAAGCACTTGGGCATGTACCGATAACAAGCTAAAAGAACAGTTTCAATTCTTTTTCGGGCCAGTTCAGTTGACTTCGTTTTAACAAAGCGCCATCAATATTGTATGTCGTTATTGTCGTATGTACTATGTATCCGTGTCTGTTACAATACTTCGTAATTCATAAAGAAATTCATTCAGCCATTCGAAAAGTCAATGAAATGTACAATTGTTGTCAGTCAGTCACAATCAGTCACTATATTTAAAGATTTTCTATCAGTCATACATTGGAATATATATATATTCACTTTTCAGTCATTTGAGTGGCCAGCCACTTGCAATCAGTCAGTGAAACAAATCAGTCAGTCAGTCAGTCAGTCAGTCAGTCAGTCTTCTATTATCCATTCAGTCAGTCAATCAAAGGAAGGCACAGTAAGTCAATCAGTCAGTCAACAGAGTCCACTAAGTCATGAAAATCAGCCAGTCAGTCAAATTTGATGCAGTAGTTTTACTAAAAACAAATGCTACAACTTAAATTGGTCATAATTTAAAAGGAACCCACATCAAATGAAAGCAAATTAAGTCAACCCAAACACATAATAAAAAGAGATCAAATTGGGATAATAAGGGCTATCATTAATTTGCTATCATCAGTAATCTAGCAGACTAATTTTAGAGGATCATGAAATCTGAAACTCCAATCTAATTTGAAAACGAACTGCAAAAATTATCAAGTGATAAAATCAGCCATGAAAAATAATTCCAAAAATTCGAGATTGGTATCAGATTGAGCCAAAATGTAACATCTGTGAAATTATTGTAGCTTTTATTTAATCAGATGCATCTGTATCAACTGCATCTGTATCAATTGATTCATGTATCAGTTACAGACACAATCTTTGTATCATCAAATTATCAATATATCTTTGGCATCATCTGGGTTCAGTGGTGTGGAAAATTTGCTTCTGTACCTAAATTTGGTGGTGCATATGGGCAGAAAAATTGCTGGCACTCAGACAAGTTTTATCTGCCAATCTACAACATGATTTATCTGACATAAGCTACACCTGTTAGGCAAAATGCTTCTGTTGCAAAATGAGATATTGCTAGAAAAATGTGAATTTTAACTTAATATGAATTACATGAAAACAAGATTAAAATCCAATCCAAATTTTCAGATAACTGTAATTTTTTGGATAACGATTATGGAAGGATGATGGGGCTTTCTGTACTCTATTTATGCACTATGTTGGATAATTAGGACAGGAGGAGGACACAGCAATGAGGCAAAGGATGATTGAAACTGCTGTCCAACATAGCTCCAGGTGACCCGGTCAGAGCTGAGAGCTGGAATCAAACCCGGGGCCCAGCGATTGCCGATAGGCAACCAAGAGTTCTACCAACTGCGCTCACCCATCTGAGGACCATCTCCCAATCCGTAATGGCTTTCGCGCATACAATTAGACCTTTGCGCCGCCGCCGATTGCCGGCTAAGCCGCCAATATTTCCCATAGCCAGCCGCCACCAATAGCATCAGATAGCCAGTCAGCCGCCGCCGATCCTGGTACAGCCGATCGCCGCTGGGCTGACTGCTATTGTCCAGCACTGTTGTGAGTGCATGAGTACCATCCTGAAGATGACAGAAGCATAGCCACAATGCTAATTGAGCTTAATTGCAATTCAGTAGGTTCTTAGGACTTTGTTTCACTCTCAGGTTCCCTAATTGCCATTGAGGAAGAGGTCTTAGGTCAACCTGGCAGGTGTCAAAGCTGATTGCACTTTGCAACATAGCTTTGATGTCTATAGATCTGACGATCACTAATAAGCCTATGCAGTATGCAATGCATTGCTTGTAACTTCACTGCAAAAAATTCCCGTTAAATTTTACAGTTAAATTACCTGGCAACTTTGTTCCAGGTCTAAGAACTGTAAAAGTACTAATAAACCTGAACAGGACAATGAACCGTAAAATGCAGATTGGTACTTTGAACTGTAATTTTGCAGATTCAACAAAGTGATATTACGGTATAATGTACAACAGTTTATTTAAAGTATATTTTACAGTTATAACAACTGTCAATCATAGAATGTAAAGAATGCAAGGAGCTGTATAATCTGCTGTAAAAATACTGATAGTATGTGTTATTCTTACTTATTGCACAAGTGTGAAACAACAGACTAAGCATGTGATTTAACTGTCGCATAGCTGTACGGATGTACCGATGCTGGAATCAGCTGAGAGAGTGAGAGAGCCACTGACTCCAGGCTCGGCCTTGCTCATCTCTTGCTTGACAGCAGGGAAGTAAGTCCATCAATTATACCCAGCAATTAATTCGCACACGTCTGCTCACAAACCATAAAATTGATGGATATTTTCCAAGAGAACCTGGTGTCAAGTTTATCGAAGTATGTTGTATTGATGCAGACTGCGCCTGGGTTATTTTGGTTTTAATAGTGTCATTCTTTAGATCACATCATAAGACTCACACAAATGTCAATGTCATATATAAATATAACAACTTTTGCATAATGACAGCATCTTTAAGATCATATGAATGAGGATGTTCCCTTACCTTCAGATAAGTTATAAATTAAGTTTGATTAACAGCTGTGTAAAGCATATGTTATAGATGGCACCACATGGTCCGTGGTTGAAGTCCATGCAATCTCTTGTTTATAGTTCCTAATCTGACCAGGTGTATTGATTGTTTGTCCAATTCAAATGTTTTGTCTGCATATTACAAGTTGCCAGTAAATTAACGGTTGAAGTAATTGTTCATTAACGTGAACTGATTGTTAAATGACATGTTGCAGTAAATTTATCTTGGAGCCATTTTGTAACTGACAAAGAACTGTAAATTCACAGACAAAGTCTGTTTTAAAAAAATACTGATAAAATAACAATAAATTTACGGTTCTTTTAGCCAGAAAAACACGGCCATTTCTTACAGTGTTGTTCTACTTATAATATACCTTACACAAACTTAAATTGAACTTTTGAAAGTTATTTAATCATTGGGTAAAATAGAATTCATATAACCTTCATTTGTAAATTGTGGTGCAAGACCATTTAAGCTATAAGGTAAATATCATTTAGATAATTTTTTTATTAAAACTGTCATTATGTAGCTTGTAATTCTATAATAAGGCCTATTTATATGAGCACTATGAATTCCTGTAAACAGCTACACAACACCAATGAAAATTCGCTGTTGATATAAAAAACTAAAATTTATACTTTATATACAAATTCTACTCAAGATTTGATTCTCTGACATGGATGGATGGATGGATGATTGAGGCTTTATGCCTTGTGTCCATGCACTTGGTATAGGCCAATTAGGACAGGAAGAGAGGACACAGCATTGAGGCAACACATGATTGAAACTGCTGTCCAATATATTTGCCAGGTGACCCAGTCAGAATGGGAATTGAACCCAAGACCCAGTGACTGGAAACCCAGCAAGCTACTATCTTATCTAACCTCCCTCCCTTTATAATAATAGAAATCTCTAGGAATTCTCTTAATTGTGAAATGATAAAACTTTTTTTGAAGAAGTCTCCATATAATGCCAAAGCCTTGATGGTAAGTGGAGATATCTAAACAAGAATCTTTTTCAGAAACTACCAGATATTGTTTAAATTTGGCTGCAAGCCACTCTTAGCCGATAGCCAGCTGATTGCTTTGGCAGCCAGCCTCAGCTGATTCCACAGTGGCTTAGCCGGTAGCCAGCTGATATTTTGGTCAGCCAGCCACCTTTTGTCACAGCAGCTGGTGCAAAGGTCTACATACAATATATCAACCCACCGCATTACACTGACTTTTTTGGCCAAAGAAAGATCCGTATCGGGTTTCTTTCTTTTCATCAACCCACACAGAATTCCTGTACTAAAAATGGTTAAGATCGACTTTCCTATTCAAATGATTCACTGCCCATCCAAAAATATAACAAAAAGGCAGACAGTGCCAGCCAGGTCTCAGTGATCTAGGGTGCCACACCTTTGAAGTCAGTGTTCGAGTAATCATAATGACGTCACTTCCTCTTTCGTGCTGATTACACCTCTGTGACAGAAGAGTTACACTGTCATCAGACCAGTCTGAAGCTCTATGTCACGTGAGTTGTCAATGGACCAGTCTAAATTTAGAACGACAGAGAAAGAAAGGAAGAAAAGACTGGCACACTACGGCGGAATTCTTGTAATTAGGTTTAGAGGAAAATACATTTGGGAAGGATGGAAGGAAGGAATGAATGAAGGAAGAAAGGAACAACAGAAGGAACGACAGAAGGAACGAAGGCAGAAAGGAACGAAGGAAGGAATGAAGGAACGAAGGAAGGAAGTGAGGAAGGAACGAACGAAGCAAGGAAGAAAGAAAGGAAGGAACGAAGCACGGAAGAAAGAAAGGAACGAAGCAAGGAAAAAAGAAAGGAAGAAATAAATGAAAAAAGCAAGAAAGGAAGGAATGGAACAATGTAGAAAGTAAGAAAGGAATGAAGGAAGGAAACAGAAAGTAGGGAAACAAAGAAGCGAAACTGTTGAGAAATGACAAAATTTAATCATCTTCACATAGAACATCTTCATGTTATTTTTGTTTACCAACATGCATGTATCTAATTTTCCCTAAGGTCACATGTATGTACTGTAATAATACCATTTCACCATACACATACACGTGGATGCATAGAATCGTATGCAACTCCATAAAACCGAACCCATACAAAATAGGCTTTGAGCCATGGGTGCATTACCCAAACCCCTACAAGTGTGTATCAGTGCGGCTGCGAATCTAAGTCTCACACAACTTGTATGTCATCACTGCAGGAATATAAGTCAGCCAGCCCAGAGCTACAAATTGCATTCTGCCATATGACAATATTGTTACTCTATCTCCCATACTCAGACCATGAGCTACTTTCTGTAATCTGGCTTAGCCTAATATTCCTATTATCTAACCTCGGTGTTTACACTAGGTCCCTTATACTCTGCCTTCATATGAAATATGTTCAGATGTGTATGTAATGGGAGTTCTTATTGTGTTTAGTCCTTTGCCTCTTTCTGGTCTTACTCTCTTTATTTTCTGTCCTGGTGCTCTCCGCTTTCTCTATACACTGCCATATATATATAGGCCAATATATACAACATACTCCACTTTTCTCCTGTTTCGTATTTTGTCATATTTTGCTATTTCTCTTGATTCCCTCCTCTGTCTCCCTTTCTTATTACCTTTTTTGCCATTTTCATCTTATGTATTTATCATCCCAAATTATCAATTTTTGTAAAGTCTCCCGATTTTGTGCTCTCTTTATCTATCTTAATCTCTTGGCTACCAATTTCTGGGTCCGGGGTTCAATTCCAGAGCTCAGCAGCTGGACTACCTAGACTTATGTTGGACAGTAACTTCTCATCCTTCTCCAAATTGCTGTCCTCCTCTTGTGTGGCTTACAACGAGTGCATGAATATACGACATAAAGCCCAAACCCCCCATCTGTCTCTCTGATAGCATATCCTCCTATGTATCAATTTTATCCATCATCAGATATTCTATTTATCAGTTTTCTCTAGACAAGGTCAGTAAAACATAGTGACACATACAAATATCTCTTCTCTATAGTCTAATGTTACCAGATGGTAATTTACCAAATTAAGATAAGCCATGGAAATAATGCAACAGCATTTGTTGTGTTATATGACACTTTTGTTATTTGATATCTATGCAAATATCTGCTTTCCTATTTTATGGCAGGACAGAAAACAACAGACCCAAGCTGCTATCTGCAATGACTTATGGGGTGCCTCTTTAGTGCTGTAAAAATGGGAACCAGACCTCAAATATGATATCAAATATGATATTATCATATGTGTATAGTATCACTAATATGTTTTATAGTATTTGTAGCAATGGAATTATGATAGCCACATAGATATATAGATTCATAATGATACATATTTTAATCATCGAATGGCAACTAACCTGACTGACTGACTGACTGACTGACTAATAGATTAACAATCTGGCTGGCACAAATTGTCAAACTGGATGACATTTGAACTCTGACTGAGTGACTGATTGGCTGGCTGGTTGGCTGACTGACTGACTTTCTGACTGACTGATTTAATCATTAAAATATTACTGATAAACTGGTTTTGTTTTTTTACCCTTGTCTACCTCTTCAAAACAATATGCCATTCAAGCACAAATGACATTGTACATCATTAATGAAACAGAACACCCTGAAAATTGTCCAGTGTCTGTAATGAAATAATGTACACCAAGGCCACCGGAAAGATGATATAAGGGAAAAAGTATTTTGTGTTTCATAAAAGCTTTTATTGGGAAGGAGGATAATCTTTGGCCTTGATGAAAATTGAGTATAATGGAGGAGCAGAGGTGAGGCGAGGATGAATTGATTGATAGTTGGGGCTTTACGTCCTGGATTTATGCAATTGGTGGGCTAATTAGGACAGGAGGATGGATGATTGGGGCTTTATGTCCTGTATTTTTGCACTTGGTAGGCTAATTAGGACAGTAGGAGGACACTGCAATGAGGTGAAGGATGATTGAAACAGCCAACATAGGCCCAGGTGACCGAGCAAGAGCTGGATTCGAACCCTTGGCCCAGCGATTGGCAGCCCAGCATGCTTCAACTGGACCACCCGATAAAAATATATGAAATAACAAAACACATCGATGAAAAGCCAAAATGACAAAAGATAGGAATATTGCATCAAACCTGGTAGTCTGACACACATTAAGGCTGTTGTCTGTTGCCATGGTAAATGTTTACACTTGACATTTGTTACATCATCATGCAATATTACAATCATCAATGTTCTAATCGTGTGGCAGCAGTCACCTCAGATGGTGTGATGTCATGAATCACGTGACAGACATGTGACATTTAGATGTCTGTAGATATACACTTAACAAGTTGTTTTTTTTACCTCAGAAATCTCTCAACAATAATATGCAAAACCTATATGAAAATTCTTAAATGGTAGCTTTTCGTTTAGGATTTGAATAAAGCTTTTAGAATCTTTGGATTCTTTTCAATTTTCTTGAAAACTTTTTCTGAAACAGGAAATTACGTATTTGTTTAAATTTATGAATTTGCCAGACATACTTTTTAAACCAATTATTCAGATTAATTTTTTTAATGATTAATTTCTTGCTATATAGAGATAATAAATATGTTTTGACAGGTAATTCATATGTGCCAATAACTAATAAATCCTTCTTGAAAATTTTAATTACCATTAATCTAAAAAATCACAGGACACATAAAAAAAGAGAAAAAAGTTGATTAAAAAACTCGTTCATATAGCACCAAAGACCTCGTTATTTGAGTCGTAAAAATTTAAGAAATGATAAATTAAAACTGACATTTTCAGTATTTGCAAAACTATAAAATGTGTAATATATGTGCTCCCATCATGACTGGAATAGAGAACTCTATTGAACATTACATCTGTGTCAGACAAAAGCATTCCAAAACAAAACATCTGCCTTCACTGTTGTAGAGAAAGAAAAATTGTCTTGCTTTGGCTGCTCAAGTCACAGACATTAATTTTCTGAGTCATGCAACACGCTCAATTTATTTCAGGAATTAGAGTCCTTTACACAAAAAGCTGTTGAGGTGCCAACATTTTTCTCTCCTGGAATTCACCACTGAGCCAAAGCAAGCAGGTGCTGTGCATTAAGCAATAGGAGTGTCAAGTCAGGAGTCCAAAAAAGGAAGAAAAAAAAAACATTTATGAAGAAGAAGAAAAGAACTGATGCTGCCTCTTTGTTCTGGGATGTACAACATGTTCAAATGATGTCAATGGGTCAGTCAACAAGTCAGTCAGTCAGTCAATCAGTCAGTTAGTAGGTCAATCAGCCAGCCAGTCAGGCCTGAAGCATCTCATTTCAGACTATCTACCTCTTTATTAATTTATCTTTTAATTTACCAAACTATGTACATATCTACTTACTACGTTCTATGCACCTGAGTATTATATGTTTAAGAGAAGATAATGTTCCCCAATTTTGGTTATTTTAGAAAATTACGGAAAAATGACCAAGTCTAACATGTCAGAATTACCTTGTACTGTAAATTGAACAAAATGAACAGTATTGGCAGACTAGTTTCAAGAATGCTGGGTCATACACCAGAAATCTTATTTTACAGACCTGATTATTTTTTTTTGTCTCATGGATTTATACCGAAAGGCTAAATACATTTCACAAGGCAAGAAATACTAAGAATTTCAGTATGTTCAGTACACCATTTTGTGTATGATCCAATATGCGAATACTGGTCATTAAATTGAGATGTAAATGTGCTTTAACGTATACAATTTCCTACATTTTTGTTCTACTATCTTGTCAAAAATGACTGATTTATATTTGACATTAGATTTGCATATCTGTTCAGTGCAAAATCATTGCCATTCATCAATTTCACAGATTTTTATGACACTGAGAATTAAAAGATCATAATTTTGTGATATTCACAAAAATATGCTAATTCTAATTCTGTTTAACAGCTTGGCTTATTAATCACCTTTTAGAACAGAATTTTTGTCAAACTTTGACAATTTAAAATCCAAAATAATTTCTACAGCTTGATTTTATATAAAACCTGTAATCAGCCATGATAATTATAATGACATTATAACACTAATACCCTTACTTCATAAAAACTCCATTTTACATAGACACAAAAAGTGTACACATGTTACCATAGTAACCTATTTTTATTTTTATTCTTTAAAACAGCTGCAGCATAAGATTTCATGAGATATTTATTACCTTTTATGTCAAATACATGTTTCTATTAAATTTTTGTAAAAAAAAAATGTTTATGTCATTTTTGATGTAACATGAGATTGGTAAACGATAAAAATGTAATTATTATGCATGAATGTAATTCCGAAATTACCTTTTCTACTTGTTTATGTAATGAAATTTAAATATGGAAAGAATACATACACCAACAAGCTTCACCTAAACATACATATAACCCTTTACTTTTGTTCATCAAACAGACTGTCTCAAAATTTCTTTAGGAATGAATAAATCATGAATCTGGGAACATTCTATGTCTTTGCCAATCACCTATTTAAATAGCAGTTTTCTATTGTAGTCAGTTAGTGAAAAGCTAACACTGCATATGTAGATCTACAGGACTAATTGACAGATTTAGCCTATTTCACAAGTGCCTACAAAAATCAGCAAATAGTTCAATACAATGGCACACAAATATAAAGATAATGTTGATTCTAGCAGAGCCCTATAACAATGCATTGATGGCAATAGTAGGCCTAGATTTAAGGCTGAGCTCATTAATAATAAATCAATCTCAGGTAAATAGTCACTATTGACTGATAGAACTATAGTCATGCCACAGCATAATAAGGGTTTAAGTGATATGGTCAATTGGACAATGGACATGGTCTATGCTTGTATAGCTTTGTATATCAATTTCTGATCAGATTTTGATGGCTATTTAATTTGAAAATGGTTTGTCAAATGCCTAAATTGATATTAATTGATTTTTAAAGGCAAATTGTCAATTCGAAATTAATGCACATATATATAATGGAGAAATTGTATTGTTCTGAGGTAAATTGTCTTGCTGTTTGGCATTGGAATTTCTGATCAGATTCTGTATAATTTCAGAACACCAATTTGCATTGATTTGGCTTGACAATTTCCAAAGGGATGTCAACTGATTCAGAAAGTTTTATCCATACATACATGTGGACTTCATGCATATATCTAATTTCATTAAGAAATGATGCTTTCAATTGAGAATAAATCTCAGAATTGTGTATAATAAACCTGTACTTATCTGACTCCATGATATTTCATATTTCACATTCCAAGAAAATGACAAGGTAATTTCCTTTTGTACTCACCTGCAACAGAAAAGAAAAGAAAATACATTAGATAAACAATTTATAATTAATTTGACATTAATTGGCAATTGAATTAGTTGGGACATAATTCAGGACAAATCAGGTCATGTGGACAATAGATAAAACATATAAACAGTTTACATAAAGCACATGATTAGTACATTATATCCGAAGACTGACGGAATACCAGTTTTTCAATTGCTGACCATGTACCGGTGATCTGTAACAGATTGACTAACTCATTGAGTGACTAACTGACTGACTGGAACGATTTACTGACTATTCGACTGGCTGACAGGCTGGCTGTCTTTCACAGGCTGATTAACTGACTTCACCACTGACTGATTAACTTACTTCATGACCGACTGACTGACAGACTGACTGACTGACTGGTGCATTGGCTGCCTGACATAATCAATACCAGTAGCTCACCTTTTCAATAATTATACAAATAATGAATTCATTCAACATAATATTTATAAATTATTCAAACATAAAACACGGACAAAACTAGTGATAGGTTTAGGAATACAGCTTTACACTGAACATTTCATAGTCTTTTTGTTGAGCCTGAAGGGCCTAACCCAAAGTTGGCCCCCCATGTAATTTCGGTTGGTAATTGATTGAAATTACAGAAAGCCAGGCACGTTTTCCTTTCTTCAAAAATTGTTTAAAAAACCTTTATTATGTTTTTTAGTCTGACCCTACTCTTTTGTAGAGTTTCACACCTCTAGGCCAGGGAGGAATGCCCTTTAGTCTTTCCAACATGCTCCAAGTCATGCTCTTTAGTCCAAGCCTAGGAGATGGAGCCCTTAGCAATTTTAGGCTGGGGCAAAACTCCTGCCCCAGCATGGGGGCTTTTGTATAAGGGAGCCATCTGGCTACCATGAACTGAAGGGCAGGCAGGTGTTAACTATAGGGCTTCCCTCAAAATACTTAAAAATAGGAGCTACAAATATTGCTCCTGGGAAATATTGTTAAAAAGAGGTCTAAAGATGTGAAATTGTGTTAAAATACTCTGCTCTACCAATATTGAGCCGAAGAAGAAGCGTTTATGGCCAAGTATTGATAAAAATTTACAGGAAGCACCCAGGTAGTACCATATCATGGAAGAAATACATATATCATAATCATCCAATGGTCAAAAGGTACATTTTCCAATAGACATACATAATATAAACTAAGCTCGGTCGTTAGAGCAGACTTTTAAAGAGATTAAAGAAATACTAAAAAATTCTTAAAGGTCTTACAAAATTCAATCATTATTACGTATTCAGTAAAATTAAAGCATAGATGTTACTCAAACAACTTCAAAGTATACATAGAAGCAATATATACCAAAACCAAATATACTGAGTAACCAAAGCAATGTTTCTACAGCTTTTGCTGCTTTAGCCACTTGCAAAAAGAAAGTAGAATCACCACAAATTCACCAAACATTTTGGTGTACTGATGCCTGGGCCCAGCAGGTTAACTCAGCTACCAAAACCTGTAATTATGACAATTAGGTTTGAGCTGAACTAATAGGAGTTTGAAAAGAAGGCAGGAGGTGGGAGTATGGGGGGCCACTTGGGGCAAAGGTTGAGAAATGGCTTATTACATAATTACCATACAATTATTTAAGGCAGAGTTACTAAATGATATGCACCATATGTTTTTTGTGTTGGTTCATTTCTGTTTTCATTTTGTTCATTTATTCTTATTCAGTTTTTTTTGTTGACCTTCCTTTTCATTTTTTTTATTTTGGCATAATGGTAAAACAATTAGGTGTCACTACCTTTTTGCTATTAATCATAGGTTCAAACCCTGAGCAGCAGCCTGTATCGAAATCTTCTTTTTTGCCACATGTTGGTCTTGTGTCAGTTTCAAATAATACCCAAAATAAATCTCTTATTTATTATGGTCCACGTGGGATATCATGAAGCTATTAGGCCTATAAACCTATCATTAATACTATTTTATACGAAAAATCTGTTAATACTATATCATTATGTTATTTAGCATGGATGGAAAGTATAATAAATATAAATAATCGAATTAAATTTTGCATAGATCAATGATTTAAGATGGTTTTAAGATGGTATTAAAATGAATTATAACACATATTAATATTGATTTAGGGAATATTATATTTCAGCAGCAGCACTCAGCAGGAGTGTTTCAAAATCATATACCACATGTTTTCAATTTTCTCAAGTCTTCTCAGAAGATGGATTGATGATTGGGGCTTTATGTCCAGTATTTATGCACTTGATAGACTAATTAGGACATGAAGAGGACACGGTAATGAGGCAAAGGATAATTGAAACAGCCATCCAACATACATGTAGGTCCTGGTGACCGGCAAAAGCTAGATTCAAACCTGGGAAACAGCGATTGGCAGCTCTGCACACTACCATTGAGCAGCTAACCCTTCCCCTAAGCCTTCTCAGAAAAAGTTCTTGCTATCCTTTAGCTGTTTTGATGTTGTTGTAATGTTGTATAGCTATCCTTCAGTAGTTCTGTCGTTTTCCTGCTATCCTTTAGCTGTTTTGTTGTTGTTTTTTCTTGCTATCATTTAGTAATTTTGTTGTTCTTATCTCTTGCTATTCTTTAGTTGTTTTTGTTATTCTCTGGCTGTCCTTTAGTTGTTTTGTTGTTGTTTTCTTGCTATCATTCAGTAATTTTGTTGTTGTTCTTATTCCTTGCTATCCTTTAGCTGTTTTTTTTTTTATTCTCTTGCTGTCCTTTAGTTGTTTTGTTGTTGTTTTCTTGCTATACTTCAGTTATTTTGTTTTTGTTGTTGTTTTCCTGCTAACCTTTAGTTGTTTTGTTGCTGTTTTCTTTCTCCTAAAATCTACAACTTTTTTAAATAGCATTTTATTTTTATGTAGAAAAACCACATTTATATGAACATGATGGATCTAGACACCACATATTTCGGATCTCTGCACTTTCCCCTAAAAATCTTTGACACATAATCCACACGAACGTAACTCAATACATGACACTTGGGACATGCAATCCACATTTCAAAATCTGTCATTTTCTGAGCCCAAAAAGCATGTCACATACAGAATTTCTGCTACATTACATTTTACACAAAAGTCATGATTGCTTGATGGTTTTTCTGCCCAATTTTATCAGAAAATTAAATTATATAAAATTATATAAGCACATACTGCTCAGTTGAATACTGAAAATACTACTTGATAGAATATGCTGGAATTGTTAACAAACCATGGTGGTACCATAATCCAGTAATGGGGATTTTGGTTTGCTGAAAATTGCTTTGTGAAAATATTGGATACATGCCCAGTTCACTTAGGAAGTTGAATTGTCAAGTAACTCAAAATTGCTATCAAAGGATTAGATGTAACTCTACGGGTGGTCAGTCTCTCAAAAAGTCAGTCAATCAATGTGTCAGTCAAACAGTGTGTCAGTCAGTTCGTCAGTCTGTCAACTGGTCATTTTCTCTGTCAGTCTGTCTTCACTGACTGTCAGAGAATCAGCATGTCAGTTTCTATGTCATTCAGTCAGTCAATCTTTTCATTCAATTTGTACATAACGGTGACATTTTTGAACTGCACTTTGCTGATGGATTTTGGCATTTATCCCATGTGACTGACTGACTGACTGACTGACCACAAAACAGCGGATTGTTGACTTGACTACTTGCATAACAGGGTGACAGTATGACTGACAGGATGTGTTGAGACAACTTGACACATTGACATAGTTTTTCTAGGATTGACCATCCTGACCAGGGAATGTCTTTGTCAAGATGGGATTGACAGGCTGAATGAAAGATTGACTGACTGATAGACGGACAGACGAGTTTGAAGCCATTCACTTTCAGCAAAATAAAAATAAAACCAATTCTCAAGTTTTCAACCAATATTGGAATTCCAGTACATTTACATCAGGTACAATTTAGGAAAGCACCCATACACCTCTTACAAGCTATAATTAGCTGAGCTTCATGTCAAAGACCCAAAGGGTCGAAATTAGCAACAAACATAAAACCACTTCTGACAGTTTATACCAGAAGCCTTCCACAGCACTGGGCTGGCAACCTGTGATTTTGTGACTTGATCAAAAAAGATCAAAGAGCTGAATTGGCCAAAAGTCAGCTATGGATCGGGTAAAGTCAAGTATAACCTGGCTGGCAGTGCTAGCAGGTGCAGATCAATGAATAACCAAGTTCAAAAGCCAAAACAATTACAATTCAGTGGCTTACTTTAAAATGAACAGTTGGTCACTCTCCAGACTTTACAACAAGAGCAATTTGAGCAGTTAGATGAGGAAGGATGATTGTGGCTTCATGTCCTGCATTCATGCACTTAGCTGGCTAATTAGGATGGATGGAAGGATGTTTGGGGTTTTACGTCCTGTATTTATGCACTTGGTAGGCTTATTGGGACAGGAGGAGGACGCAGCAATAAGGCGAAGGATGATTGAAACAGTCGTCCAACATAGGCCCAGGTGACCAAGCAAGAGCTGGATTCGAACCCTGGACCCAGTGATTGGCAGTCTAGAATGCTACCACTAGACCAGCCTCCCCTCCGATAGATAGAGATGAAGAGATAGTTAAATGTATTGACTAATTGACAGTGATTAGATTAGATTAGATTAGATTTTATTTTTTCAAAACTGACAAAACATACATACAGATTCAGTTACATGATCATTTGGCAATAAGTAGCAGTTTTGATAACTGATCAACACTCCATATGGAGGTCTATACTGATATACCCTACTAGATATTCAATGTAATATTAATTCTATCATTATGAACATACAGAAACTTCAGTTTATATCTTGAGGCCTACAGTATCCAGCATTTTATATTGAATAGAATCAAAACTCATTAAATTTGATGAAACTAGACGAGCTGCAGAAAACACAGCTTGGAGGCGAAATTACAACAGTTGCAAAGGAGTAGCCCTGGGGAAATGGTCATTTATTTAATGAAATCTGAAAATCTAAGCCCCCTCCCCCTCCTTCTGCCAGTTGATTAATGTATTTGCCCCCCCCCTCCTTCTGCCCAAACATGACATTGTATTGTCAAAAGCACAAGTGAAAACTGAACTGCCATGGCACAATAATCATACGAAATGTAAAATTTAGTTTTCATATTAAGATCATAAATGTATAGTTTTAAGTATTAATAATTTGTGTCCAATTCTACTTGTGTATCATATTCATAGTATTATTCCATAAATTTGTAATTTCAAGTTGAAAAGGAGATCTCTCATATTCACAATCTAGAATTCTACTAATTTTTGATTTAGATAATAGACAATGTAGACAAAGAAATACTCTGACAATCAAATTGAAAATTTCTGTGAAAAATCACGATTTATTTAAGTCTGCAATCTGTTAGATTCCTGCGAAATACTTTGGGTCAATAAAAAATGTTGCACAAGATTTAAAACTAAGGGGAGACCAAACTGAATGGTCTTAAAAGTCGTGTTTACATTTATGCTTAATATCAGCTTTCATATCCTATTATTTGCTGAAGGGATAAATATTTTTCAAAAAAGGGAGGGAAAAATTTACAGAAGCTATTCTGTAGTAGTCCTGTGTAAAATGGAGTGGTTACATACTCTTACATAACCTACTCATATATTTACATTACTAAAGGTTTGTTTACATTACTAAAGTGGCTGCAATCCCTATTGACAACATTTAACAGCAGTGTAAATTTACTGATGGGCTGAAAAACATGTAAAACATAACATATAGCCATATAGCTATGAAATATATATGGGATGAAGTGCTGTGAAATGTCTAATATCATGTAAAATATATGTGGCGAAATGTTTGAGAAGATTGGTGTATCACTGTACTGTAGATAGATAGATAGATAGATAGATAGATAGATAGATAGATAGATAGATAGATATACTTAGAGGTGAAAGAAAGAGAAAACATTTTTTATTTGACAGAATATTGTATTTTGACAGCAGATGACAAGTCTAACAATTGATGAAAAAGCTTGTCTGGTCAGTTGATGACAATAACACAATGGAAATGAATGAATTACAGCACCTGGTGGTGTGGTGAGACCAGTCAAAGATGTCATATTGGACGTTCTATTGACTGGTCCTTTAACTGTGAGCACGTGCTGTTATTTTTTCACCTCCCGGATTGGAGAGTTCTTTTTCATTGTTATTTAACTGCTGTAACAATTGGGGATATGGTCCAGTGGATTTTCTAGGGCTCCTGAATCAATTGCCACTAGAAATTTGACCCCCCTTCAATATCTGAACCCCCTTCTATCATCCCCACTGGTACAGCTGTTCAATTGGTTCCAAAAATTGTGTTTTTACTTCATATTTGGGAGACAAGAAAAATCCATACATGACATTATCTGTATTCAACAGATGAGAACCAAAAAGGGAAAAATAAAAGACAAAAAAGGGGAAAATAACACAAAAAAGGCAGCCAAACTCATCAAAAATACATGACTGACTAGCCCCGTGTCACAAAGCTGTCAAAACGCATCAAAATTTCATCCAACCAATTTCCAGATGTCAAAAATCTGAACTGTCTAAAAAAAGTTTGCAATGCATTCAGTCAGTCAGTCAGTCAGTCTATCTATCAATCTATCAATCTATCAATCTATCAATCTATCAATCTATCAATCTATCAATCTATCAATCTATCTATCTATCTATCTATCTATCTATCACTTTCAATTCTGCTATATATATATCAGTATTGTACACAGTATCTATCTATGCTATGCAAAATCTACCACACTATAATTTTTTCTGAGTGATCCATAAAATGACCATTAAACTTCATTGAAATGATAAAAAGTAAACACAATTAATAGTTATTACCTTGAGGCTCCATAAACCTAGATAAACAAATACCATATATCTTGATAGATCAAATATTCAATGACACTTCGATCATAAAATAGACATCATTTCCCACAAAATGTACATAGATGATATCGAAAGTGTGTGAAATTAAAGTATCTGAAAGTGTCTCAAAATCAGTAACTTCAAAGTAGAACAGCGTAGAATAATCACTGGTAGTCAGTCAGTCAGTCAGTCAGTCAGACAGTCAGTCAGTTCTATCTATCTATCTCTAATCTGGGAGGCGAAAAAATAGCAGCACATGCTCACACTTAATGGACCAGTCAATAGCAACCAATAGAAAGTCCAATATGACATCTTTGACTGGTCTCGCCACACCACCAGGTGCTGTAATTCATTCACTTCCATTGTGTTATTGTCATCAACTGACCAGGCAATTTATTCAGAAATTGTTAAACTTGTCTAAGTTGTCATCTGCTGTCAAAATACAATATTCTGTCAAATCATATAAGAAGCTTTCCTCTTTCTTTCGACTCTAAGTCAATCTATCTATCTATCTATCTATCTATCTATCTATCTATCTATCTATCTATCTATCTATCTATCTATCTATCTATCTATCTATCTATCTATATCCATCTATCTATCTATCTATCTATCTATCTATCTATCTATCTATCTATCTATCTATCTATCTATCTATCTATCTATCTATCACATAAGTTCCTATCTGCACAGAGCTTCAATATGTTCATATCGCTGTACCTAAATGATACCACCATATCAGTGGCATACCTTCTAAGGCAACCATAGATCCTTTAACATTATAACAACATTTCAATATATTAATATTATCATAGAATACCTATAGTAATGCGCTATAAATCTGGAGGTACATATAAATTTGCCAATTGAAGTGAGTTCTATTCTTGGGTATTCTTGAATCGCAGTTACCAGTCAGGGAAATTACCAGCATATGAGGACAATTGCAATTCCAGCCAAGTCCTGGCCCTGACAGGATGATTGAGTGTGTGGGGTTGATCAGTTGGGTCTCAGAAGAAAGTCTGATCTCTTTGCAGCCATCCTCACCACACAGCAGCATGTCAGTTGCGGGACTTAATTCTATCCAATTTCACGAAATACTGCAAAGTCATCAGCAGCTGATGACAATTTCCTAATTTCTCTGGAGCCTTCGGGTTCTTTTCCTCATTATGTAATGGATAGGTCTGCCAAAATTCATAGAGTTAGTTGACACTGTGATACAACTTTATACCAAGTTTGGAAGTGATAGTTTCAGTAGTTCTTTTTAAATAGCCAGTCAAAGATGATTTTTAGCACTGCCAAAGTCATGGCTAAGCCATGACACTGTGAGAGTGTCATGGGAGGGTGATGACAGTGCAAGGGTGATTGTCATGTGGGGCTGAGGACATTGATTGTCATCAGCTGGTGATAATTTCCCTGACTGGTTACAGGACAAATTGAAACGTACCTGGGCAAATTGAAACTTTATAGAAGTCTGTATTCGAAACCAGCATGGGGGTTCACGCTCTATGATTTTAATCTTTGTAAGTTTGGCATTTTATATCAGACACATACGCCTCCCTCATTCCATGATCCTTATATATCAAATGATTTATACTTTTATTATGCAGGGTCTTAGAGACATCTTTGAGATATGATCTTTCAAACAAAAATATTCCACCCCCAACAAAAACTACACAAAAAGATCCTGAATACAAAAAAGATAGTTTTACCTTATCTTAATACATATATCATAACCGATTTGCAAAACATAGATAAATTCATGTATCTTAACTTGATTTTCATGAAGTTCCTTCCACAAGTAGGCTAAATATTACAGTGTTTGGAAAGACAAGTGATGCCACCCCACTATTTTGCCAGACTCCCAGTCTTGTCATCATTATTATGGCGGCACAGGATCAACCTTTGGTGGCGGTCACTAAAAATAAAAGTGCAGCTCCCTCCGCAGTGCTTGCGAGGTCACATTTCTGCCAGAGACAAATTGATCACTCATTTCAGTGTAAAAGATAGGAAGTTTAGTGACGTCATTAATAACCCCAGACAGCCAATTGTAAGCATTCCTCCTTTTTTGGCTGTAAAAGTTCTAATATTTGTGACGTCAACAGCCTCACAACCTTTTTTTCCTTAAAATACTTAATATTCAAATCCTCTAAAACATTCACCCAAAAAAAGTTCAATTAAGTCCCCTATGTCACAGACAGTGTGACACTTAATACAGTATACAGCATTTTACAAATCAGGAAAAAAAAATTAACTTTTTTTTTGCAGACTTAAAATTCATGTTTTGACCATGTTGCATCTATTTGTATAAATTACATTAGAAATCAGTGATGTTGAAAATTTATGAGCACTTTCTGTGGGGTAGAATTTGATACTAAAAGAGTCTTAGTTAGAGAGCTGCATAAGTCACATAAATAAATGCAATTAAAAGTTGCAAAAGAACCATCAGGGGATTTTATACAAGTATCAGCATGACAGATACAGTTAACAGATTTCAGAATTTTTAACAACTTTTTTTACTTGACATTTCAAAAGATTCCTAAAAGGATTCATAAAGAGTTTTATGGAAAGAGATATTTTCTGCTTGTGCACAGAATTTCCAACTGTGAAATTCCATTTCTTACAAAGTGCAGGTCCACTTGAGAGGGCATTGTTGTGTAAAATCTGCCAAAAAATTACACAAAAGGATGAATAAACCCACTTATGCAGAACATAAAAATAAAATTTCAAATATAAATGCAAAGAATTGGATCCACAGACTACTGTTCAGTGTCAATTTTGAATAGAAAGTTTAATTATGTAGAATTTTTATAGATGTCTACCACTAAGAACCACTTCTAAAATTTCAGATAGGACTTTTTTTTCATGAAAAAAGAAAAGAAAAAGAAGGATGGAGGAACTTTTCATGATCATGTCAAGATTCTCAACCTGTTATGCCTCAAGATTATGAATAGAAATTATTTTTGTAGATTTTGGAAAGCATAATACAGACATTTATTCTAATTTCTTGGTTAGGAAAGACTCTTTTTCTGAAAATGTGTTTTCATGTTCTTGCCTAAATGATTCATGTAAGAGAAGTTTGATAAGTGGTAGATAAAAGTGATTTGCATTTTGAGAGCATCTTTAGTTTTTTTTGCATTTACTGAAGATTTCTTTATATTCTTGCATTTCAATACTGAACTTTTTATATAAATTTTTACTTCTTCCCCTTTTTAAAGTGCTTAATATGTAAAATAACTTTTTTATCCAACATTTTTCTGGGTAAATTATTGACACACCTTTTTCTCCCCTCTATCGTTTTTAACCAATTTGACAAAAAAACTCATTCTTTTATACCTGTTGTGTGTTTTAGCATATTTCATCAATCTTCACCCATTTATCATTGCTTCATTACTTTCACAGTTTTGTGAGAAATTTCGACCACCCCCAATGTTGACTAAAGATTTGCATTAAAATCTCTCTGAAGAATTATAGAACATATTTGCATTTCATTTTTGCATTAAATATGAATATCATTTTTTAGACCTCCTTTTCAGCTGGAGTTTGCCTTCCAAATTTTATTTGCTTATTAGGGACCAAGGTAGAAAGACATGTTGAAAATTTGATTTTTCAAATCTTTTTTTTCTATTTTTCTACATTCATATTATGTGTGCCCAATTATTGGTCCTATTCTGCATAGATTAGGAAAACAAACTTTTTTGTTGTCATTTCAAATGCCATAATTCAGATTCCCAATGAAAATATGAGAAGTTTTTGAGCACCCATATGAAACTTAAGTTGCTAGAACATCCATATGCTCAATTAAAGTATTCAATATTTACTCAGATTTGTCACCAAAAAAAAAATTACAAAAATATGGACAGTTTGTCATGGAAAACGAGCATTCTTAAATCAACCGTAAATATATGTCTTAACATGAAATACTTCTTTAATTCTTACGAGTATTTAGGTATGTTTGTTGAAGATTAAAAATATATGTTAAACAATATGTTTCCCAATAATATATATCTGGTGCCACATATCCAAAGGAGGGGCACGCGATTCTCTGGGGGGGGGGCACCCACTATACTATTAGTATATTTTAGCCAGAGTTGGAAAGTTCATATGGGGGGCACCTGGGGGGGCACAGGTCCAATATTGGGGGGCACGTGCCCCCTCCCCATAGGGACGCAACTGGTCAGGGATCCATAGTACTTAACGAGGTGTGGTGACGGAACATGAGCAATATAACGTCATCCTTGCATCAGTAAACCTTTGGTTAGTGTTCGTTTTTAGGCGACATTAGAGCCAATCGCCATCTGAGTGATAACATTTGGCTAGTGTTGGGCAGTGTTGGGCAGTTTTGAAACAATTGGTTCGGTTTGGTTGTTGGTATTTTCAGACTCTAGAACCGCGGTTTCAGTCCAGGTTTTTGTCTGCAATGTGTAGAACACGATTTTGCGATCCGCAGCGCCTTAGCCCAGGGAGAACCAAAACAACCACTACAAGCGCGCATGGAAAAAGTGAAGAGATGACGATTTTGCTTACAATTTCGGCATTTATTTAATAAAATAAGAGAAAATATGACTACCGAAAGACACAGTTATTTGATTAAACTTCGATTTGAGTTTCGGTTGTACTGGTATTACCGAAACCAAACCAAAATTTCGGGGATGGCACAACACCTCATTCGGCACTAATATATTGGAGATCGCTTTGTGTCCGAATCAAATGTCAAAATTGGTGAAAAATAATATCACCAGATCTGGGGCTAGCGTCAGAATGAAATGCGGATCATGGGGCGCCCGGTCAGGGAATCAAGCCCGGGTCCCCAAGGTCAGAAGCCAAGCTTCATACCACTGTGTTTTTTGTGCGGGCCAAAAGAAACAAATATCTCACAATGAATCAGTCAATTTTCACAAAAGTTATACAAATACCTCAATTTTAAAGCCACTCTTTAACTTACCAGTACCCATATCAGTATATACATGTAATTATGTAGACAGGAAAAGGCAATACTTCTTTTCTTTCAATATTACTTCAAACCACCTCCTATTAATGAGCACATGTTAGGCTAAAATAGCATGCAAATCCGCCCATTCTCATGCTGGGCATGTACCATTAGACCTGTTCAAAAAAGACATTCTATTTTATTTTAATGCAGGATGCAGTGATTCCCATTCTCCAAGCTATAGAATGACCAAATATGACATTTTTTTCAATTTTGAACTTTGGGAATGCCTGCCTCATGAGCCATGAAGTTTTAATGTTTAATTTCATTAAAAACGCCAAAAATATCAGAGGGGGGTGTTATATTTCTCCTTATATCTTTATCAGAATTCATTGTAGAGCAACATGGATGGTGTTATATGAAAGCTTGTTAAATTATCTTTCAAATGAGACCAATAACTTGGTATTTGAGACACTTTCTGTTCTCTTCAAAGCAGAAATGTGTAAATTTTAGGGAAAATTTTGATGTCGATTAGTGTATTCTGCCTCATATGCTGATCCAAATTGATCATAGATAGCATGAGTGGTATCATTCAAATGCCTATAAAGTTGTCTTTAAATGGACACCATTTTTAAAATTATTTAGATAGTTCTCATTGTGTCTGAAGCAAAAATGCCTGCATTTCAAGGAGCTCCCTGTCCGATCTAATTCATTGAAGCACTGCATTGACCGAAAGTTTACAAAATCTTTTTTCTTAATAAATAATTTCATTGATATTGTTTCAAGTGATTGGGACATTTTAGAAATTCTTTTCCATGTCCTTAAAATGACTTTCTATTGAGGAAATACATTGTTGGATTTGAGCTGAATCGAAATTACCTTAGCACATTCTTGGAACAAATGTGCGACATATTTTAGAAAATGCAGTTAAACTAGACTTAACATTTTGAGCAACAGCATGCCACAGTTGTCAATTCTCATAATTATGCTATAAGTAACTTCTTGTGCCACTAAATTAATAATGACTTTAATTATGTTTGAGGTTTGCAATTCAAAGATTAACACAATATTGACAATAACAGGTCTACGCAATAAAATGTAAATCACTCATGACTTAAAACTATCATACACTAATACTATGACATATATGAGGCCTAATATCACAAATATAAATTGAAATAGTAGTTACAGTGTAACACAGTTCCACACATTCTGTCTATAATGACTTGTTAAAGGTAGCGGAAGGAAATTTGACACAACTTTTGAATGTGGGTTTTTAAACTGCCCACCTACATACAATTATATGCCCCAGCTAGAAAATGAGTCACCCAACAAAACTGTTCTGTGAATGTTGCTTTCTGGTAAATTCTTATTATTTTATGACTTATGTTGAGTAATATTGATTTATTGTTTATGCAAAACTGTGTGTCAATGTAACAGACTTCCAGCGACTCTACCCCACATGTTGTTCTTGATATTTCCATGTTTCTGCTGGCTTAGGTATCCATCATAAACTTCAAGGTGCTTGAGCTCAGACAATGAGTATCATCACAATGCAATAAAATCCAATATTGTGTTAATCTTTGAATTTTCAACCTCAAACATGATTAAAGTCATTATTCATTTAATGGCACAAGAAGGACACTTATTAATAGCACAATTATTAGAATTGACAACTGTGGCATATTGTTGCTCAAAATGTTAAGTCAACTTTAACTGCATTTTCCAAATATGTAACACATTTGCTCCAAGAATATGTCTAGATAACACTGGCTGTTGAAAAATAACAATACTAAAAATACTAAAGTCATCGATGATGTTTGTTTCGATTTAGCTCAAATCCAAAAATGTATTTCCTCAATAGAAAGTCATTTTAAGGGCATGGAAAAGAATTTCTAAAATGTCCCAATCACTTGGAAACAATATCAATGAAATTATTTAATAAGAAAAAAGATTTTGTAAACTTTCTGGTCAATGCAGTGCTTCAATGAATTAGATCGGACAGGGAGCTCCTTGAAATGCAGGCATTTTTGCTTCGGACACAATGAGAACTATCTAAATAATTTTAAAAATGGTGTCCATTTAAAGACAACTTTATAGGCATTTGAATGATACCACTCATGCTGCTCTATGATCAATTTGGATCAGCATATGAGGCAGAATACACTAATCGACATCAAAATTTTCCCTAAAATTTACACATTTCTGCTTTGAAGAGAACAGAAAGGGTCTCAAATACCAAGTTATTGGTCTCATTTGAAAGATAATTTAACAAGCTTTTATATAACACAATCCATGTTGCTCTACAATGAATTCTGATAAAGATATGAGGAGAAATATAACACCCCCCTCTGATGTTTTTGGCGTTTTTAATGAAATTAAACATTAAAACTTCATGGCTCATGAGGCAGGCATTCCCAAAGTTCAAAATTGAAAAAAATGTCATATTTGGTCATTCTATAGCTTGGAGAATGGGAATCACTGCATCCTGCATTAAAATAAAATAGAAAGTCTTTTTTGAACAGGTCTAATGTACCATAACATGTAACATTTAGGGTTTCCTGAATTAGGGTCAGCTAAATAGGTTAGTTCCACAGGGAAATCTTACAAGTGCCATACCAGCTTGATTAGGGGCTAGGTGACCTAATTCTTATTCTTAAAGGTTATTCTAATTTATCAGAACACGTTTTAGATTTTTCAGCTCTTATATCTTAGGGTCTCCTGTTTTAGGTTTACTTCTACCATGCATTTTCAGTTTCAATAACATGGTAATTGAAGAGTTATATACCTTAAAACTTTTAAAATTCGTGAAGCAACAGTCACCGCAAGACGTTTATCGCAGAGCGAACTGAAGTTGGTAACCGCCTATAAGTTGTTAAGCTGGCTAGTCAACAGGAAGTGCCTGAAACATTTACAGTTTAGTTTTTCATGAACACGATCAAATGAACCACACCCTTCATTCAATTCAGTAATCCGTCACTATCTCTAGCTGATCTAACAATACTCAGCCGACAGAAATTTCAATGAAAAGGCACAATTTGCCGGATTTGAAAATCAGAAAGAGTTTGTAGTACGATTCATAAAAGCCAGGTGTCATACCGACGCGAAAAAGTCTACTAGCGCCACCACAAATGGATAAATATCCTGCCGCCAAACTTGAAAATTCTAACATCATCTATGATTAAGATTGCGTAGAGGATCAGATAATAAAGTTAGATGTACAGAACCATTTAGATTTCAGTGCAAAAGAGACAACCATGTTTCCAAAATTATTCTCTCAAACAAGTGTTGCTTCCATCAAGCAGATACAGCACAAAACCCCATGGAATAGGGGAAAGGCAGGCAAGTTGGAAAGTGTCTCAAAGAGGGCATTCCAGATTTATGGCTGGGGAAAGGGGGGTAATATGGCTAATGTGTTAAAAGGGGAGAATATGCAAAAATTTGGTCACTATGGGAATTGGGGGAATAAATTGGTTGAATAAATTAGGGGAAAGTGGGGCTCGTTGAGACAGGCTCAAGATGGACAATGTGTTACTGAATTTATGAGGAGTGAAATATGGGAATTTGTAAGAAATTTGTCAATCAGAAAAGACAGGGCAAATATGAATTAATAATGGGGAAATGTTTGCAAGATGTTGTCCTAAACTACTTATAACTGCGATAGGACAACGATGGTGTGATAACAGGAAAATAATAAGATTTTGTCAAATTTGTCTGGATTGTGACATATTTAATTCTATCAACAAGGGAATCATCGGCATGAAATTATGACGTTTGATAGGCCGATATGTATTGCTGGTCCTAAATTAGGGATGATTCACATTTTACGAGAAATCAGCTCTGCAAAACCCATGGCATATTTAGACCAACAAAATGAGAGCTCAACTCGCCAAGTTGGGAGGCGTAGACTTTCTTTGCCAACTTGCAAGCGATGAAACATCCATAAAACAAGGGTGGCTTCAAACAGGAATAGAACCCGCGTCCCGACGGTTATAGAGCCGCCACGCGACCAACACTGGCCTACACTCTAAAAAATTTCAGACAAAATTGGTTTTTTAGATTCAAAATGGTTTTTTGAAAAACCAAATTTCAATGCCAAAAACCAAAATGGATTTTTTTAAAAATCCATTTTGGTTTTGCATTGAAATTTGGTTTTTCAAAAAACCATTTTGAATCTAAAAAACCAATTTTGTCCCGACATTTTTTAGAGTGTATGCTGTAGTTCAAATCATATTGCTCTGACAACCCACATTGACATTGTAATGCCACATTGTAATGCCACATTATACTGCACACAAATGACCACAATAAACAAGTGTTTGTCAATTTGGCCAACAACATGACCAGACTGCAGTGACTATACAGTGACTAAGTAAGTGATCGTTTTTGCTTAATTTGACTTTTAAATGACCTAGGTCGGGGGTCAACCTCTTCATGAAAGTCAATCTATGCCCAGAGAATACTGAGGGCATAAATTATACCCCCTGATCATGCCAGGGTCGTGCCTTTTTGCCCCAGGGTGATTAGGTCACACAAAATGCCAAATCACCCCAATCAGTTACCCTAGTAGCTTGGCTTGTAGCATGGCAGGCTTCAGTTTCAGTATTTGGGGAATTGGGGGGGGGGGTGATCATGTATATGCAGGCATGTGCTCCATTCATTGTTTGGTGTAATTTCAGTCCGCTGGAATTTTGTTTCTATAATCCCACTGACTTACATTTGCAATAGATACAATCCACAAAGTCAGAAGGTTCATGCAAAATGGAAAATGCATCTAGAGGCATGGTAAAACCCAAACCAACCATAATTAAGACAGTTTTTATCAAATTGGGCCAAAAAAAGGAAAGTTGTGTAAAACATGGATGTGGGCCTCAAGTGTCTACCAGCTTTATCAGAGAAGTTCTGCGCAGAGAAATCATCAGTACAATGTCATGTTTTCTTCTCATCGGACGAGCATCCTTGTTCCCAGAAGCAGTTTGGTCAAGGATGTTCCGCATTGACCCAAAGACAAAACATCATCTGTTTCACTTACTTACATGCGCCACTGCATATAGGAATTGTGTAACTGCAAGGCATTGGATTTCTATACATAGCATGTATAGTGGATTGTGAATTTGTGAGCACCGGATTGTAAGTAGAGGAATGTTATTGTGATGGTTGCAGAGGGATTGTTTGTTATGGGAAGTTAGGATTTTTGTGTATTTATTGTGGATTTAGAGGGATAGATTTTGAAAAGGTGTATGTTTGGTTAGAATAATGTTACATACAATTGGGGTACAGTGCATTTGAATTAAAACGGTGAAGGAACAGGCAAGTGAAGCGTTTTTATAGAACATATTCGCAATGTGTTTAAGGCGCTTCAAAAACTTTTAGAACATGTTTGCAGGATTTTGACACATCCACTGTTACAAGTTACCCCTTCATATATAGCTTCATACTCAAAAAGACAATGTTTTTCAACCAGGCAATTTAATAAAATTACATAGACAAATTAGGAGGAAAGTTCAATGAGTCCAAATAATATCATGCACAATCTATAAATTTAGATAAAATTTAAAAAATATTTTGTACATTTTTGGTACAATGCTGTTTTGAATTGGGAAATATTCCCATGGGTCTTGCATTATTGTTTGACATTTTTGTGATCTATCATCATGGGGGCATGACCCTATGTATTTGGCCTGCCCCTACAACATTTTTTTTGATGGCCACTTCACAAATTGAAAAGTCTACAAGCCTATTATCATCCCAATAGAATGGCCTTTTTAACTTTTATCAATTTTTTGAATGATTTTGATGCCCATGCATGTGTGTAAAGTGATTCTAAACAATTAGCTTTTGTGTGAAATGTATTTAAAATTCACAACATGCTCAGAAGCCTTGTATTGTAACGTATAGTGGCTGTGTACATGGTGTTTTCACCAACATTGTCAAATGCTTGCATAGTGTGTATACAAAGGGGGAGGAGCTGAAACAATTAACATTAAAGTGTGCTTCACATTCAAGAGTATTGCACATTCACACTGTTAGGCTAGTGTTAAATTACTCTTGGTCTTTAGTGTAATTGAATAAATTAGCATTTACACTTAGTAGCTTATTTGTCAGTACTTAAGTAATACAAAACCTGAGTAGGCCTATAAAAGATGCATAGTATTTATTGTATTGAACTTTTTGCAGCTACTGATCCTGGTAAATCAGCAATATTTCAAATAGTAGAGCGTTTGCTGCTCAGATATTCTGTTACCTGCCACAAACACATGTTTGACGTAGGCATTTATTGCATTAATATTATTATTTTCAGTACCTCTGATACATATTCCCTCATTGATGACCATGTTGCTTATTTCCGGTATTTGCAAATCTAAACAAAAGCAAATCGCGAACGCGCCATGGTCCGTGACTCGGCAAGAGCGGATTCGGACTCGGGCAGCTCAGCACTCTACGAGTCTACGACTGAGTAACCCAACCAGCCACCACACATGATATTGCTGAGAAAGGTTAATTGAAAAAAATCTCAGAAGTGTGATATTCAACAGTATCACTGAAATAGAGCATGCTTGTGTATTTCCTCCTTCACATACCAGAATACCTCTTGTGGGAAAAAAATAAAGGATTCAATAGCCCTGAAACTTTAGTAAAAGAGTTGTAGCATTTTTTTCACAGCTCTAGCTCTTACAATCCAGGAATTGTATTCCTGTTTGCTTTGAGTGCGCATGCCTGAGGTCTCCATAGCAACAGACAACAACATTTTTATTGTAAACATCTTATCTACCATAGCAAACTTCCAGTGGAATAAGGTGGCACAAAGGGTTTAGAAAACAAACAGAAAAAAGTGCTGGAAATGTTAGATAGGTGAAAAAGTGGTGAAAATAGTGTTGAATAACTGGACCACCAACTAGCTGTTTGTTGTTTCTAGGTTTTTGGGGTTCATCTTTATTTTTGGTCCGGAAGTCATATCCCATAATACCAAGCCTGTACTTAACTACCAGACTCCTGTAAAAATAGAGTTGCCTGTAAAAATAGGTTGTAGATTTCATCACCAGTACATGATTTTTGGGATTTCAAAGTTTTCCACTTCTGTTCAAGAGGACAATTTATTTGAAAAGGTAAGATACATAGCCTATAGGCCTATAATTAAACATAATATGTACCAATTTATAATATAGGCAGTTCCCATGGTGAGCCAGGAAAAATCCAACTCTTGAAAATAAAAGTATTAGGCCTAAATTGAGAACCATTTGATACTGCCCTTGCTATGACAATCACCAACATCGTCCAACAATCATCTTTGCCATTGAGCTATGCCTGTAAGGATACAACATGGTAATACATGTAATGTATACGAAGACAAGTATCATCATATTGATGATGCTGAATTTAATATAAGCTAACAGAAGAGTAGTTTTTTCACTGAGGACCAAAATACCGATATTTTTATTGACATCATGAAAATCTTCACATGACATTTGCACTGACATGTAAATGATGACATGTAAATGATGACATGTAGCATGACATGATGTTATGTAATAGGTCGTAATACCAATATCAATCATTAAATTGCATGATTAATTAATGTGACTTTTTGGCCATTAAGCAGGATGTCATATAATTTTTTGCATCATGAAATTCTACTGAGTACAAAATAGCATCAATGCCACTCATAATGACCAAAATGAGTGTGTTGTCTTATTATTAATTTTGTGTTGCCATGTATGCTAGTTGGAAACGTTGGAAAACATAATAGTGCAAAGTTCTATAACTGAGGATTGCACCTCATCATAATCTTAAGGTATTTTCTTTTGATTATGTGATTATGTCTTAAAATTAAATCATATACAGTTTAGATGTTCCTGTGTTGAGAAAACATGCTGCTATAAAAACAAACTTTAATTTTGGAAATTCCAAGACATTTTTCATAAAGCCATTAATTAAAAAAATAAAGGAAGCAGTTTAATGAAAGATAAAATGTCCATAAGAATGAGAAGATGGTTGATAAAAAACATGCACATTTTAATAAAGCACATGAATTCTCTGGGAATTCCAGGCAATTGAGATAGATAGATAGATAGATAGATAGATAGATAGATAGATAGATAGATAGATAGATAGATAGATAGATAGATAGATAGATAGATAGATAGATGTACATGAAGATAGACAGATAGACAGACTCTGCAGTATGTACATGTGTATGTTAGAATTACACCGTGTATAGAAAATCTAGGCATCCAATTTTAAGTACCCATCATAGCAGAACTTGGTGGCATACTCTGTTTACCAACACAATAGTATGTAACATGATTTATTACAAGGTGAAATCTTAGTACTATCTTCAGTATACCCCAGCATTAATAAATCATAGGTTTACCCTATAATTGATTCATAATATGCCCTCTTTCTTGGGGGTTGTTATGTGGGGTAACTCCAACATATACAACTAATCACCCCCTTTGTGAGTGAATATACTTTTAACAATGCAGAGTAACTTCAGTGGACTTCCTGTGTGTTTCACCCTTACTCGAATGACCTATATAATGTTTCGAAATGACCTGACTTGACCTATATATGCTAATGAGTGTATATCCTTTTTTACCCTCGTTATATGTTACCCTTTGTCTGCCTTGAGGCTATATATACAATTTTAGCCAAATTTTGAGGCCAATTTTGGTATTTTAAGCCATTTTTCTTTGCTTGCTTCCTCTAGGCTTCCTTTATGGAAAAAGGGGTACACTATTTGCCCTTTCGCGTGCCTTATTGTAATTACCCCTTTCTGAGCAACTTTAGACACCCCTAGGGATCCAACTTTGCCCTCTCAGGGGGTATATTTCCAAATAAGGACACTCCAGAGTAACAAAGCACCCCACTGCAAACCTGACATATCTACATAAAGACCTTTGAGATTGTAATATAAATTTGTATACTGCTTTTCAAAGCTTCACATTTTACCACAAATTCAATGAGCTTATTTCATCGTCAATATAAATATGATTTTATTACATAAACATGAAATGCATCTGTGACACAGAAAATTATTTTGCAATTTTGTTCTTTTTGGGGATTGATGAGTTAAATTGTGAAACTTTCTCCTTTCATTTTAATTATTTAGCCTTCCTCCCATCCTCAACCACTATTCCTCCATCCACTAGACATCCCTCCCTCCATTCACCCTCCCTCAATCTTCATTCCTTATTCCATTCTTATCCTCATTTCCTCCACCCCCACCCCAACTCCTTTTTCCCTTCCCCCCTCACTTCCTCCACTACCTGCTCCATTACCAACCCCTTCTCAATTCCTCTCTCCCTCTTTTCTCCCCTTCTTTTTCTCCCTCCTCCTTTTCTCCCTCCTCCTTTTCTCCCTCCTCCTTTCCTCCCTCCTCCTTTTCTCCCTCCTCCTCTTCTCCTTTCCTCCCTTCCTCCATCCCCACTCTTTATCCCTTCTCCACTCCTCTCCCCCTTTCTCCCTCTCTCCCTTCCTCCAAACCTACAAACCCACCTGCAGCATATCCTATCACTACCTAGTATCTACCTATGACTAATAACCCTATCAAAGTGTCCATGTTTCATACATTATCCACCATCAAAGGCCCTACTAAGGCCCAAGCAGATCCCAAGCAGGCCTCAAGTAGTCAGGGAGTTGACAAGTGATCATTTGCAGATTAAAGGATAACTAAAGTGTGAGATCAGAGGAATGACAGAATCCACCTGCAGGTTACAAGTGCAGCTGCAGTACATTTGCTGCAGGATATGGTGACTAAGATATGCAGGGATCAGGATCAAGGAATGAAGGAAGGGTGGGATCCAGAGGGATCCTGGATCTTGAGATCTTGAAAGAGAAATGGGGGGGGGAGGTGGTGCAGAAGATGTCATGAACATGATGAAGAGGTGGGGTTCTTTTTTCAGAAGCAGCACAACTTAATCCTGTTACTCTCTCCCTCAGCAGGCTTAACCTGTTAACAAGCAAAATCAGTTTCTCATTAGGAAAATGTGAATATGGTTCAGGGCTATTGGGGCCTTAAAACTGTATCCCTTCAGTTACTGTAGATGGTGAGTGTCATTGGGTTTAACATCCTGTATATTTGCCTTGATATGGCTTCATAGAACAGCAACCCGGGCTATGTTATTACTGCAGCAGAATCCCTACAGCAGAATCCCTACAGCAGAATCCCTACAGCATAATCCCTACAGCAGAATCCTACAGAAGGTATACAACAGAATCCCTACAGCAGAATCCCTACAGCAGAATCCCTACAGCATAATCCCTACAGCAGAATCCTACAGCAGGTATACAACAGAATCCCTACAGCAGAATCCCTACAGCAGAATCCCTACAGCATGTACAGCAGAATCCCTACAGCAAAATCCCTGCAGCAGAATCCCTTCAGCAGTATCCCTACAGCAGAATCCCTACAGCACTGTAACAGCAGAATCTCTACAGCATGTACAGCAGAATTCTTACAGCATACAGCAGAATCACAGTAGAATCCCTACAGCAAAATCTCCACAGCAGAAACCCAAGCATTTTCAGCAGAAAAGTACCAGATCTCAGAACTGCCAGACATGCTTGTGAAGTTCTGAAGTATTTCTGAAGTATGGGGATGTTTGTTGTTGTACTTCTGAAGTACATGTTCTGCTATACTCCTAATTGGCATAGTTAAAACTTAAAAGTTCGAACTTGAGTTCAGCAACCCTGCTTTTATCTACCAAAGCTTCAGTGATAAGAGGAAGAAAGAAAGGAAGGAACAGATGAAGCAAGCAGCAGATGAAGAAAGGAATTGATAAAGGAAGGAACTGATGAAGAAGAAAGGAAGGAAAGAATAGATGAAGGAAGGAAGAAAGGAAGAAGTAAGAAAGAAACGGAAAAAGGAAGCTAGGTTCAACGCTAAATAGATTAATAGGGAAAGGAAGGAAGGAAGAAAGGAAGAAAGGGAGGAAGGAAAGAAGGAAGGAAGGAAGGAAGAAAGGAAAGAAGGAAGAGGAAGGGGAAAAGAAGGAAGGAAGGTTCAATGCTAACTAGATGATTGGAAGGAATGAAGGATGGGAAAAATATACATAGACAGACACAATTAAACAAAATCAATCATGATTTACTTCGATTCCAGACAGAGAGTCATTAAAATCTGAGACAGACTGACTGCCTACTGCTCTCACTTTTTGATGTACACACTTATATGTCTGTTTTTACTGTTATGCAATATACAGTGCTTAGTGCTGAAGGTGCAAATTTGTTGGGCAAATAAATCTATTTCATCAGATATTTTCTCATAAATTTTGTCATATTTGATAAGCACACATCAAGTTTATCATGCATATTATGAAACGTGCTAAAAGATGAAAAGATACGATTATAAAAAGTATTAGACAATTTTGAAATCACAAAAATAAGAAGAAGAAAATTGCCCAAAAAAATGGCTTTTATTGATGACAAAAGTTACTCAAATAGGGAAATCATTTTGCTGATAAAATTGGTTTATTTATTTTGCAGTAATTGAATACTAAAGTAAACCTCTGATTTTTCCTGGAGCAATTTTCTGCCATGTGGTTGCATTATAGCACAGGCATAGTAAGTTAGCAACAAATTTACTTGGTGCTGCCAAAACCTAGTAACTTATGCAGTAAATGAACAATAATAAAGCACATGGTAGAACTGCCCTGTGCCAAAAACACTGTATTATCACTCACTCATTGTAGTGACTTTTGGGTCACATTGGAAGTGTGGTGCACAAATGAATACTGGCACCCTGCCATTTACAAATGGCAGAGTGTGATATGCTTATGATGGTGGCTTTGTTGTTGTCTGGAATAAAGGGTGCTTGGTTGCCAATGGGTGGTTGACTTGGTATAGGTTGTTTGGTGTGTTGGTTGGTAGGCTGGAATATTCTATCTGGATATTCTTAAGTTGGAAAAAGGATGACTCCAAAATAGCTCTGTGGCAGAGAGATAGACAGCTGGACACCTAAATAGATAGATAGATAGATAGATATATGGATGGATGGATGATTGGGGCTTTATGGAACTTGGTAGGCTAATTAGGACAGTGGAAGGACACGACAATGAGACAAAGGATTAAAACAGCCATCCAACATAGGTCCAAGAGACCCGGCAAGACCTGGATTCGAAACCCTGGACCCAGCGATTGGTAGCACGCTACCACCAAACCAACTGTCCCCCAATAGAAAAATAAATAGATAGATAGACAGATAGATAGATAGATAGATAGATAGATAGATAGATAGATAGATAGATAGATAGATAGATAGATAGATAGATAGATAGATAGATAGATAGATAGATAGTACTGTACACTACTAATATTCTAACAAGTGTAATGGAGAAACCTTAGGAAACAAGAAAGGGGAAACAGTGCTAAAGCACCCACACCCAAAACCACTTCCAAAACAAATCTTCAGAAAAAAAATACTCAAATTTGTTTACACAAGTAAATTCAATTAGCTCCTTGAACTCCTTCAAGTATGTTTTTTTAAACTTTTTTTTCTAAGTATTTTTTTTAACTCCAAAATAGCCAAACCCTTTGACTGGTACCCTAACAACAAGACTCCACCACACAAGCTGTGGGATACCCCTTTCTTTGACAGGTACCCTGACACTGGTAGTAACTGTGTCTTGTTGTCAGACTAGCCCTTCCTGGTCCTTTCAGTTTCAAGTTGTTTATAAAGTTAGTTGACATCTTAATGTAATCTTGGCTACCCTGAGTTGTCACTGATTGAGAAATCCTGTTCCTTCTCCCACTCAATGGCAATGTCCTAATAATGCCTGGGAACTTACAAAATGAACTTTAGCACTAGTTTCGGCACTTTAGCTGCCATTATACATGCATGTGTGTACAGCAATTGTGATAAATATTGTGCTAATGCAAGTTAAAAATGTTTATATTTAAGTTAATGTGGCTAAACTTAAGATTAATCAAAAACTAAATATGGTGAATGGAATCTATCTATCTATCTATCTATCTATCTATCTATCTATCTATCTATCTATCTATCTATCTATCTATCTATCTATCTATCTATCTATATCTATCTATCTATCTATCTATCTATCTATCTATCTATCTATCTATCTGTCTATCTATCTATCTATCTATCTATATGCCTATCGATCTATCTAATTCATTTCTGTCTGGAGTCCAAATGGCCAGACATATAGAAACCACAAATATAATAAAACGATTGAATGACATATATTATTTCTTGATAACATATCATTATTTTAAATCGGTTTAACATTACTCATTTTATAACAGGATTCTGGATAAATTCTTAGCAGATTGCAGATTGCATGTCTGTGCTTTATACAATGACATTTTGGTTGATTTTGGTTGATTTTAGCTGATTTAACACTTCAATATAAGTTTAAAAGGTCACTAATGGCTCAAATAAGAGGTTAGTGGCACCTTTAAGAGTTTGTTTAAATTGAATTTTCACAATCTCAAGTATTTACTTGGTATTTTCTTGGTAATTACGAATGGCACTTCATTTATTCAACTTTATTGGCATTTGTGGTTTCCTCTGAAAGGAACAGACATTTTTTGAGCTTGACCAAAAAACCAAGACATTCTTCTGGTCTTCTCTGTGGGGGGTGTGTTTAATTGTCTGTCAATACTGGTTAAGGTTAACCCAGGGTTAACCCAGTACACAAATAGCAACCAATTATTTCTCTGAAATTTCACTCCTAATCTTACAAATTAAGTGTTAAATCCTGTTATAATGATGACTAAATATTTTCATTTCTATTTCCTGAAACAAACACACACAGCCTACATGATTTTCCATTGATTAAAATACTTTCTTAATCTGATAAAAAAAGATAATCAGATCTGTGTTTAAAACATTTGATAAGAGTAGATAATATAAAGGACAAAATTATGGTATATATATATATATATACCAATTGTTAAAAACTTCCTTTTTAATATAAATTTTTACCAACGTTAAGGTGGTCAAGGAAATACAAAACATCAAGAATGGTATACATAATTTGATGATGTAAATCCCTTACTTTAGAAAATACACTCTTTCAATACAACCTGCAATACAGAAACAGTTTTGCAACAGTAAAAACTAATAAACTGAGAACTTTAATCAACTTCAGAATTCTTCATCTCTCGTTTGAAGTTTTTGAAGTCCTTACTTCTGAGAGGTCTAATTAGAAAGATGTCATTTCATTTAACAGTCGACTGGACTTCAGTGCTTTATTTATTAGTTCAAACTTGGTGCAGATTGGTGGTGGTGACATCTATGATTAAACATGGAAGCCACCTGTTGTAATTTATTTGTACTAACTCATCACTACCGACAACTGGTCATGTGATGACGAATAGGTCTATTTATAGCTCAAACCGAATGTTAGTTTGGTATCGGGTTCAAAGCTCCTGCTGACTACTTCAAGTAAGACAAATACCCTGACCACTGGGCCAAATACACTCTAAAAAATTCCAGACAAAATTGGTTTTTTAGATTCAAAATGGTTTTTTGAAAAACCAAATTTCAATGCAAAAAACCAAAATGGATTTTTTTAAAAATCCATTTTGGTTTTGCATTGAAATTTGGTTTTTCAAAAAACCATTTTGAATCTAAAAAACCAATTTTGTCCCGACATTTTTTAGAGTGTATGCTACTAATCTAGCCCAGCTGGTGCCTATCTAGCCCAATCAGTTCAGCCTAATTGACTTGAATTCGAATGATTAATAGAGTACAACCTATCAGCACAGCTTCTACAGTAAGTAATGGTAGTCTACATGAAACATGTGAATTTGCAGTAATTAATCTTACCAACCCAAAACCCTGAAAGGCACTGACATATAACATGTACAGATGCCCCCTTAATTAAGACCACACTCCTATCTACTACAGCCTGAGACAATTGACAAATGGGGCTGTTTTACAGTAAGATAAATGTAAAGAGCCAGTGAATTGGGAAACAGGCTCCATCACACGGTTTACTGTATACTGGATTGGACTTCCAGTTATCTCTTCTTTTTTTCACTGACATCGAGATATATCTATTTTCTTTTTTGTTTCGTTTGTATTAACAATTGCCCTAAACAGTGACTTACAACTCATTAAAATATTTCAACCAGTGTGAGCCTGTCAATGAATTTTGGTCGTCAGCTCAGCTTATGATCCAGATATCACTGAAATATCACTCAGAAAAAAATTATGCCTGTTGCAGTGTTACTGCAGTATGCCTTGAAATTAAGGATAACAGTTACTTTAATTTCAGCTTGGCATCCTGATTTAAGATTTTAAAGTCATTACATGAATATCAGTTTTAAAGTATATCCTTGCTACATAAGTTCAACTGTATATCCCCATTGGTCACTGCCTGACAATTAGACCTAATTCTGGGCAAATATACAAATTATAAAGCCCTCATATGTTCAATATATGTCCAATATAATGCACTAGGACATATATTAAGTCCCATATTCTATATAGAGCACTGTCAATTTGACACTATTGGTTTTGCAACCTATCATTACAAGGCAATTTATGTCTGAGGAATTGAAAAATCACTGAAATATTTCAAATGGACATAATCAATTGGTGCCCATGCCAAAAGGTCAATTCAGTATAAAGTAATAGAATAACTGGGATTCGAATAGGGGAACATTAAAGTTGAGAAATATATTAGTCTCCTTATATTTCTGGGACTTACTCTTTGATGAGTGTGAAAATATTGATGTGAGAAAAATATAGCTATGAATGGAAGAAAAAAAAGAAATACCTTAGATAGATAGATAGATAGATGGATCTATAGATAGATAGATAGATAGATAGATAGATATATAGATAGATAGATAGATAGATAGATAGATAGATGGATGGATAAATAGATAGATAGATAGATAGATAGATAGATAGATAGATAGATAGATAGATAGATAGATAGATAGATAGATAGATAGATAGATAGATAGTACGAACTATGGAATGGCAGAAAAGACTTGCTTGCTGACTATAACTAGCTCCACAATAAAACAGATATAAATAGATGAGTACAAAGACCAACAAAACAATAGAAAATATTTTAAATTTCTAATAAAAGACCAAAGCAATATAACACACAAAGCCAAATACACAAAGCAATAACTGGTGGTATCTCTGCATCACAACCTGTTCTGGCTGACTAAATCCACCCTTGACCCAAATCTGTCCACTTATCACCATCAACCCCCTCCCCTCTACCCCCCTCCCCTCCCTTTGAAACAGACTTCCTCAGGAAATCCTGGTCCACCAACCAGCATCATGACTTTGTAAGTCTGAGTTTCATGATTTTAGTATATCCTGGTCTAAATATGTGTTAAATCGTGCTATTTCAAAATCTGGATTATTTAATGTGCTACTTTGGAGGCATCTGTCTTTTGATGTAAAACATCTGAAGTAGCATGTTTGGGTCGTCTTGCAGATGGTAAAAGATGTGAACCAGCTTGGATAAACTACAGAAGTAATATATTTTGCATTGGACAACTTTGAAAGCCAAAATGTACAAATTCATGTAGATTTTATTCTCATAAATGCCACAACTACTACTGTAGGCGTACAACCCTACAAGAAGAGAGATCATTAGAATTCTTATCAAAAGTGGCATTGCAAGACATAATTTCCAAGGAAACCCATATTTTTTCTGAACTCTGATTACACTGGTTGATTCTGGAGCAAGAACTTAAAGCTTAAACCCCGCAGAATCCATGCACAGAATATCCACAAAATCCCTGCAGGACTTATGCTGTATCCTACATGGCAGTCGAAAAATCCTCTAGAAACATCCTGCAGTCTTACAACTGCAGCTGCCAGACACGTTCCAGCTGCAGGATCACCACGATCAAAGACCAAATGGATCAAGACCACAAGACTGCAGTACCCAAGTTCTACAGGGCGAATCAAGACTGCAGACAGAATCAAGAATGCAGGATGGATCAAGACTGCAGGATCAAGACTAGTGCTGCAGTGCCTCAACTGCAGATCAGAGTCCTGATCCAATCCGATCCAGTGCAGGTTTGAGGGGTGCTGACAAGTGCACTTCTGGGGTTTGGATCCCAGATCAAAGGGATCATGTCATTAACACCCCTTTTCCCAAAACCCTCAGTTGCCCTGCTAAGTGTCTGGGGGTTATAAAAGGCTAATATCACCCCCAACCATTTTGCATGTTATGACAAACCATCAACATGATTTCAGCAAAATTATCCAGGGTGTGTTCAATGTTTTGAGTCATACTTTGATTTCATTCAAAATATATATCATAATCAGCAAAGTATAGGCATAAGCAGTCACAGTGTCATAACTTTTGTGATAGATAGATAGATAGATAGATAGATAGATAGATAGATAGATAGATAGATAGATAGATAGATATAATATATTATATTTGATCGCTCGTCAGCTGACTGACTGACTGACTGACAATGAGGAATGAGCTTACTCACCAAGGACTGACTGACTGACTGACAAAGACACACATTTATCATAAAGACAGAATATGAGAAAGAGACAAACTCAAGTCACTCAACATTCATATCAAGCATCTGAAGATGCTGAATGATCCTTTCCAAAACGAGACATCTTACTTGACCTTGACCTTGAATTTGACCTTGACCTTCAAGATGGAAATGACCTTGAGATTAAAGTCAGGCACGCGCAAGGGATTATGGGAGATTCAAGGAGGGAGTGAATCACACAACTTAAAAGGGAGTTAGGAGGTTTCAACAAGTTGGATCAGACAGAGAGATGAGACAGACAGACTCACAGGTTAAGTAGGTCAGTCGGAAATGAGTCAGCCCAAATTAAAGACTCATTTAGTGTCAGAGATGCTCAGGGTAGCTTCAGTATGTTTAGCTAGCTTTCAGATGCTGTGCTGGATTTCTTGTATTTTACCCTGCACTTTCAGTTTAGTGTTCAACAAACTGTAACTGGTGAAGATGAAATCTATCTATCTATCTATCTATCTATCTATCTATCTATCTATCTATCTATCTATCTATCTATCTATATCTAATTTAGCCATTCTATCTATCTATCTATCTATCTATATCTAACTCTATCCATTCTATCCATCTATGATCTATCTATCTATCATCTATCTATCTATCAATCTATCAATCTATCCATCTATCCATCTATCTATCTATCTATCTATCTATCTATCTATCTATCTATCTATCTATCTATCTATCTATCTATCTATCTATCTTATCTATATATCTATCTGTCTGTCTGTCCATCTGTCAAACTTTATAGGCCTGCACCTGTCTTTCTACCAACCTTTTATAAAGCTATATCTTTCACTTTACCAATTTCATTTTATTCAAAAAATCCATTTGCAGTAAGGTATAGGAAATTCCTTTTCTGGGTATTTTAAACATGTCCAATGTTAACTATGTACATTTAACAAAATATTTGTTCAAGTAGGCCTGTTTGGACTGCATGTATTTCTAAGTATCTGGAAAGGCTTAGCAGTAAAACTGTTTGCTTTATGGAACTTTCTCTCATAGTGGAGGAGAACTAATCAGTTTTAAACATACAATGGGTAGACAGACATACAAAGGCATACAATGGACACAGAAAGACATACAATGATATAAAGATATACAATGCACAGGAAAGATGTATATAAATCCTATGGAACTACAACATGTACAGTAAAATCTTATACAGTGTTATAGTTACTGAGATCATTGCAGCTTTGTCTAGAAATATTATAAGAGGGGTGATTTTTGAAGGAAGGAACTAAAAACTTCAGTAGGGAAAACATTAATAACAGTAAATATTGACAGAAAGAGTAAAATATTCTTTAATTATAACGGATCAAATCATTATCTTAATCCTTTTGCAGTGAGGTGAATCAAAACTAGCATTATTGATCTGATACAGAAGTTTTTCTATTGAAGTACAATTGATGCAAATACAATTTTGTCATCATGTATTACTGCTGATGAGGAAGCAGACATGAGCAAATAATGAAAAGTTTCCTGCACTAGGTCTGTACTGATCCAGTGCAATAAGTATTAGGGATGCAACAGTACCATTGTTTCACATCTGAAACAGATATACTGTATTTTGTTGCCAATATCACCGATACCGATAGCATTGGTTAGATAATTATGGAGTAGTCAGTGGTGCCTCCGATCTGATATGATTCTGCATTTTGAGTGACGATACCACCGATACCAATACTGGTATCGGCATTGACACATCTCTTCTCTTTAGAATGTTCTTAATGGAAAATGAACAGCGCGATGAAGCAAATCCGGTTAAATGATTTAATAAATCTCAACATTTGGAACATACCTATAGATGTCAGAGTATCCACAATAGTATCTATCATTATTTCTCTGTTTCACTTCATATAAAGCAATGAAATAAAATTGGAACTTCACTAAAACCGACCCTGGCAGTTCTGGGCATCTCTGGACTCATGTATTAATGATTACAGTCCATAGTACTATAGTCGTACAGTATACTCCTGTTCCTATCTATTGAAAGTGAACTCCTCCTCCAGTCCATTGATGTTACAGTTTATCTAGACTTAGTTTGGCCGAAGCCAACTGGCAGAAAACAGTAAATACAGGAGATCAAATGTGGGCTGTATCAGTGGCACGTTAATGCAACACTTCTTATTTGTGATGACCAAATAGTGTTGCTTCAAATACTACCTAGGAATATAGGAGGATGAGATACACTGTTATAGCGCTTGGTGAACATGTGGAGTATTGCAAGTGAAACAATGGGTTATCTGCCCATTTCCCAGTGACAGAGAAATAAGATAGATAGATAGATAGACAGATGGATGGATGATGGGAACTTTACGTAATGTGTGCATTTGGTGCTAATTAGGACGGGAGGAGGACACGGCAATGAGGCAAAGGATGATTGACGCAGCCGTCCAACATAGACCCAGTTGACCCGGCAAGAGCTGGATTCGAACCAGGGACCCAGCGATTGGCAGCCCACGCCATGACCAGTCAGCAACACACCCCAAATAGATAGATAGATGTATAGATGTATAGATAGATAGATAGATAGATAGATAGATAATAGATAGAAATCTGCCTTTGCATGTACTTATATGTACTTATTCTAACATGTTTTTACAATTATCATATTTAAGTGACTGATTTATATTCCAAGAGGCACTGTTAGCACCTAAAAAACAGTTTACTCTTTTTGACAAATTATTTTTGGAATTTATTATGATAGGTTCAAGCTGCCTATTATAACAATTCTTAGGGGAGGTTAAGACATAAAACATATGTTTTCTTTAACCCATGCAAAGCTAACATATGTTTAGGATATCTAAACATGAAAAAATATTTTATATAATATGGAGCTAAACATCATCAGCATAACAGTTAATCTAAACAGCATGGGGTATGAGAAGAAATATCTGATGAAAACCACATGTTTTAATACTTCAAAGTGTAATCCTTTTTTCAGATTTGATAATTCTTAAAAAATACATCATCAATCATATTTTTTGATACACTTTTTAGGCATCAATCATAAATTTACCATAATTGTCAAATTTGGTGTCAAAATCATTAAGAGACAGATGATAAATGAGTAATTGAAAGTCATGAAATAAAAATAATGAAGTATATTTAAAATACATTAAAATAACATGAATTTCAACACTCTAAGGATGTATAAAATCAAATCTATTTTTAATTTTAAGCATGACAGTTATGTAACTGTCATGGTATAAGACAGTGATAAGAAGTTGAGTATGACCTAAAAAACGTAAATAAGTGTGAGAAAATATTTACATGTTATCAATTGTGAACTATGCAGATAATGAAATGTTTATCACACTTAAATCTTGTGAGTTCAGAAACTCTCAGATAACAGTATTCATTACAATAACCATTAAATGTACGTAGATCCAGGTATGATTGCAACAAAAACTAAACTGACAGTGTATTCATAACCAATTTATTGATTATTCATTAAAAACTGTAACATTATAGGCCTAGATTCGATCAAGTATCAGCACTGATGTGACACAGTATGGTAACATTAGTATTGATTTTATATCAATTGATTTTGAAGTGGAAAATACATGTACCAAAAACTGTACTGAAATACACAGAAAATACTCTAAACATATGCTAAATATAGACAGTGCACATGCTTCAAATTCTGTGTTAAAAACCTACTTAGAATTTTGAACTTTTAGATATAATATTTTTCTGAGGCTTGAATTTTTCACTCTCAGGTCTCAATATGTAATCATGATACTAAGTACACAAAGTCAAACGCGACAAAAATATGTCCTAGCATACTAGTACACCAGGAGCACAAAATATTGAAGTTAGTCCTGTATTTTTGTTATATTATTTATTGTCAGGGACCAATCTATCTATCTATCTATCTATCTATCTATCTATCTATCTATCTATCTATCTATCTATCTATCTATCTATCTATCTATCTATCTAAGAGTATCTATCTATCTATCTATCTATCTATCTTGCTATTTATCTATCTATCCTGCTGTCTGTATCTGTATATCCAACAGCTATCTATCGCTCTATGAAACTATCCATTGAACTATCCATCAAACTATCTATCAAACTATCTATCAAACTATCTATCAAACTATCAAACTATCCAACGAACTATCCATCGAACTATCCAACGAACTATCCATCGAACTATCCAACAAACTATCCATCGATTTTATATCTATCCATCTTCTCTTTACGTATAAATATGTTCATATAATTTTGTACGTATATCAAAATAAGAACATCATTACTGCCACAGTGGTTGCAGTGTGCAATACTGTATTCTGTCTAAATATCATAATAATGGTAATCTTGATTGATAATCTTAGCTTGATAGTAAACATTGAAATGTTTATATGTAAGCAGACTGTGAGATAACAATGTCTAGAGTTTTACAAGCCAAACTTATGAGAAGCAACAGTTATTCTTGTGGCTGGCATGTAAATATTGACTTGTTTCTGATCGAATCTTGGCATATCTATACATATCTCTGCCATATCTATGCTATACCTATACATTATCTGAAGGTATCTAGGCCTATCGTTTTGTCAATCACAGCTTAACTAAGCAAAACTATCCTTATCGAGTTATCAGATACATAGCATTTCAACCTTTAGAGATGTATGGGTCAGGGCGAACTGTCAGTCAAAATTCAGACATAGGTTTCACCCCTCCCTCTCAGCTGATAACACCCCTCTTGGGGGCTCACACCCTTCACAATAAGTCGTCAAATTACCCCCCTGAGAACAAGGGTAGAGTTGGGGTGGAAAACCGTAGGCCACTGGAATTTGCTACAGATAATTTGTCTACGGTTTACCATTGAGATGCCAGGGCAGGTGGAATAGTGGAGTTGAATAGTAAATCAATGGTTGGTGTCAAAGTGTGGATTAAAATATATATGGGAATAAGTTTGTAAGTATGGATAGTTGCATAGGCCCAGTGCAGCCCTCTAAGGCCAGTATTTAATTCTCACAAGCTGATTGATGAGACGAGAGACAGCAGGAGTATAAGACATGTAACAAATTTACCCCAAGTGAGGGACCTTTTTATTACTTGCCCAGCATCTCATCAAGCAACAACCAACCATGGATCTATAACTTAACCCTTATAGCTCTATGAATAAACTGAAGAATCAGGAATCGAATATTGGACCCCAATTTATAAGAAGAAATAATTGTAAGAAAGGTGGCCTACAGACCAACACTGAGTAGTCCAGTTTTTGTTTTTCGCTAAAAAAAATCATCATAGCCTGAGCACTGGTGTTCATCCTCAAAATACACAATAAGTCTTCATGAAGACATCTTAATTGGGCACCAGACTTAGGATTCACTAGGCCATTAGGAAAATATGCAGCCATTACGGATGCTAATGATTACTGATTACATAATTTGCGTTGGTAACATGTTGTCGGAATATGCTACAGGAAAAAATATGGCAGAAAAACTAAGAAAAGGTTGGTCCTAGGGTCAATGCCCTTGGCATTTTTCTGCAACAAGTGGTGAATATGATATCTATCCCTATCTATCTATCTATCTATCTATCTATCTATCTATCTATCTATCTATCTATCTATCTATCTATCTATCTATCCCAATCTATCTATCCATCTTTCATGATCTATCTATCTATCTATCTATCTATCTATCTATCTATCTATCTATCTATCTATCTATCTATCCACCTATCTTTTAGTTTACTCGTGTACAAAATCCCACCAAAACATTCCATTATTTCACATGCTTGATCTTTAATCTACATGGGCACTTCAGATAAAACATTTACACAGTTACAGCTAATGCACTGGGCTCTTTTAATGTCTAAATAATTCATTAAGTGCTTAAAACTGTCGGCTACTATCAATTTGATCCTTAAGTGTTGCAGATAAGATAGAAAACTGTTAAAAATACTTTACTTTTTGTATAACGTTCTGCCGTTATCTTAAATTTTTAATCTTAATAGACCTGTTGAAATTCTTCCTTAAACGATCAAATCATGGATGAGAAGATCATAAAATGCATGAACCCTACCACAAGAGATGTCTATCTATCTATCTATCTATCTATCTATCTATCTATCTATCTATCTATCTATCTATCTATCTATCTATCTATCTATCTATTTTCTGTTTGTCTGGCTGGTTGTATATCTCCACTTACCTACCTACCTATCCACCAGTACAGATATATCTATGTAGACTATCCATACATCTATCTATTTATCTATCTTCTTGCTACATCTTTCTTGCTATCCATCTTGCCTTCTCACCTATCTTTGGTGCATCTAAAATTCTAAATCTATCTTTCTTGTCTTTTAAATGTCACCAAGACAGGAAACGCATCCCTAAATAGCTTGAACTCATTACCTTAATTAAGTCTCTTAATTGCTAATTAAGCTTAATTAAGTCCCATGTGGTTTGAGATAGGCTACTGAACTTTACATCTTACATGTGTAGCTTCTGTAAATGAACCACTTCTTTGTGAAATATACCTAAAACTGGTATTTACTGTAATATACCTAGATATCAATAATATCTTTAGATACATAGTATGTCAAATTCCAATGTTTTGTAAATATTTTTTTATCAAGGTCCCTTCTATAAATGTTAACAGCAAATTGAATGATTTATTCCATCGATATTTGTCACCTAAATTCCTATACCTCAAAATCAAATCAAAAGATGTTTCAAGACACCTGGATACCTGTAGTAGAAAGGTGTGAAAACAACCATGCTTATTTCTAAGCCAGATTTTATAGGACACATTTATGCATTTTGTAAATACATCCAATATTTTTATATTATGCAATGCAGCCAATTATATACAGGTAAATAATTAAAACATATATCATAAAAGGTAAATTGTACTTACATAATTCGCTCCCAGCCTGAGCTGACACGACGAAACTATAGGTTATGATTAACCAAAGTTTTAGGTACACTCCAAATCGGTTCATTTTTTCTCCTAAAGTATCCAAAATTATCCTTATGTATCCAAAAAGTATACTCCTTCAGTGAGGTATCCTTAGACAGTCCATGATTTCTTGATGAAAATCACATTCACGCACCCATGTTGCCCCGGCCAAATCCCGGCCACAACTGAAACATACACAAGAACGAATTCAACAGTGTTGGGCCATTCCATTTCACACAAGGGGGAGGCGGGCAGCAATCAGACTGGTCCATTGCGCTGTCAAATCGCACCAAACAGCTTGAGGTGTCATGGAACTCCCGTTACCTACTGATGTCATTTAATTGTTTCAAGCTAAAATACGTTAAAATCTGAAAACGTGTGACTTTACATGTATTGTTTTATTAGGAGAATATCTATATATATATTAGAAAAAATATTCCATAGAAATTTTCTTAAACTATGTATCTTTCAATGATATCCTTTGTCTATCTGTATCTCTCCTTTCAAACTTTCCTATAAGGATACAATCACCAAATCAGATATATTTTCACAAATGAAATACAAAAACATAGATTTAAAATGTCGTTAAAAATGTTGAAAATTAAACCAAAATGCAACAGATTCATTCTGGATAACACTGTTCACATTTCATTTGGTTAGGAAAAGCACAATGGAATATATGGAAACTGCAGAACCATACAATTAAAAGCAACAAAATTCATTTAGAATGTTGATGAATATTTCTGTATTAAAGGCCACACAATGTGGAAATTATGTGAGCATTTTAAGCACTCAGCGTTTCATTTAAACAACAAGGAAAACAAAGGATGTTATCAAAAATAATGGAGTTGTCCAAGGCCAGAGGATAAATAAATTGAACATTGAAAATGTAATTGAAACGGTTTGAGGAGAGCCTAGGAGGAGAGCCTAGGAGGAGAGGGAAGAGGAGGGAAGGAAGAGGAGGAGGAGGGAGAAGGAAATAAAAAGGAGAAGGAAATAAAAAGAAGGAAAAGGAGGGGAGGAGGAGGAGGAGGAGGAAATCAGGAGGGGGAGAAGGAGGAGGAGAAAGAGGAAGAGAAGGAGGAGGAGGAGGAGAAAGAGGAGGAGGAAGAAGAAGAAGAGGCAGGGATGGAGAGAGACAGGAGGAGGAGACAGAAGGGGGATGGGAGGAGATAGGAAGAGGATGAGGATGATAGGAGGAGGAGGAGACGGATGAGGATGGAGAGGAGAGAGGAGGAGGAGAAAGAGGAGGAGGATGGAGGCAGGAGGATGTGACAGGAGGAGGAGACATAAGGAGGAGAAGGAGCAGGATAGAGGAGGAGGAGGAGGAGGAGGAGGAGGAGGTGGAGGAAGGAGGATGTGACAGGAGGAGGAGACATAAGGAGGAGAAGGAGCAGGATAGAGGAGGAGGAGGAGGAGGAGGAGGAGGAGGAGGAGGAGGAGGAGAGAGGAGAGAGGAAGAGGAGGAGGAGGATGGATTACTTTGGCATTACGTCCTGTATTTATGCTTTATGGTAGGCTAACCAGGACAGTATTAAGACACAGCAGAGAAAGGCTAGTGGAATAGGAGGCTGAAGAGATGGATGAGAGTGGGGAAGGGGAGAATGGAGGGGAAATGATTATATCTCATAGATTTATACCAACGACATTATTAACCTTCTCTAGACAGATACACAATTAACATAGGACTTAAAAGGCCCAACTGCATCTAAACTGGGATATAAACTTCGTTATAAAGCGAGTTTAGGGCACAACAAATGGGGGTTTAAGTCAAAACATTTCAGTACAGAAACTTGCATTGGAGATCAAACGCAACTTTGGTGGTCCTGATTCTGAGCAGGCTTATCAACATAGGGGTTGAGTTTCTAGGTGGGCCTAAAATTCTGAAATTTCCTTTGTTTTAGAGAAGGGGGGGGGAGGGTAAATGCTGAGTTTTGGGGTCATTTCAGACACTTGCCCAGCTATTTAACCCGATATTTTGGTGCATGTTTTATGTTTGTCACCAACTGCTCTGGAAATTCTTCATCCAGACAGTTAGGAATTTGCTAATGGCAGAACTCGAGAAAAGATATTTGTTGAACTTGTTATAATGAAAAACAGAAAAGATGATTGTTCTTATTGCCAATATTGAGTGATGTATTGAAATCGTGAACATCAAATCATTGTATTGGGAAATTGAACAATGAGAGTTTATTTACAGACTACATTTTTCCATTTCCATTTATATTTTAAATCAGCATTGCAAATGACAATAATTATTGTCATTTCACTATTTTCTATATTTTGCAATTAACTTTGCACTGGGTGTAAATTGTAGTTTATCTCTTGCCTGTAGCTAAATGATACAATAACATGACCAAAAAAAGAACCATGACACAAAACTCATTTTCTGCTCTATCAATGAGTGCAAACAGTTTTGAGATATGTGTGACAAACTCTGAATGAGTATGACTAAAATGCATGGAGGGAAAACGTTAGTATATTACAAGCTTCAGGACACCACCTTGTTTGACGCCATATCAGATTATTGACAATTACGTAAAATTAGAATGAATCAAGAAATATATAAGTCAATCAGTCAGTAAGTCTGTTAATCAGCCAGTATAAGTCGGTTGGTCAGTCTGTAAAATTTGAAATTTTGAGTCATCTGAAATGATTGAGTGAGATGGTTGCAGGATAGCTCAGGATTCCCTATTTATACTTTAGCTAACAAGTCACGACAACAGACAGATTATCATCACTGAAGACAACTAGTTGCGTTAGCTCAAAGGAATTGTGTTTGCTCAAAGGAATTTAGTCTTGCAAGTTGCAACCATGTCACTAAACATTTAAGCTGACTCAAAATTTCAAATTTTACAGTGTATCTATAGGTTATGAGGTTATCGTGAATAATAGTAGTAATTGTAGTGGTAGTATATCCTCCTCAGCAACTCATGAACTTAGGAAATCATTTTCCTGTAGCTGGTAAATAATGAAACCATTTTATTCTAACTTGAATATAACATTAATTTCGTGGGTGTTTCTTCTCCGAAAGTTAAAGATTTCTGAAATAAACCAAAACAAATCTGTCCTCCTTCTAATTTCTCAAATCACTTCAGTCAAGTTCAGCTAGTTAAGTTTGGATTTTTTTAAAGTGTTTTTTCTTGATGAATTATTCGTAAATCTGTTTTTGATTTCAGACACTTTGCTAAATTTGGCTTAACACCAGACAAAGCCTTTATAACAAATTTCTGCTCTAAAAAAGTCTCATAAGAAGTTGTATCACTGTGCCAAATGTCACATTAGATAATCTGTCCAATGTCATAGCCTCGCTCGACTAAGATTAGAATTTAACGCAGGGGTAGGTTGCAGAAGAAAAATACAATTCAGCGTGGGAATTATAAGCTAAATGACGAATATTTATGCAGTTGGATTATAGAAATAGGCCTAATAGTCAGTAATAGATGGATTGCTGGTTTCATCTAATGATCGATTGATTGATATATTTATTGGTGTCTTTTGCAGTTCCGAAATTTATGCTCATGAACTTACACTATAAAATTGGAAATTTTGAGTCAGCTTGAATGATTGACTGAGATGGTTGCACAATTATTAGTTTGAGCTATCCATAGCTTGTTGTTTAAAGTTATGATAATCTGTTCACTGTCATATAACTTCCCTCATGGGAATTTTGCAACCAATTATTTCAGCTGACTCAAAATTCAAATTTTATAGTGTACAGTTTTGGGAGGAAAACGACATGCTATGGGGTGATGGATGATTGAAACTACTGTCCAACATAACTAATTCCCGGTTATCCGACTAGAGCTGGAATCGAACCCCGGACCCAGCAAATGGAAGCCATGAGTTTAATCTACTAAGCTCTGTGAAGATAGATCTTTCAAGCAAAAGCTTCAGAATTTATGTAAATATAGACAAAATGAAAGTTGGCTGACATTTCATCTTCAAAAGTTTGGGTAAGGGGGATACTCTGAGTCAATGCTGATTGACCATTTTCTCAGTCTATCACCTGATAAATCCAGGGTCCATAACTTCTATGCCTGGATGAGGATTTTTCCTCTCAAAATTCCAGTTTTCCCATACATCTGATAGGAATATGATAAATCTCATATCCATTTTTCTATAGCATCACTTACAGCTGACTAAAACACTGAAGTATGGCTCCAGAATTCTTGTATAAAACCCACAAAAGGCCAAAGAAAAAAGAAATTCCACTTATCTGCAGTTGCTAACCAACTTATCTTGAGGGATAGCACCTGTTCTTACAACTCAGAAACTTAAGATTTCTCAGAATTTTATATTGTCTGTGTTCTGGTTTTGTAATAGTTTTTAAGTTGTTGGTCCAGGGTATTATAATATTCTTGGTCAAGGGTATTATAATAGGGAGAGAGGCAAGTAGATTTTTTGTAGTTGGTATTTTGTAGTCAGAATATGTGACCAAGAAACTTTAGTTTTATAATTAATCCATTTCAAAGGAAGCATGTCCTTCATGCTCAGGGGGGAATGAAGAAGGCAGGAAGGAAGAAAGGGAGAAAGAAAAAAAGAAAGAAAAAGAAAGAAATAAAGACAGAAAGAAAGAAAGACAGAAAGAAAAGAGGAAGAGCTACAGGAAGAAAGCCAGGAAGGAAGAAAGGAAGGAAGGAAGGATGAAGTGAAAAAAGGAAGGAAAAGAAAGGAAGGAAGGAAGGAATAAAAGAAGGAAGGAAGGAAAGAATGAAGAATGAAGAAGGAAGGGAGGAAGACAAAATAAAGAGAAAAATAAAGAGGAAGGAAGGAGGATTAACAAAATAATAATTATGATTCTGTTTAATGATGGATGGATGATTGGAGCTGTACATTCTGTATTTATGCAGAGGTATAGGCAAAGAAGGAAGAAATGAAGTTTTCAATTTCACATATATGAAACTCATCAGGAAATAAATTGACCATTTCAAATAATGATACATTGTCAGTACCAAAGTCACTTAAAGCTCTGACAGGTGTATTGATATATGTCAATAGTTTCAAAGAGCTATTTATTACAACAAATATTTGGACATGGAATAATCTCTAGTTTTATCAAAATGTACATAATTTTGAAGTGTTGTATTAGCTTAAGTAGTAACTGATATACTCTGTGTACGGGTACAAATGAAGTTTGAGGTATATTTACAGAATCGTTTAGTATACTGCTTGAATTTTATGAATGAAATGACAGAATTCTCAGTAAATTGTTTGCATTCTTGATTGAAGATATCAATACTCATAAATTTGTCATTTTATCAACAAAATCAATATGTAGACAGTAAGGTCACCTCAATGTCACAGTCTGAACAATATTGTGGTTTCCCTGTTGACAAAGAAGGTTGACACTTGAATTATATAGCCTGATGGTGCATGTTCATATATGCAGTGCCACCTGTAGGGCTGTAAGTATGCGAAAAGATTGATGTTTTGCCATTTGGTCAATGCTCAACTAAACTGCTTGTGGAAGGATGGTATCTCATCCAATGAGATGAAAACAAATTGAGTCACGAGGATGATACTTGAGAGCTGTTGGTATGAAGGATAACAATGGCTTCTAATTTTCTTTCTTGCACTCGGATTTAGGCATGGGTCAAAGTCTTGGATAAGTAAGTGAAACACAAGGCCAAAGTTATATTAATGGGAAGGGTGATTCACTAACTTACTAAAGATTTTGATCCATATGTAACTGTTCGCAGGCTCGTAGCAAATGAAATGGGCAGCCATTTGTATCCCTCATGCATGCCTCAACAATCATCCTTTATGAACCCACAACTTTCCTTCCTCATCGCATGGGCATCCTTGCTTCCACAAGCAGTTTGGTTCAGAATGCTTAGCATTGGCCCTGGTACAACATCATTCGTTGTACATACTGTACATCTGAAAAGTTGACAACTTGGCCAAATCACATATTATATCTCTATGGTAGCTTATATTATATCTCTATGGTAGCTTTCAGATATGCTATTTTACCACGTTAGGATCTCAGATCAATCTTTAAATGGAATAATCCTACAGGCTATGTAGACTGCAAACTTCAAAACGGTCATTGATTTGACCCAAATTATGAATAAATATTGGAACTATTCATTGGAAAATAAACACAGGTAAACATGAGAGAATTCATCTGACACTCCTAGTAAACAAATAAAAATCAATTTCTCCTGATTTCCAGAATATTAAATACTTCAATCCATAAATTTCCACAGCTGGTCAAATCCTGATGACCCCATTCAATTAATTTCCATAAACCACGTTTTATTTACAGTCAATTTCAGAATTTCAAATTTAATGATTGTAGGTATGGCTAACTGTGGCTTTCATTTTTTTAATCCACATGACCTTTCGATCAGCATGATCAGAGCAAAAGTGTCAAAAATATTAAATTTGTAATCTGTACCATTGAAGAAGACTAAGAAGATTAATTTCTGACTTTGGTTTGATTTTATTTTAAAGATTGATTGAATTGATATATTTTAAAGTTAGGATTGGACTTCGGCTCGCAATTTCCCTCATTTAAGCCATAAAAAGTGCTTGTCACTAAATCAATAATAATACTAGTATTATTACCCAACCTATGTACAAGTTAACACAATAGACAAAACAATGGAAATCCAGCTTAGTGAACAAAAAAAATCAAAATAAAACACTGATGGTTGAGAAATTCAACAATTCATTTCTGTATCAAGTCAGCACACTGGACTTCAGCTATTAGATGGACTGCTTCTCCAAGATATATCTTGATAGTGAGAGAAGGAGAAGTTCAACAGGAAACAAGACTGGAAACAGGAAGCAAGCAGAGTATTATGGGATACGAGATGGACCAATGGGGTCAGGGCTAGATGTCACATGACCACGCTAAGAATTGTGGGATGCCACACGTGATCTGCTTCCCAACCAATCACCTGCCTCCAAGGGCCACAACCGATCACCTCCAGTAAATAGAGAAGAACATTAGAATGCAGGTCAGTCTGCGCGGAATGGGGAAGGTACGGACTGACAGGGAAGTCGGAATGAGACAGCTGGACCCAGTCAATAGGGGGCGCTGTGGTGGGAATACTCTACGAGGTGAAAGTGGTAGATTTAGGTGTGGGGAGGTAGTGAGGTATATGGATATATCGGATAAATACAAGATCTAAGTTATTCGACTTCATGTTTTTGGGTAGATGCGATGGCCCCTGGTCACAGAGAGTAGACAGCCAGATAGATATCTAGATAGACAAATGATAAACAGCTAAATGACTAGATATGCAGAGCTAGATACTAGTCTAGTAGGTGCAGATAGATGGATGGATAATTGGGTAGATAGATACACCTGAAGACTGGCAAGTTGATAAAGCTTCCCCAGATGAGATAAAAAGATTGGGAGATGGCTAATTGAGGTTTTTGTCCTGAATTTATGCACATTGACAGGACCACAGGAGCAGGACACAGAAATGGAGCAAACAACGATTGTCAACTGCATGTCTAGCATAGGTCAAGGACTCAAGGTGTAACCCGTTGAGAGTCAGAATTGAACCCGAGAGTGCTTCCGATCACCTATCCCCCTCCCTCCACCAGACGGGTGCTGAAGTTACAATTTGAATAATTGATATATATGTCCTTCTGTGACAATGATTCAAACTCTGAAAGTTTTAAGGATAGTGCTAATCCAGATTCAGTTGTCTACTTATCTAACATAATGCCGAGCACTTCTATGATTGGTCAGGTACCAGGAAAAAAGACTTTCTCAGAAAAAGGCCAGCTAGGAATTGTATATCAGCCTAAAATAGCTACGACAAATCATCTACTCATTCCCTGAGGCCCAGAGCTTTAGTGGTCATCAAAAACCTGTGCTCTGGGTTCAAATTTCAAGCAATTTGTCAGGTTGATTGGGAGGAGACACGCAACAGTATAAAGTTCAGTGAATCTGACTCCTAAATTGAGTTTTGTCATTCTTTCACTGAGATGGAGGTATTAGAGAGACAGATAGATAGATAAAGCTAGATATATACATGTAGATATAGATATAGATAAATAGGAAAAATGAAGGATATCCAGTAACACCTATAATAATAGCATGATATGAAATGACGTTTGTGATAAAAAGTAAAACAGGGATGTCCAGTGGCACCATATACTACATAAATGATTCACAGCAACAATTCATTTTCCCATGAGCAATTACAATTTCTTTTCAGTTTTGCCACCCAGATGGATATTGGAATACACATGTTCTCCTATTTTACACAAGAAGGTTGAAGGTACATCAATGAAGCCCAAATGAAGCATCCTGCAATTCCTGCAATGTGTGCTTTCATTTTATTATTGACGATATTGATAATCGATGTACTTCAATATTATTCTTCAGTACTTCATTGCTTTCACAATGTACAATTCAACCAGCTCTAAGTAATTGTATTTCAATGGTTATCCCTGGCAATCCAATAATCTCAGGCAATCGCTGGCATTTCAATGGCAATCTCTGGCAAGGCAATGGACTCCGCCTTTTGCATTCCGTTGCCAAGGAAGCCGGTTGCCAAGTTGGTTGCTAGGGCGGAAAATTCCTTCGGAGAATTCACAAGGGCAGGGAAGTGCGATGGAAAATACCTTGGCATTGTTCGGCGTCAGTGGTGTGAAAAATAAGAAAGGCTGTCAGGAAGAATCGGACAAATAAAAGGATCAATTTCTGTGTAAAGAATTATATGAATATTGCACATATCAGTTGTGGAGAAAATAAGGACAGATGTTCACTACACTCTGTTACGGGTCAGCAGCAATGAACAACAAACACAGATAGTTAAAGTTTACAATTTTAATAAAACAATAAAAATATTTACAGTTACAATATTCACAGGCTTTAGATTTACTCAAAAATTAACTAATTGTGACCCAGAGTAATTTTAACCACTTATCTGTGTTATCCTATGGCTGAATGTCCACAGAGAAAGTTCCGGAAGCCAGATATCCGTTTGTGTTTCGAAATGTCCAATGAAGTCCGTGTGAACTATAATCCACTGAAAATAGCGTCCGTATAAAAATAATCCAGAGTCCTGAGTCCTTGTATGGTGTAATCCCGTAAATCCAGTATAATATCCAGTGTAGTAGTGCCCAACAGGGTGATCCTCAATGTCCAGTCTATGATATACACCGTTCAGCGATTTGGTAGAAAGTGACTGACTATGTCAGCTCCCAGGCATATTTATACGCATCAAAACCTTCTAGCAAGTTCCAGTCCTTCTGGGATGCATGACTCATTATCCAGTGTTTTCCAGAAATATTATTTCTCCTACAGAACATTCCATTTGTTTCCACATTCAAATAAACAACTTAACTGGGTCACAATGTCAACACAATTGTTTATCAACTGATTATGTAATCATAATAGAATAGCAATTCAGTGCTAATTGGTGTTACATAATAACCATGCAATGTTAATGTAAACAATCATACACAATAGCAAATCATTGTAAACAATGATAATATACAGAACTACATGAAATATACAGTATGATTGACATAAAATACACATACCATTATATTATAATATTCACATGATAATAACTGTATACAGTAGGAATGATATAAAATATCCATACTGCATTTACAATGTCATTTACAAAATTTGTCATACATCACACCTCCCCTCTAAAAAGGAAAATTTTGATCGAAGAGCAAAATTTTATACTAGTGTCTTAACACGAAAGTACGTTAACATCAACCACAAAAGCTTAACATCTAGACAAACAATCAGCAATTACATTATCTTTGCCCTTGATATGTTTAATAACAATGTCATACTCTTGAAGTATCAAACTCCAGTTCAACAATCTCCTATTGTTATTCTTCATCTTATGCAAGAACACCAAAGGATTATGATCAGTATACACAATGAGGGGCTTCTGGCCTGTACTAACATAGACTTCAAAATGCTGAAGTGCTAGAATTAATGCCAACAATTCCTTCTCAATAGTGGAATAGTTCTTTTGATGTTTATTGAACTTCTTAGAAAAGTAGGCAACAGGATGTTCAATGAGATCATCACTGTCCCGCTGCAGAAGTACTGCACCAGCAGCATCTTCACTAGCATCCACAGCTATTGAGAAAGGAGTATCAAAGTTTGGTGACTGGAGAACAGGGTAGTGACATAATATATTCTTTAACTTATCAAAAGCCTTTTGACAAGGTTCATCCCAAACAAATTTCACACTCTTTTTGAGTAAATTTGTCAAAGGCAAAGTACAGTCTGCAAAATTCTTGCAGAACTTCCGATAGTATCCTACCATGCCCACAAATCGTCTCAATGCTTTCTTGCCTGTGGGCGTAGGAAATGCCAAAATGGTCTGAACTTTAGCATCAACTGGGGCCACTTCACCTTGACCAATCACGTATCCGAGATAGACAACGTGTGCTTGGCCAAACTCACTCTTTGCCAAATTGACTGTCAGCTTAGCTTCAGACAGACACTGAAACAATTTCTCAACTGCCTCCATGTGAGCTTCCCAGGTGTCACTTCCTGTCACCAAGTCATCAATGTACGCATTAGTGTTAGGCAGATCTTTGATCACGCCATGAATCATCCTTTGGAACGTTGCAGGAGCATTTTTCATTCCAAAAGCTAAAACTTTGTATTCGTACAAACCAGAAGGTGTGACAAATGCAGAGATTTCTCTTGCCCGATCTGTAAGTGGAACACACCAGTACCCTTTTAACAAATCAATCTTTGTAACAAACTTGGCCTGTCCTACCCTATCTATACAATCATCCACTCTAGGTATAGGAAATGCATCTGTTTTTGTAACTGCATTAACCTTGCGGTAATCTGTACAGAACCTGATAGTACCATTTGGTTTTGGAACTAACACACATGGTGAACTCCAATTAGAAGTGGAAGGCTGAATAATATCATGCTCCAACATATACTCAATCTCCTGCTGAGAAAGCTTACACTTATCAGGATTCATGCGGTATGGATGTTGTTTAATGGGACTAGCTTCACCTACATCAACATCATGGATAGCTGCTGATGTCCTTCTGGGTACATCAGGAAACAAATCTTGATACTTGAATATCAAATCCCTCATCTGAGCCTGCTGCTTCGGGTCTAAGTGTGTCAACTTAGTATCTAAATTCTGGAGAACTTCAGAATTAGTTAATTTACAAGGAACAATATCTGTCCTGATGGTGGGTTCGTTGTCTTGACCTTCACCTTCAGAAGTATCCTCAGATACATCAGCATCTACAGCTGCCACAATCCCTACAGACCTATCATGATAAGGCTTCAACATGTTGATGTGACAAAGTTGTGTCGGTTTTCTCCGGTCTGGAGTCCGCACAACATAATTAAGATCATTAACTTTGGAATGGATCTCATAAGGACCATGAAATCTGGCTTGCAAGGGGTTCTGTTGCATTGGAAACAACACAAGAACTTTATCTCCTGTCTTAAACTTTCTAGCTCTAGCCTTGCGATCATACCAAGTTTTCATTTTCTTCTGAGAAGACTCAAGATTCTCTCTAGCGAGTTCACAAGCCCTGTAAAGTCTTTCCTTAAACCTGGAAACATAATCCAAAAGACTAACATCTGAATCCTTGTCCAACCACTGCTCACTAAGCAAAGACAAAGGACCACGAACCTGATGTCCAAACACAAGTTCAAATGGGCTGAATCCAGTGGACTCTTGAACTGCTTCCCTTGCAGCAAACAACACCAAATGAACACCTTCATCCCAGTCCTTCTCATTGTCCTGGCAATAGGATCGAAGCATTGTCTTCAGCGTCGCATGGAACCTCTCCAATGCTCCTTGACTCTCCGGATGGTAAGCACTGGAAGCAATCTGCTTGATGCCCAGCTCATACACAACTTGCTGAAACACTCCGGACATGAAGTTACTGCCTTGATCTGACTGAAGCTCTTTGGGCAATCCAAACACTGTGAAGAACTTGATTAGGGCCTTGGCGATGGTAGTTGCCTTGATGTTGCGTAGAGGTACAGCTTCAGGAAATCTGGTAGCAGCACACATGATGATCAACAAGTACTGGTTACCTGTCCTTGACTTGGGTAATGGTCCCACACAATCAATGATCACCTTTGAGAAAGGTTCACCAATGGCTGGAATGGGGTGTAATGGTGCTTTGGCAGGATCCAACTGGCTTTTACCAATGACTTGACAAGTATGACAAGTCCGACAGAAGTTAGAGACATCCTTGCGAATGCCGGGCCAGAAGAACTGCTTTAAAATCCTGTGAACAGTCTTGTTCACACCGAGATGACCTCCAAGGGGTTGGCTATGTGCCATAGATAGAATCTCATCTCTGTAGATCTCAGGAACCACAACTTGATTGAGGACGGTCCATTCTTCATTTGCAGGAACATCTGGGGGTCTGCATTTCCTCATAAGTACCCCATCTTTCAGGAAATAACCAACAGGCACTTTGGCTATCTCATCAGGAGGGAGAGCTTTCTCTCTCAAATCCGACAAAGTTGGGTCATTGACCTGCTCCTGGATCAACTGTTGTCTTGACAAAGACACATTCGTAGACTTGGGTGTCGGTGAAGACACATCTGTAGACATGGGCGGACTTCCGCTGGATCCAAGGTTCACTGACTTCTGGGAACTTCCTTGGTCCTGATCAAACAATTGTTTGATAAAAGTATCTGACAAATCATCAGCATCGAGACTCTCTTCCGAGTCATGGTCTCGTTGAGACAAAGTGCTATTTTGTGCACGGTCCTCCTCTTCTTTAGCTTTTCTAGCCATTCCTCTCGTCACGGCACAAGACGGAAAGATGTCAGAATCAAGAGGCACTTCCTCAGACACAGGTTTTACTGACATTTCAACAGAGGGGACAACCTTTCCACCAGCTAAGTCATTGCCTAGCAACAAAGAAACACCTTTAACAGGGAGACTTGACCTAAGTCCCACTTTAACTTGTCCTGTAACTAAGTCTGACTTCAAGAATAAAGAGTGCAGAGGTACAGAAACAATCCTCTCTTCAATACCCTGAACAAGAATAAATTCACCAGTGGCCGACTCATCCGTAAATGGCAACACACCAGCTAGTAAGAGTGACTGAGATGCCCCAGTATCACGTAGAATACGAATGGGTACAGGAGAAGAACTCTCATTTAGAGAAACAAATCCCTCTGACACGAAAGGAAGGAACTCTTCCCTCAAACCATCAGACAAAAGAGCCTCTTTGGCAAACAAAGGACAAGAAGATCCACTTGGATTAGTTGATTTAACAACAGGTGTCGCTTGAAAGGATTTAACAAGTGCATTAGGCAAGGCTTCCTTTTCCTTCTTTTTCTTCAAGGAATAGCAATCAGACACTAAGTGACCTGCTTTCTTACAATATGCACATGTGGGACCAGTTGCCTGGTCTTTAGGTTGGCTTTTGCCAAAGCTCTTGCCTGCATTATTCTTATCTTTACCATCACTGGACTGAGACTGTTGGGAACTATGGAATTTACCACCATTATTCCTATGGAATGGACCCTTAGCACTGGAACCAAATCTAGACTTGTGAGTCAAAGCATATTCATCCGCTAAGCGAGCAGCATTCTGTAGAGTAGAAGCATCTCTCTCATCAAGATAAGACTTCAAATCATCTTTGACACATCTCTTGAACTCCTCCACAAGAACAAGATCCTTCAATTTCTTGAAATCATTTTCAACGGACCGAGAAGTGCACCACCTTTCAAAGTATACCTCCTTCTCATGAGCAAATTCTACATAAGTCTGGCTATCAGTCTTCTTAAGATTTCTAAATCTCTGTCTGTAAGCCTCAGGAACTAATTCATAGGCAGTGAGAATAGCATTCTTAACAGTTTCATAATTTGCAGCATCAGTAACTGAAAGAGCGGAGTAGGCTTGCTGAGCCTTACCCTTAATAACACTTTGAAGCATCAATGGCCAGTACTTTTGAGGCCATGACAAACTCTCAGCTACCTTCTCAAAATGTTGAAAGTATTTATCTACCTCAACTTCATGGAATGGAGGAACTAATCGCACTTCCCTACTAGCAACAAATGTGTCACCCATATTGGGATTTTCTCTCCTTACTGCTCCTCTTTCTATTTTCTCTAACTCATGCTGTCTTTCCTTATCCCTTTCCTGAATTCTCAATCTCTCTAAATCTCTTTCTCTTTCCTATTGTTCTGCCTCATGTTGTAATCTTAACCTTTCCTGCTCTAATTTAGTATCTCTTTCCTCTCTTTGACGTTCTAATTCTGCATTTTGCCTTTGCAATTCTAGTTCCAACATTTTGAGTTTAAGTTCACCCTCCGACAAAGGTTTCCTCTCAGAAGGATCCGGAAATAGATCCAAATCATCTTCAGTAAATACATCTTCATCTGTATAGAACACAGCTATTTTCCTAGCAATAACTGGTTTTCTCCAGGAACCTTTAACTTCATCTAATTTCAAATGTTCAGCCAATTCTATTAACTCAGGCTTCTTTAAAGCCTTCAAACCCTCAACAGTTGGTGTGTCCACAAAGTTTTTCACTGCTGCTGAAATCATGATGGAAATTTCCAGAAAGTATTACAAAATTTCAGAATTTTGAGAAATTCCACAAGAAAAATGTAAATGCCAAAAGTTAGGTTGATCCCGGACGAGCCCCCAATTTATGTTACGGGTCAGCAGCAATGAACAACAAACACAGATAGTTAAAGTTTACAATTTTAATAAAACAATAAAAATATTTACAGTTACAATATTCACAGGCTTTAGATTTACTCAAAAATTAACTAATTGTGACCCAGAGTAATTTTAACCACTTATCTGTGTTATCCTATGGCTGAATGTCCACAGAGAAAGTTCCGGAAGCCAGATATCCGTTTGTGTTTCGAAATGTCCAATGAAGTCCGTGTGAACTATAATCCACTGAAAATAGCGTCCGTATAAAAATAATCCAGAGTCCTGAGTCCTTGTATGGTGTAATCCCGTAAATCCAGTATAATATCCAGTGTAGTAGTGCCCAACAGGGTGATCCTCAATGTCCAGTCTATGATATACACCGTTCAGCGATTTGGTAGAAAGTGACTGACTATGTCAGCTCCCAGGCATATTTATATGCATCAAAACCTTCTAGCAAGTTCCAGTCCTTCTGGGATGCATGACTCATTATCCAGTGTTTTCCAGAAATATTATTTCTCCTACAGAACATTCCATTTGTTTCCACATTCAAATAAACAACTTAACTGGGTCACAATGTCAACACAATTGTTTATCAACTGATTATGTAATCATAATAGAATAGCAATTCAGTGCTAATTGGTGTTACATAATAACCATGCAATGTTAATGTAAACAATCATACACAATAGCAAATCATTGTAAACAATGATAATATACAGAACTACATGAAATATACAGTATGATTGACATAAAATACACATACCATTATATTATAATATTCACATGATAATAACTGTATACAGTAGGAATGATATAAAATATCCATACTGCATTTACAATGTCATTTACAAAATTTGTCATACATCACAACTTTGACCATAATTATTTGGAATACATCTACATTTTTAAACACTGTTAACTTGTCAATGCATTTGCTGAAGGATGGTAGCCAATTTTAATAATGCCCATGCAGTGTTAGACTCAGAAAAAACAGTCTTTCTTTCCTGAGTGTAGTACAGTATATCTGAGGAAGTACATGTATACAAATTAGAATAGCTACAGAATGTTTGACGTATGACTTTTGCAAAAATATTGAAGATAGTAGGGAGAAAATTAACATGTGAACCTTTGGAATCTTCTGAAGTTAAATATTCAAATATTAGCCAGCATGGTATTTGCAGACGCTGTTGCCAAAACAAGGGGATCCACAATATATATACATGAAGAAACATCAGTATCATTATAACAATAATTCATAACCATAGCCAAGCATGCATTGCACACTCCGCTAGTCCTCAAACTGTACAAGTACATTAGCATTGTAGTATTGGGTGTTACTGGAGAACCCTGCAATACTTCTGGCATGTCCATGAGCTTACCATATTTACAGAAAGGCTTATCTCAATTGTGTGGAACAATGCTAGCAACAGCTGTTCATAGTGTTCATTGGTCCCAATAAAGGCTGGGAATCTGTCATGGTGATATCTAATAATTTTAGTTTCTCACTTTTTCCATGTTTTAGTGATCAAACAACTTTCTTAGCCACTGAAGTAGCTGGGACGAAAACTGTATATCTATCTGATAATGTATCTGTCTTTCTTTTAAACCTTACCACTTTTCCAATCTCTCCACATAGCAAAGGATACAGTGTCTTTGCATATGCCTCCAACGCAGACATTAGGTAAGCCAATGACGAAACTCATTTTAGGAGTCAGATTCGCTGAACTTCATACAGTTGCATGTCTGATCCCAATCAACTGGGAAAATTGCTTGAAATTTGAACCATTAGCACAGGTTTTTGATGGCCACTGAAGCACTAAGCCTCAGGGAATGAGTAGATGATTGTCACAGCTAATTTAGGCTGATATACAATTCCAAACTGGCCATTTTCTGAGAAAGTTTCTTTTTCTAGTTTTATAGAAGTGCTCAGCTTTTGTTAGATAAGCGGACAACTGAATCTTGATAAGACTTATCCTTGAAACTTTCAGTATTTCAGTTATTGTTGCAGAAGGAATATATTAAATTTGTAACTTTAGAAGACAGCACGCGGAGGGAGTGGGATAGCTGGTTGGAAGCACTCTCGGGTTCAATTCAGATTCTCAACCTATGCTAGACAACAGGCCTTCGCTCCGCTGCTGTGTCCTCCTCCTGTCCTGTCAATGTTCCACAAGCCTATGTTAGAGGACTGTTTCAATCATCCTTCATCGAGATATCTATCTGGCTGTCTATCCATGGTATCCAATATATCTCATGAGCTTCAGGAATTTCTGTGACCAGGGACCATCACATCAGCCCAAAAAACATTAAGTTACATCTCGTATTTATCCGATATATCCATATACCTCACTACCTCCCCACACCTAAATCTACCACTTTCACCTCTTAGAGTATTCCCACCCCAGCGCCCCCTATTGACTGGGTCCAGCTGTCTCATTCCGACTTCCCTGTCAGCCGTACCTTCCCCATTCCGCGCAGACTGACCTGCATTCTAATGTTCTTCTCTATTTACTGGAGGTGATCGGTTGTGGCCCTTGGAGGCAGGTGATTGGTTGGGAAGCAGATCACGTGTGGCATCCCACAATTCTTAGCGTGGTCATGTGATGTCTAGCCCTGACCCCATTGGTCCATCTCGTATCCCATAATACTCTGCTTGCTTCCTGTTTCTAGCCTGTTTCCTGTCGAACTTCTCCTCCTCTGGTGAATAGGAGGAAATATTCAGACAAAATTGGTCTTTTAAATTCAAAATGGTTTTGCATTGAAATTTGGTTTTTCAAAAAACCATTTTGAATCTAAAAAAACAATTTTGTCCCGACATTTTTTAGAGTGTATATCCTACTATTTGTAGACTATATTGGAGACTCAAGACTCAAGACATTAATTTCTTCGTGAAACATACAAGTTGCTATGTTATTAGGTGATGTTGAATAAAAAAACTGAATTAAGGTGGTTTAAGGTGGCAATCAGTACATGTATATCAATTATAATTAAGGGGATGGACATGGAATTCTGATCGTGGGTAATTACTTATTTCACAGTAACAGTGAGTGAGTGAGTGAGTGAGTGAGTTTGTGTTTTACGCCCCATCAGCACCTCACAGTAACAGTGACAATTCTTTTTTATAGCATGTGACATCCTCAAATATTCCCTCCAGAAATGATTTATTTAAAAAAACCAAGCCCCCCTCCCCTTCTGGATATCTTATGACAGTAATAGTTGCTCTCTGAGCACACCAGCAGAAGAGATGGATGGATGGATGAATGGGGCTTTACATCCTGTATTTTTGAACTTGATAGGCTAATTAGGAGAGGAGGAGGACATGGCAATGAGGCGAAGGATGGTTGAAACAGCCGCCAACATGGGCCCAATTGACCCGGCAAAAGCAGAATTCGAACCTTGGACCCAGCGATCGGCAGTCCAGCACACTACCACAAGACCAAACCACCAGAAGAAGGGAGGTCAATCTTATCTATCAATAGTTCCACATTTCAAATTCTTGTACGGATGAAAATATGTATGTCTGAGCTTTCTAAAATCTGGAAAACGACGTCAATGTACGAATACATATTCACCTATTTTTAGACGTAGGATTAAATTGCCATTAAAAGCCAATATGTAAGCTTGACCTTGGGGGAATACCATTTTTTGCATAATACGAGATATATTTGTCTCCATGAAGTCATTTGCAGAATCATATTGCGCATTGAATGCATTACTCCGGAGAAATAGAAACATATTGCGAAAAATGAGTGCAGTGCAATTTAAGCGTAATACGACTATTCCTTTGTGGATTTCATATCACAAGGTAACATCAAAATTGTTCAAATTGCACAAATTGTACAATGATTAGTATTAATTTGCTACTAATCGAATATTTTCTCTACTGTTTGCAACAAATATTAATTAATTCACAGAGATTGATGATGTATGCCGTGGCAGTAGTGTGTACTGATGATAATTAAAGTACCAGAAATCATTTGACTACCTTGTATGATCAATGAGTCAGTTTTGATCAAGTGATGTCTAACTGGTTGACTAATGAATGTCTAACAAATGTTTGGGACTACTGTCCAGTTAATTTTTGACCGTACACTGTAAAATCTGAATTTTCAGTCAGCTTAAATGATTGAGTGAGATGGTTGCACAATTCCTTTGAGCTAAGATAGCTTGTTGTTTTAAGTTATGACAACAGAAAGATTATCATAACTCAAAACAACAAGGCATGTTAGCTCAAACAAATTGTGCAACTATCTCACTCAGTCATTTGAGCTGACTCAAAATTTCACATTTTACACTGTACAAGACATCTTATGTGCTGGGACATCAGATTGGTTTTTCCACCATCACCGATATAAGATGGATTCATTGGCAATCGAAGAAGTTTTATTTTAAATTTCAAATGGCTTCGCAAAAATGGGTAAAAGCCGTACAGTCCACAAAAAAATTGTCCTGTTACCTTTGATTAATACGATTGAACTTGAGCGCACTATGCCTATATTATTGTTTTCTCTCTTTCGAAAAAGCCATACAAACAGAACAGACAGACTTATGTATAGGAGGCGAAAGGCCAAGGATATTCTGTGATTATGGGGTATTATGTTGTCTCAAAGACAATCTACGAATATCTATTTGTGGCAAAATAGTTACTTGTTTTCACCCGATACAAAGGTTATCAGAAACAAGCATATAGCATAACAAAGACTATTTATTAACTATTGCAGCAAATGGTTCTTTTTCGCTGGAGATTCATCCGGCCACCACTCGCTCATGGCGCCCCAAACATTAGCTGGGTTCGAATCCAGCTATTGCGGTGTCACCTTGGCCTATGTTGGATGGCTGTTTCAATCATCCTTTGCCTCATTGCAGGATTCCTCTTACAATACTAAGTATAGCCTACCAAGTGCTTAAGTACAGGATGTAAAGTAATCATCCATGCAGCATCTGTTATGAATTTTAACTAATATGAAGCTAATATTAGCCAGGGAGCCTTCCTGACATTTGCCAAAAAAGATGAATAAATGTAAAACCAATTGAAGTTGAATTTAATCATTCACAGCACTGGATGGGTTGATGGATGATTGGGGCTTTATGCTCTGCATTTATGCATGTTGGTAAGCCAATTATGACAGGAAGAGGACGAAGCAATGATGCAAAGGAAGATTGAAGCTGCTCTCCAACATCGGCCCAATAACCAGTTTTCAGTTGCAATAGAACACGGGACCCTGCCATTAGAAGCACTTAGGGATAGCCTACTCTTTCATTTTCTTGATCCCCCTCCGCCAAGCATAGGCCCTATAGAAAATGTTTGAATCAGCATTCAAAATTAGTCACATTGCAAGTGTTACTCACTTTATTCCAGATACACAAATGTAAATGTAAATGTAGGATCTTTCATAGTCCATTACACCGACGAAGTCAGTCTCAACAGACTTTACAGTTACACCCTTGGCAGGCCTGTTCAAGCATTAGCCTTTCTCAACTCCCCGGGAGTATGCAGCCAGGCAGCCGTTTCCAGCGCACACAACGCTCAGTCACTCTACAATCGCCATCACTGCCTATAGCCAAGTATCCATTTAAACCTGGGTGGAGTGAAACAAAGAGTTACAGAGGATCTGCTCAGTTCCTCCGCGCCATGGTTGGGAGTCGAACCTGCGATGTCTCAGTTACCAGGCGAGCCATATATAAACAGGGCTCATTTTGTAGCCCCTACAGACGTCTAGAGGGTCTAGAGGTAGCCGTTTTAGGGTTCTCTGAGACGTCTGTAAGGGCTAATTTTATTGGATATCTAGACCGTCTGTAGCTGTTCTGTTTAGGGTCCACTGAGACGTCTGTAAGGGCTAATTTGTTTTGATATCCAGACGGTCTGTAGGCAACAGATACATCAGTGCTACAGACTACAATCTAGACCCTAATTAACTATTTTCTGTGGTCTAGAGATGCCTCCATATTATGATTTTCAGTGATTTGTCTGGATTTCATCATATATATTTATTGTCACATTTGACACATTCAGGAGTGCTCCCGAGCGCACTTTCAAGCGCTTGAATGTGCGTTCCAGCGCATCTTTCTCCTGGGACTGCTATCACTCGCACCCCTGAGTGTGTCATGGAGCGCACTCTTGACCAGGTCTTCCCTCGCACTCTTGGGGGTGTCATTCATTACCTCGAGTGGCTATGCCATACATGGCACTCGTGATAGTGAGCTCTTGATACTGCGAGTGAGCGCACCTTATTCTGCTCCTGAGTATGCCATCCCTGACACCCTATATAATTAGCTGGTGGAAGTGTTATCCAGCGCACCTTTGGAAACGTTATCCAGCGCACCTTTGGGAGTGGGTTCCAGCGCACCTTCCATCATGAAGCTATACACATTTATTTAAGTGACCTAACAACTTCTCACTTGGGCAGGACTCAGGTCTGTTTAGTGGTTGACTCTAACTATCTAACTCCTTTCTATCTATCCACCTATCTATCCAGCTATCTACATGTATCAGCTATCTATCATCTATCTCCTCTCGATTTTTGAAATAGCCTGTGAGATTTAAAACAACAACAACAATGATACCAGATTCTTAATTAAATTGCATAAAACAAAATGTCATTTTATAAGAAAATAAGCCAACCACCTTTATAAAGAGAAAATGAAATAATTAAAAAGAGTTCAAAATGATAAGTCTATCATTGAAAACGTCATGATTCTAGGCTAATTAGAACTTTCTCTCAAATCATTTAAGTTTTTTTTTTACCCTTACTTTAGCCGAAATGTAATCAGAATCAAATTCTAATTGGTCTAGGGTTGTCACTCTTAAAGTGCATGGCCAGCAGAGGGTCTTTCACTTATGAAACATGAGCATAAGTGGCGCTGTGAAATGCTCCCTTATTTCTGATTTCTCAATGTTTGGCAAGGAGGAGGGGATAGATAGATAGATAGATAGATAGATAGATAGATAGATAGATAGATAGATAGATAGATAGATAGATAGATAGATAGATAGATAGATAGATAGATAGAGAGATAGATAGAGAGATAGATAGATGATAGATAGCTGATAGTAGTCTTGTGCTCCTGAGAACACCCTCAGTAGTGCTCCTGAGAACACCCTCAGTAGTGCGCTGGATGGCACATTCCAGCTTCGTGAATATGTGCTCAGTAGCACTCCTGAGCAGTCAAAATCAGCCTCGTGGGAGCATTTAGGTGCGCTGCATTGCATAGCCACGCATGCCATTAGGTGCGCTGGATGGCATAGTCAAGCCTCACGCGTGCGAGTGAATGCACATCCACGCGCGTGGCTGTACAATATATAGCAGGCCCACGCTTCTCACGCGCGTGGAGGTGCAATCTGTGACCTCTTGGGGGTGTTCTCACTCGCAATAAATATACCTCATTTCATGGGTTTTCAATATTTGGAGACGTCTGTAAAGGTTCTAATATGGCATAGTATAGACTGTCTGTTATACATAGAGTTCCCAGCATTCCAGACGTCTGTAATTGCTCAGAAATGAACCTCTAATGACATATGACCATATTTGGAATATACAGAAATTAATGATTTTTAGACTGTCTAGATTGGCCAAATATTGTCCATTAACAGACATCTCAAGAGGTCACAAAAGTGATGGCTGTAGACACTCTAGACGTCTGTAAAACCCCTGTTTTGGGTCCTGTTTATGGCTGGGAGAGCACCTTATCCACTAGGCCACGGCACCAGAAAATAAGCCCATTTTTGTAATTCATTCTAAATTTGTAATAAATTTATATTGCTGGAAAATGTCGACAAACCTCCCATCAGCTACCCTATTAATTTGTATTCTGTATCAACAACAAGAAAACATCTATTTTAGTTGGGGCTTGCCTGCCAGACCCAGCCTAATTCAGTTTTAGTCTGAGGCTAAACAAACACAGCATATACCCAGTTTAGACTACAAATGACCAAATTGCTTGAGGTTAGACCACCTGTATGGTAACAAAATACACTCTACTGCTGACCACATAAATACAAATGGCCAACATTCATTGGAGGTTGACACAGCCTGAATAAATAAATGAAATAGGGGATGCAGTAATTATTGTCAGTGCAATAATAAACTCAAATAGATTCATGAGGCTTGTAATTGCATTCAGAAGGTATAGTCTGGGTTGGTAGAGTCGAAGTGTGGACCATGCACTAGACCTACTATTTTTCTCACTCTAAATGATGAGTTATATTTTTTATGAGATGGATGGAGGATTGGAGCCTTTTGTCCTGCATTTATGGACCTTGTATAGGTTAATTATAGGCAGCTGGGTGGAAATATAGATAGGTATGGTAAGCGCAGCCCTCTAAGCCCAGCTCTGGGCACTCACAGGGGTTGATTGATGAAATTGGGTCGAGACAGCAGGAGTCCTCAACATGTTACTCATTTACCCCATGTTAGGGATCTTTTACTTGCCCAACACAGACACTGATGTCTTGTAAAGGCCGGCCAATTTAATTTCTAATCCAAATGAAATCAAGCTGGGACTTTGCTCATGAAGGTCTACTGAAAAGTCTTGGTTCCCCAACCATCAGGCAAAGACCTTTAGTGGAACAGGCAGGAACCTCAACCACTCCAGTATCCAGCGGAATGAGTATGAAAATCCCTTTTTTGGAGGGCACTACCAAAAATGAACTTCAATTTAGTAAGCATAGAAACTGGTGTTTCAAGTACAGAAAATCAAGTATAAAATATTGAATATATGGCAGTTTATACTCGAAGCACTTCTTTGTATTCAAGAGATAATCTCTTTATGTGAAAACCGATGGACCAAAAGAGTGTATTGATCTGTAAGAAATGTTTTCTTTGTTGTATTTGCACCCCATCAATTATACATTAGTCATTGTAAGTGAAATAACATTATTGTTAGGTAAATTATTGAAGACTGATGTAACCTGAAAGTGTTTGGTGAAATCCAACGGGAAATTTAATGGAAAAACAGACTATTCTGTACCAAAATTTCTGAAATCCTGCTTATTTTTCTGTCCTTTTGCTGTAAATATCCTACAGAGAATGAAATGCCTGAGATTGTTTAAGATGTACACCTTGCTTACAATTTGAATATGATAGTTTAATCTAATTTATTCAGGCTCAAGATAATTAATACAATTATTCAGAGCTAATGACAAACGCAAAATTTAAAATGAAAACAGTCACAAAGACGAACTTTCGTGTAGACAAAAATATATTTTCCTGAAACAACCAGTTTCTTTTGCTGTTGTAACATGACTGCAGAACATCCTGTCAATATTCAGTGTCCAATGCTATATCATAACTCTATCAATGCAACTTGACCTTATATCAGGGACATAGATGCTAAACTATTCAGCCAGAAAAGGTGTTCATTTCACACCTGTATTAGGCAGGATCAGCTCAGGTGAGCCTTTCATCATTGATTAATTAACTACCTTGAACTCATTGACACCTCTCAGGTATGTAATTAAGCCAGGTAATAAAGGTGTAGTATATAGAGGCATAGATGATTGTTCTTGTGATACAACAATTTACAGGTAGGCCTTTTAATTATATATTTGCTATGACAATATATTGGCCTAGATGCGGCTTGAGATTAAGTGCTATGCTTCTTCGTGCAATGTAAATGCTATGCATGTAGATGACAAGGACACTGATATGTTGGAAAGAACTGCACTCTTAACAAAAAGGTTTTCTATGGAACCTTTAAGGGTTCTATAGGCTGGTATAGATAAGGAACCCTACCCATTACTCAAGTTTCAAAAGGTTCCAACAGCAAGCAAAAACAACATTTAGTTAATCCAGCTTCACTGAACTCCCTCAATGGAGCCCCTTTCTCTCAAGTTGGGAGCATAGGGTCCTATCATAGGGCCTTCCAACAGGTATTGAACCTTTTCCATGCAATTGAACCCTAAAAAATGTAGAACCTTTTTTCGGCTCTGGGTTCTTTATATATACCATCAAGAACATTTTGCGTTAAGAGTGTGCATACAAAAGCTGCATGAGGAGAGAGGATTAGCCCAGTCATTGACTAAATGACACTCTGGTCTTCCAATCATTCAGTCGCGGGTTGGATATGGACTCGCCGTGTGACCTGGACCTATCTTGGATAGCGGTTTCAATCATCCTTTGCCATATTGCTATGTCCTCTTCCCGTTCTGATTAACTTACCACAGTGCATTAATATACAGGACGTAAAGCCCCCCATCATCCATCCATCCTATAATATATAGTTATTATATACGGAACTTGACAGAACAAACAAACATGTTTAAGTTATATTAAGCAAATCTTACAATTCAGCATAATACCATGGTAGCAGTAGTTAGCAGTAAATATCATAGCCTATTCCTGACCTAAACTAATCACTTCATGGCTTAGCAAAGTGCAAATGGCTTAGCCCCCTGGCTTAGCATCTTTACGGATACCTGTTTCCATGGCAACACCTGTGTCACATGATCACTGCCCCCACGTGACCTGCAAGTCTATTTCCTGATTGGTCAAATTTCTGTGAGGACTGTGTAAATTGGGAGTTTACGTGAGATGCCTAAATAAAGTGGAACTGCAGTCTCCTAAGCTTATATACCTACTGAAATAGTCTGGAATCGTTAGAACTACGACTCAACGAGGATACAAAGATAGTACTTTTACTTAGAAGTATATAGCAGAAGGATATAAAAACGCCAAATTATCCTCTTAATCAAAGTAAATGAGTATGATCATTGGACAATTTCATGACAGAAGCTGTAGCAAATGTAAGAAATCTTGCTGGAGATAGATAAAAAGATAGATAGGACAGAGGAATAGACAGATAGGTAAATACACTCTTAACGCAAAAGGTTCTTGAAGGTATATATAAAGAACCCACAACTGAAAAAAGGTTTTAAATTGTTTTTGGGTTCAGTTGGATTGAGAGGTTCAATACTTGGTTGGAAGGCCCTATGATAGGGCCCTATCCTCCCAACTTGAGAGAAAGGGGTTCCATTGTGGGAGTTCAGTGCAGCTGGATTATCTATATGCTGTTTTTGTTTGCTGTTGGAACCTTTCTAAAGTTAAGTAATGAACCTCGTAGGGTTCGTTATCTATATCAGCTTATAGAACCCTTAAAAGGTTCCATATAAAACCTTTTGTTAAGAGTGTAGTGCAGTCTTCTGATGCAAGTTCTCACTGCTTACGATGGTCAAAAATTTGAGATGAGGGAGGAGAAGCCTTGTATTTTGGCAGATAGATTTAAATGGACACATATGGCAAGTGCAGCCCTCTAAGCCCAGTTATGGGAGCTCACGAGGGTTGATTGATGAGATGGAAGAGAGAACAGGAGTCCTCAACAATGTCAACATGTTACATATTTATCTTATGTGAGAGATTTTTAACTTGCCAAGCAGAGACACCGATGGAAGGGGCTGCCAATTTAACATCTCATACACGTGACAGTCAGCTGAGTTTTTGCTTGTGAAGGTCTAGTGAAAATTCCAGGTTCCCCAACCTGGGTTAGAATCCATGCAGGCGAAGACCTTCGGCAGAGCAGACGGGCACCTTAACCACTCTACCACCCGGCTGCCAGACAGACTGCCAAACAGATGAATACAAAAGACAGACAGACTTTAAAATATTTCCATCAATGGCAAGTTCAAATAGGTGTGGTACCTAAGTACTTAGCAGCTGGGTGGCAGAGTGGTTTAAAAGATGCCTGCCTGCTCCATTGAAGGTCTTTGTCTGCATGGATGCGACTCCCGGTTGAGGAACCCGGAATTTTCAGTGGATCTCGCTCCAATGAGACGTTAAATTTGGTAGTCCCTTGTACCAGTGTCTGTGCTGGGCAAGTAAAAGATCCCTTACATGGGGTAAATGTGTAACATGTTGATGACTCCTGCTCTCTCTCCCATCTAATCAACCAACCCTCTTGAGCACCAAGAACTGGGCTTAGAGGGCTGCACTTACCATATTGATCTATCTATCTACCTATCTACTCAGATATAAAAAAATAGATTTCCGTATAGTATGAAAACGTAAAAGTCATTGTCAATAACAGCACAAGGACATTGAAATAAAATTCCATGTATTAATTCTGTCTGAAATATGAAGTGTAAATTCAATTTGCATAATTCTCTGCTATATGTCAGTTTAACCTTGGTGAGTGTGCAATTTCTAAAAACATCTATGCAGCCTTGGAAATGGTACAGAAGGCCTTCACCAAAATGTATTTAAATGTATTCCAAGTCCCCATCAGTAAAACATTAAAATTCCATTAGATATACCACTACACAGCCTTTTGGAAAAAAAAAGAAAAAAAGAAAGAAAATAACCAAACATTAAAATAACAAGCAAACTTTAATAATGATAAAAATACTACATGTACTTATAGAGATAATTATTGATTGGATGTACCATAGTCTTTGAAATTAATGCTTAGATACATCTAAAAAGAATTCTAAAGAGAAATGCACTACACAATTTGGCATGGAGTCTAAGAATTGATTTTTACTTATAAATAATTCATTAGATCTAAACAACAATGGTTAATAGAGCTCACAATTTCCACTGCTGTGCATTTGTTTGTTTTGCTCTTGTTTGCTCTTTTGATCAATGAAACAAGAATTTTTAAGTGGAATTAATCCTATTATTATCTTGTTTCTTGTAAGTGGTGTCTAACTATACCTCATCTTGTATTCATGTGGCTTATTCTTTATTTGGCAGTTGTTGTAAACGTTTTTATTCTGGGAACCAGGAAAAGAAGAGACAGAAGAAAAAGGAGGAAGGAAGGAAGGAAAACAGAGGAAGACAGGAAGAAGAGGGGAAGAGGAGAAAAAGAGCAAAAGAGGAAGAAAGGATGGACAGAGGAATGGAGAAAGAAATACAGGAAGGGAAGAAAGAAAGCATCCATAATAAAATAACACCTAAACCCTTGAATCTTAAAATCACAATTGTTTTAAGTGTCTCCAATACATATATGGTAAATGCCGAAGGTGGTTGTCAATTTTGTACCAGAGAGAAAGGTTGTGTAGAAAGCCCTTTTCAAAGGGAACACATGTTTCAGGAAGGGGGGAGGAAGTAGGTTTTTGTAAAGACGTCCATTCAACAAGGATTAATCGAAGCTGTTCATTCCTTTACTCAAAAGAGTTCTTGGGTTTACATAAACCCTGGAATTACATTGAACTGCTGATTTCAGAAAGTCAGACATGACATGATATGGCATAAAAGAAGATAAAATATAACATATATGTGTAATAATAACATATATTATAACATAACAGAATATGATATAGCAGGAGATAACATAACAGAAGAGAAGATAACATAACATTTAACAGAACAACAGAAGAGAACAGAAGACAACAGAACAGAACAGAATATAGCAAAACATAGCCTAACATAACAGACGATATCATGAAATAATATAACAAAAGATAAGACAACAAAAAATAAGAGAACAGGAGAGAACTAAACATAACATAATGCCATAAGAGAAAAAAACCCAGAAAATAACAGAGCAGAATATAATAGAATTGAATAAAGTATAACAGAATATAATATAATAGAATATATAGCAGAATAGAATAGACTACAAAAAAGAGAAGAAAGAAGATAGGAATATAATAGAATAGAAAAGAATACTTTCACAAGAACTTGGATGGAACCTGCAAATAAAGAGGCAAACAAAAAGAGATATACTATTATAGATAACATTGCACTAAGCCTTATAATCATTGCAAAAACAACAAAGGAAAAAGTGTGACAAAAACCTGAAAACAAGATTATGGATATTGTCAAGGTCACAATGTGTTTTAATGACCTTTGTAAGAAGTCTCTTTATATCATTTGAGATAACGAATGAGGGATTAATATTTGGCAAAAATATAAAGATATATTTATGTTGGTTACTTCATTGTGCAGTCAAGGTCATTCTTGAGTCAATTATCCATTACAATGGAGGAGAGGAGATGCAGTGGCGGATCCAGACCGGACATAGTGTATGGGGGGCCTGGGCGTCGTTTCGGCATTCGCGGGCCCACATGGACACACATGGGCATCGCTTTGGCATTCTCTGGACTGCGTAGCTCCATATTTCTTCAAAATGTAATTTCCATCTCAGTGGTCTAGGGGGGGGGCTCTAGGCCCCCCTGGATCCGCCACTGAGATGAGATGAGACAAGCGGACACAAGAGGAGAAAAGAGGAGAAAAGATGCGAAGACGCTAGAAAAGGGAAATTGAAAAGATAGGACACTCTTCAAGTTATGAACAGAACCTTCTCTATAAATTGATGTTTTGAAAAGCATACCCGCAATTGGACGAACATTTGGAGTTGACAGATGTGCTCTTTTGTCGGAGAAAGCTCTTCCATGTGCAAATCTCGAAAACCTGCTTATCAAGAATTGTATTCCATTTATAAAATAAAAGAATATTACTACTTATTGGCTAGCATATTCATGAGCCTACTTGAGACAGAAGGGGATGAAAAAAAAGTTGAGAGACTTTTATCCAGACTCTTATAGTAATATAGCAAATTAGGAGAAAGAATTCCTTTGCATTCCCATCTCCTATGGCATATAGCCTAAGGTCCAACCTCATTAGTCTTTGAATAAAGATCCATTACCTTCTAAGACAGATCATGTGGTCAAAGTAACCTTATGCCCTTATAAGGAAGTACATTTAACTAGGTCACATGACCTGATCCTTAGTCATGTGCCTGGGGGGTACTCACTATGTTCAAGTGTACACCTATGCTTGGCTCAGTAGGCCCCCTTTTTCAAATGAAAAATTCCTAGAGGTGGGCCTAAAAATCTGACAAAATTCCTAAAGTTGGCCCCTAAATTTGAGTGGGAACTTTTATCGAAAAGCGGTGTTCATTTTTGGTGAAATTACGGGTTAATGCCTGGGAAAAACAGGCAAATACCATTGCGGCGACAAAAAAATTCCTAGAGTCGGGGCATTTTCGCGATGACCGACCAACTACCACCGGGTCTGGTTGCCGAACTTCCAGCCTAGCATACGTATCAGAAAAAAATTTGAGTACCCCCCCCCAGGGTCATGTGACCCAGATCGTGTGACTTCAGTGACACTGTCATGTGATGCTATTAAATCAGTGCCAACCAATCAGGAGACAGTATTAAGTGTTATTGTACACCCAAGGGTATCAATGGTACAATTAATTGCATAGTATATATTGATCTAGCAGTACATACAGTCATCAAAGCTTCTAAGAAGTGAGAGACAGATATAGTTACCAGAGAGCACGGTTGACATCAGTCACATATTCCGATATTCGGGGAGGGTCTATGGGGCTCATCCCCCAAAGACCGATGCGATGAAAAGTAGCATTTTGAATGGAATATACAAAGTCGCGGGCCCTCGAACGCCAAAACAAGCAGATCCGTCCCCACCAACTGAGGCTCCTTGTCTGGATCCACTGCTAGGTCTGCAGAAAACTTTTTCAAATGCAACATATGTCAAATATACCTTTAAATAGATAGATAGATAGACAGACCGAAAGATCAGCAGATAAAATATTGTAATCCTATGTTAGGTTTCAGCCGTTCGGGACTTGATATTCTCTAAGACTTCGTATCATTCTAGAAGTACAAAAAACTTTGTAGATTTGAGAAGGGTGTCTAAAGTTTTGATGAGCGCTGTACCATAGAATTTAAGATTTCAGGAAATAGAAAGGGGCTACCCTTGTCCTGAATTGATTCTAAATAACAATTTCACACCTTCTGCTCTGCTGAGCAGTCAAGAAATACCGTTATATTTACGTTGCTATGACAACAGAGTCCTTGGCAACAGGTTCTTCCGGTTGGTTGCTGCTAAATTAAAACATCAATCAACTTCAGATATTTCATTTTCTGGTATGAATATTTGATTTTAGATTCTATGGGGATTAAATAGGAATCTACAGATGTTTCAGGAGCCATTTCTTATCAAATATGTGGCCGTTCAAATATTAATAACAATTGTCATTTGGTTAACGCTCGATTTCATTTCAAATTTGGCACCCAACCGCTTTCATTCATAGCACATCTCCAACAATAAGCATCATGGCAGGTCTAATAAAATTCTCATTTGCAGTTAAGCCTCTATGAATACTATATTGAATAGTAAATAAAATCTATTTATCATAGTCTTGCTGCCTCAATATGGCTGAAGTCAAAAGTGAGCTGGATAGAAAGGAGAGGTGAAAATGAAGATATCAAAACTGCCAAAGTGACAAAATGGAGGATGTCAAATAAACCACTTCACTAAATAAGTTAATATCATGATATAAAGCTTCTTCAGTTGCATAGAAAGGAAAAGTAGAATAATTATTTATATTTCTGAAATCAACTGCCTTGAAAACCATCTTCATTGAATTTGTTGTTGTTGTTTTAGTTAAAAAATAGGCTATGTTTGCAACATATAATACATAATAATATGTATAATATTGTAGTTTCTGCAGTTTATTAGACTGTCTATAGAGAGGCCTAGATAGAAGGGCATACAATAAATCTCTCGGAAATCATATTTTTGTCGTTAAAGAAAATGCATTAAATCCACTTATTTTGCCAAAACCGTAGGTATTTGCAAGATACATCAGTCATTGGCAACTAAATATTTCCCCAAGGTAATAGTTCACCATCATACCATTGTCTGTATACAATAAAATGATCATAATTTGCATATTGAACAGATAATAGCCTGGAGATGTCTACACCTCTCAATTGTAGTATTCATAAATACAGTGATCGAACAATATAGGATGAGAGGAAGAAATATAAGAATATGAAAGAATTAAGTAAAAAAGAATGCAAGGAAGGAAGGAAAGGAGGAAGGAAGGAAGGAATGAGGAACGGAAGGAAAAGGAAGGAAGGAAGGGAAGGAAAAGGAAGGAAGGAAGAAAGAAAGAAAGAAAGAAAGGAAGGAAGGAAGGAAGGAAGGAAGGAAGGAAGGAAGGAAGGAAGGAAGGAAGGAAGGAAGGAAGGAAGGAAGGAAGGAAGGAAGGAAGGAATGCAAAAACGAAGCAAAACAAATCAAAGGAAATGAGGAAAAAGAAAGAAGGAATGCAAGATTTATAACATAAGAACTAATCAACGGATGAAAATCTTAGATACAGTCACTCTAAATAGTATTCGATACTCAAGTGCATGTCTCAATTAATATTCATCCGAACACATGCTTCGATAGCCTCCAAAGACACACCATTAGAAATGGGGTGACTGTATCAGTTACAGAAGAATGAAGGGCATAACCTTTGATTCAGCCTTGTTTGTGTATGCTGCCATTTTGTGAGCAGAAATACCTGCAGATATACACTCTGAAAGTGAATAAAACTTTTTGCAAACCTGGCATTGTCCCCCTGACAGGTAAACAGTCAGTTTAGATGAAGTTGTTTTGCCGCGAGCAGAGTTTTGTAGCAGAATCAGAAATGTTGCTTCAAATCTATCATTTTGACAAGATTCTATTGTTTTGGAAACATAGAATGACAGCTCATGTCTGCACCAGACTTGGTACATTGTGCCTAAACAGTTTGTTAAATCTTCTGTCAGTGGCTGTCATTTTTATGGATATTAGTGGCCATAGTGGTCAGGCCAACAGACTATAAAACCTATACAGTGAGTTTGGATTTAACGCGAAAACATCAGATAGACGCTTTGAAAATCTGTACGTTTTCAGATTGCTTCATTATATTGAGATGTGCAACACTAAGTTCTTAATCTTGTATTCCTCCTTTCTCCATTGGGCGGTTTGTTTTCTTAACATTACTTCCTTCTTCCACTTATGAATTGTGGATAGACTGCTATTTTCCATCATTGAACAGTTTTTGGGAGGAGATTAACTCAGTCCAGCTCTCAGAGTTCCATTTACTGGGTCTCTGGTTGGTCACCCATGCAGACAAATACTATATTAGAAATGGAAGTTTCAATCGCCCTTCGCCTCATTGTTGTTTCCTGCTCCATTCTTATTAGCCTATCAGGACATAAAGCCTCAATCATCCGTCGCTGACACATTGTCGACATTAGTTGTGATGATAACAGTATAAGAAACCTGATAATTTTACAAAACATAAAATGGTTGAACAAAATTCTTTAAAAGAAGTGCTTCCACTGAACGTTTCCATTTAAAACAATAAAAGAACCAAAACAAAAAGAAAGAATTTTCATGTCCTGCCCTCTGGCAAAGTTTAAATAACCTTTTGTTTAATTGGTCATATAACACCATGACACAAAACATGAAAATGTTTCAGAAAAAAGTTACACAAAGTGTTAAAGAGAGACTATAACAAGCTATTGTCTCACTGTAACTTTTAATTGAGTGCAACTGAACTTTTTGTCTCTTTGTTTTTGGTTTGAATGGAGTTGGTTAGAGTACTATATTAATCAAACTGAATAGAAGTATTTCCTGATCTAAAGTTAAAAGTTTTAGTATCACTCAAACTTGTGTCAACATTTAAGCAGTGCAAGGAAGTTACACAGGCCTATGACATGATCGAAACTCCTGAAAATACAAAATTGAGAATTCTATCCTTCTTCCATGGTGCATAAATACAGGATATAAACAGCCCAAACATCTGTCTACCCATCTTGATCCTTCACTGTAAAATTTGAAATTTTGAGTTAGCTCAAATAATTGAGTGAGATGGTTGAACAATTCCTCAAGTTTGAGCTGACCTGACTTGTTGTTTTAGCTTTTGATAATCTGTCCGATCATAACTGAAAACAACAAGCTAAGTTAACTCAAAGGAATTGTGCAACCATCTCACTCAATCATTTAAGCTGACTCAAAATTCAAATTCTGCAGTGCATACATTATACTTGCAGACTTCAATGCAAAGTCTAAGTCAATCTCTACACTGTATAGAGCATAAACAACAAACAACAACAAAAGAAAAACAACCTAAAACCCAACCCTTTGTGTAACAAACTTGTAAGAGCTGAGAATCTACAATAAAACTAAGAGACAGTTATTGATGAGATTTTAGATTTGAAGGGATCTTCTCAGTTCTGGGTTGTCAGGTAGCAGTGGCCTAGAAAAAAGGGTTTCATCAGCAAGATAACAGGTACAGGGGGTGATAGATAAGGGTAAGGGTGGTGGCTTTGGGGTGAGTAGAGATAGACAAGATGAATGGGTGTGGATGGAATAAAGGTTAGAAAAAGTTGCTCTTGGCTTCATTGTGTTTTCGTGTAATTTGATGATTTCGCATTGTCTTAGAACTTTGTTAACATAGGTAGTGTGCTATCATTTGTTATACAGCTGGGTGGCTAAGTGCTTAGGGTGCCCGGCTGCCCTCCTGCTCCGCAGAAGGTCTTTGCCTGCATGGGTTCGTCCCTGGTTGGGGAAAATGACATTTTCAGTAGACCTTCATGAGCAAAATCCCAGTTGGATGTCATTCAAATGAGACGTTAAATGGGCTTAGAGGGCTGAACTTACCATAATTATCTATCTGTCAATCTATCTAGACATCATGAATTAGGGACAAATCATTATATAAATGGTGTTGGTGAATGTATTTATTATGGTAGTTTCAGTGTGTCAGTCAGTAAAGCCACTTCTTAAACTGAAAAATTAGTTTGCGTGAAACAGACAAAACGAACATTAGCTGGCGATTGTCCAACAGTTTGTGCATTTCAGACAAGAGTTTCATGTGAAATAGAAAAGGGCATTGTCAATCTTCATCATTTTTTTGCATGATTTTATCAATGAAATGTCAAAAATATGCAGACCTTTTGTCTGAATTTACACAAAAGTTTGGACAGACACCAGCTAACGTTCGTCGTTATTTTTTTCTGTTTCACAAAAACCATTTTTCTGTGTATCAAACAGCATTCCAAAAAGGCCCAAAAAGACGTTAATAATTTTGCAAAGCAATTTTAAATGTATGAACATAGCAACTAAAGGTTTTAAAATACACCGTAAAGGTTTTAAAAGACACCGAAAAGAGAACTGCCTACCAGGCTTAGCAAGAAAGCGTCAATAATTTCCCAAAGCAATTAAATATATGAACACAGCAAGTTGAGCTAACCTGGCTTGTTGTTTTAGCTTTTGATAATCTGTCCAATCCTAAAGAATCCAGTCTTTAGCTGAAACCTTTGTAAAAATTCCTGTATAAATACTTTCAGGTACAAAAAAAATTGAATCCATCATTTATAATACAGCAACAAAGAAACCGACCAACATATTTACAACCTACCTTCGCTGTCTGGAGTTGAGATATATATTGCAATTTATCAGAAATTTATCAGAATACCTATCTCCACCTTTTTTGTGTTGAGATACAAGATACCTCACCCCTCTAACTCAACTATGTGACAAGATTATTGCTGTAGACTGTTCCTATCTACACCTGAGAGGAGAACTATGCTGCTGTAGAATTTGATCATATATATGGGTGAAAAGGTGGCACCCTGTAGCATGCCTGGTTTTATAGTATCGATTTTGGAATGCTAGAGATATTCATTGTATCAGAAGAATTGCAAGATGTTGAGTTGTTGACATTTATATCAAATAGAATGATTTAGAAGAGCACTAGTGGTATAGCTACAAATGCTCAAGAATTGACTAATTCCCAAATAATTTGTGGTTCACTGGCTCCACAGTGTAAGGTTACCCACAAGCGTGACTAAAGCACATGTATGCATGTAATTGTGGTTAGGTTCTACCTTAAAAAACGAGAAAAATGAAAAGAAAAAAAACCCAAATAATTGGGGTTACAAGAAAACCAATGATATCAGGGTATATATATTCATGATAATGGTTTCGTCACCTCAAACTCTCTAAAATATTTCAGGACAAATTTGGTTTTTCAAATACCAAACGGAGCATATTGATTTTTGCATAGAAGTTCGAATTTTCCAAAAAACCTATAGCGTTCATAATACAGCTGTGCGGTGTTACCAAAAACCAATACTGGAATGATATGGAAGAGAAGCCGAAAAACCAATCTGGTTTTTGAATGGAATTTATTTTTCAGAGTGCAGAGAAAGGACAAAAATAAAATACATCAACCTTCACCAATAATTTCAATTTTTCAAATCAATTTTATAAATTGAAAATTGTGAATGAGGCTAGAATTAATTTAAAATGAAACATTTCAAATATCAAATTCATTCTGTCCTACTTTAAACAACCTTCAGAGCATCCCTGCAACATTCTTCCTACCTAATTCCCCAGCTCCAGATAAAGCAAATGTCTCCAGTGCTAAGGTTTCATTAATTAAATTGGAAGTCTGTTACATTCCTAAGGTTTCTGTTAGATCTGATTTAGAACTCCCTCTCTCCTCTTCCTAACTATTAGCCAGCTCTATATAGGTAGCTACTTCTGTTAGTGTAATAATTAAGCATTTCTGTTACACAGTACTTCTAATGTGATTTAAGCACAAAATGTTTTATAAATTTACTCTACAATATTTTATTGTAGGTTTTATTATGTATTGGGAAGGAAGCGGACAAGGGAAAAAAAGGATTGATGGTTAATGGATGAAGGGATGGCTGAGGATATATATATGTCCTATTTTCATGCACCCAGGCAGACTAATTAGGACAGGAGGAGGACATAGCAATCAGGGGAAGGATGATTGAAGATGATTGAAACTGCTGTCTAACACAGGTCATGGTGACTCTGCCAGAGCTGGAATTAAATCCAGAAGAACCAGAAAGAAGCAATTGACTTGGAAGAAAGGAGGGAAGGAGGGAAGAAGGGAAAAAGGAAGAAAGGAAGGCAGGAAGAAAGGAAGGAAGGAAGAAAGAAAAGATGGAAAGAAGGAAGGTAAGATGGAAGAAGGAGTGAAGGAAGGAAGGAAGGAGAGATGGAAGGACGGGAAGGATAGGAACGAAGCAAGCAAGCAAGAAAGGAAGCAAGTGATAAAGTAATAATGAAACTGGGTGCCAGGCAGCGACGAAGAAAAAAAAGAGGGACAATGATGGAGGAAGTAGGAAAGGGGGAAAGAAGGAGAGGAGGAATAAGGAAGGAAAAAGGAAACGAGGAAGAAGGAAGGAGGGAAGGAGGAAATAGGAAGAAGAAAATGAGAAAGGAGGAGAGGGAGAAAGAAGGAAGGGAGGGAGGAAGGGAAACATGAAAGGAAAGGGGGATGAAGGAAAAAAAGAAACGCATAAATGAGGAAAGTAACGTGAAAAGGGGATGGGAAGCGAAAAGGGGGAGGGAAAATAAACCAACCAATAACCATTGATGTGATATTTCTTTTATTTATCTTATTTACAAATAAAGACAGTTTGAACCCACCCATTTCTCATATTTGGTAATTTTTCTTTATTGATCTCATTTTCTCTTAATTTTCATGCTCGGTTGGTTACCATCTTAATTACTTCTTCCCTGCAGTTGGCAGTGCCTGCCTGTGGCACTTATTAAAACATCTCTTTTGCCAGAACTGTGCTTCCAAAACACAAAAGTGAACAAGAGAAACATTGGTTTGAGTACAGGTTTAATCCAGCATGAGCAGAATTACTTATGCTTGGTGGATTTATCTTAGTTCTAAGATATATCAGTTATATTTGTGGTCCTATCATACAGGTACAGACATCCACACCTGAGGTGAAGCCTAACTCTTTGCATATGCAACAATTCAAGCATAAATCCAGTTTTCTCCCTGTTTAACTTCACATATATAAGATCAGAAAAGCACCCATGTGTGGATGATGCAAAACACTTGTAGAATAAATAATAGAAGATGGAAACTGAACAGTCATCATATTTCTAAGACTGTTGTCAGTACATATAATTACATTTCCTGGAAGATGATGATATCACAATAGCACTGATATATTGTATATAATGAGTTATAGTATGATATGTATATTGTAATCTGCACATTTTCAAACAAGATGTTCACGGATAGATAGAAAGGAAAAAAGTGAGAAAGGAAGAAAGGAAAGGAAGAAAGGCGGTTCCTATGTGGCTCGTGCTACAATTGGTCTGAGGCAGGGGTTCGAAATCCACCCCAGACTGAGCTCATGGCAGATCCAGTATTCTATATGTAGCAACTGAAAGACCCTTGGCATCTCTGAATGAATAGGACATACATGTGCCAGACCCCCAGTCTTCTCATATCAAAATATATAGATATACAGATAGATAGATAGATATGCAGATAGATATGGGTCATTCTCTAAATTATTGTCAAAGTGGATGCTCTGCATTTGATAAATAAAAATTTTATTTTTTGTCTTCAGTAATTAAATTTATTGTTAGATAAGGCTCTATAGAGAGCTACTAAATGACTGGCCAAAAATCTGAATCATTTTTACTGATTTTATCTCATTTTTAATATTATAAAAAATTAAACGGTTCTGGAGTTGACATTGAGACATTTCAACACTTGTAAAATGGATCATAATTACCATAAAATAATTGAGGTACTTAAAAGAGGATAAACTGGATGCTTTCCTTGGTATGGTGTACCTTTTAAATGAATGACCAAGGAATAAGACAGTTATTTTTACAGAAACAACTTTCTGATTTGACGCAAAGTGCCGGAGTTGACATTTTATGAGCTCTGAATCAAATATATATTCTTAAATGCATCAGTATTGTATTTTAAAAAATTAATATGTTAAAAACACTCAAATTGCCTTGTGAAGTTGTACAATTTAATATATTGCACCAAAAAAACTAGTAATTTTGGCCAATATTTCCTATGCAAGCAGCATTAAGTTGATAAGGAATGGTTCTGGAGTTGACATTTGTTCTAAAGAAATTTTACTTATGTTTAAGGATTAAAATTGCACCAAAATAATGTAACTCTGATGATATAAAATAACTATTCTGATTGTTTGATAGCAAATGTTTCTTTTAATTCATCATTATTCAAATTTTATTTATTTTGCATATTTTTTTGGGCTGAAAATTTTGTTATCAGAATTTTTTGCCATTTAGCACTTTTCAGCATTTATTTTTAATGTTTTAAGAAGGGTTATAAGCCAATTTTGGTACAGTGATAATTTAATATATATATAATTATATATTCTTTTGCTAATGGTATCTGAAATATATATCTTTTTTGTGGAATCATCATTTCTACTTAACATTTTTGTCTAACATATATCAGTCAATTGTCAACTCCGGCACCAAAAGAATTCACACATTTAATCAAAAATGGAAGTTGAAAAATTATAAACAAATCAATAAAGTTGCAAAATACAAGCGTTTTCTCATCCCTGCCAACAAAATTTGTGAAATCTGAATTGATTATCATTGTTTAAGTATATATTTAACCCCATAATGTAAAGTCCTGCAAGATTATGCGTCAACTCCGGAATTCTTCAATTTGGTGCCGGAGTTGACAGTTCTGGAGTTGACAAATTTGTATGTTTCATGCAAAATAAGAAAAATGGAAGCAACTGATAGAATAAAAAGTGTTCAGTTCACAAGTTGTACTCAAAACGGACTTGGTAGCTAAAAAAGAATGAAATCAAGACATATTATCACCCTCTGGCAGTGGTTCCGGAGTTGATGCTTAATAAAAATACTCAAGATGTAGTGAAAAGTTTTTAGCAATTTGCATTGAAATAAAATATAAGAATATAAAAAATAGGAAGACAATCTACTGCTATAAGGATGTTAAACTGATACTGTGAAAGAATTTTTAGGTTTCATTAAATTGTATTGATACAAGGACTCCAAACACTATAAAAGTTCTGGAGTTGACATTGATTGTGCAAATGCAGTAACACACGGAAAAACTGGCGTAAATAGCTTGAAAACCATGTAATGTGGTTTTTCCATCCACAGTGCAAAGGCCAGAGTTTGATGCATGCATACCAATTTTAATTTTAAACATTTTATAGAGAAAAGTGTGAGCTTTAGTCTGCGACATGTGACAACCTAGAACCAGTAACATTCAAAAAAGACCAATTTTGGGGTTAAAACATGGAAAAAATGCAAAAAATAATTTTTTAAAATTTAATCCAATCATAGATTTTCATGAGAATTGTTCATTTGATACTCACAGCAAAGTTATTTTTTACGCATTTTTAGATTTTCATGTCATACATATCAGTAACGGTATTTTGACAATAGTTTAGAGAATGACCCATATGCAGATTGATATGCAGAATGCAGATAGATGCAGATAGATGCAGATAGATGCAGATAGATGCAGATAGATGTAGATAGATGTAGATAGATGTAGATAGATGTAGATAGATGTAGATAGATGTAGATAGATGTAGATAGATGTAGATAGATGTAGATAGATGTAGATAGATGCAGATAAATGGTCAGACAGGCGGATAGATAAATTGATGGATAGATAGGTAGATAGATAGATAGACAGATAAATAGATAGACAGGTAAATAGATGAATAAATAGGTAGATAGATGACACCGTGGTTCCCCTCACAATACAACGAAAAGACAGAAGCCAGACAAATAATTAAACTGTAGACAGACAGCAAGACAAACAACCAAAAATACAGACAAGCACATACATTTCCTGGTGCAAGCTCTCAAACAATCAACATTTGTAGATTTTTTGGCACATTTTTGTTTTGTTTTTGCCATTTCTTATGTAACAGAAACCAAGGAAGTACTTGTTCCTATCTGTGAGCTATGCATTTGAACGATAGGGCCATTACACTGAATGTTTTCATGCTACTTTTTACCCTTCGTGTTGCTCCTAAACATGTTTTCTATTATCTAGCATTTGGCCTAGATTACTGCTAAGTATTGTTTTTAATCCAACATGACAGGATCATGCATGTGTATGTTTCATCTGACATGCTTCCTCTATATTAGTATTTTATTACTGACATTGTTGAACTTTCTTTTGGCAAAACATGACATACATTTTTAAAAAGTGTACTGCTTGTGGTTATCATAAATTTGGCCCTATATTATTCTATTTTGAGAAATGAAAAAATAATTGAAATATACATGAATTTTTGAAACTAACAAATTTTCTAACAAATTGAAAGTAGCCAACAGTTACTTTGTTTATTAATTATTGCTATTTGTAACATCAGTATAATTTGCATGGTACAGTTCATCATTACTCGATACATGTGAATCATTTGTCCACCGTATTATCGCCAATGAAGCGAGGAAAATATCAATTTATCAGTTTAATACATCCCAGGTGAAACAAACACCCAAAAGCTTGATATACAGCCCACACAGAATCTTAGATATTTTTCCTATCAAATTTCTCCAAGAAGCTTGGGCTGTGGGAGATAAGGCCTTGTGGTCATGTTTCACAGATAGCATTTGAAATCTGATCTATAGCTTTATAATGAATTAACAATGTTCCAATTGATATAATGAAGTTCTGGAAAATTTCAATGGTAGTCCAGGAGCCAGCCTATAGACCCGCAGAAATTTTTATGTGCGCTAAGTTTTATGATTGATTGTTGTTGGTGGGTATCTAAGCTTCAAAATTTTTTGGTAGACATCGCCAATCCTGAGCATAACTCCAGCAGCTGCCTTTTTCCAAAATGGCCGCCAAACACCCATTTTCGTCTATAACTCTGGAAATATGTGTCATATTTTCATGATTTTTGGGTCTAAATATATGTTTTCATACATGGGGAATGCATTACAAATTGTTAGAATTAAGTAAATCATTCCTGTAGCGTCCATTTTCCAAAATGGCCGCCATAAACTTCTTTTTGTCTATAACTTCGGAAGTAATTGTCATATTCTCATAGTGTTTGGGTCTGCATATAGGTTTTCATATATAAGGAATGCATTAAAATTGGCCATGATGATGTAAATCCATTCTACATCTGCCATTTCCAATATGGCCAATGTATACCTATTTTTGTCGCAGATGTAATTGTAACAATTTGGTGATTTCGAGTTCTACACGAAGATTTTCTCCATTTGGAACCAAAAGAAGTTGGATAGAAGAGCAGATACATAAAGGAACTTGTATACGATACTAGAAAAGCCCTGTTGGGGACATGGCATTGTGATTCATTGCTACTCAGATAATTTACAGCGCACACCGATAGGCCAGTCACTCCAAAATCTTATTTGAATAATTAAAAAATATTACAATTCAGCAACTGGATTGGATTTCAAGGGTTGGAAGATAGCCTGATGACACTGCTTGCATTGTATAGATAAGATCTGATGTCTAAAGTGAGAAAATCAGATAATTATAGTTGTGGATAGGCCCCCGTGGCATAAAGGCAGAGAGTTTGCTGCTGCACAGCTTACTTGAATGATGCCACGCACATGAGCTGCATTGCACACGCTTCGAAAACCATCAACATGACTTACATGGTGGCAAAAGAATTACTTGAAAAGTTGGTTGTGAAATTTAGCAACATTGGGTGGAATTTGGCATTACTGAACTGCCAAAATAAGTGCATAATGCGCAGAATGAATATTTATGTATGCTGCCGTGGGTCACCAAAAAATGCATGGTAAATGCATGGGAACGAAGCATGTTAAGTTCATCGTAGGATTATATTGGGCAGGGACAGCTCTGAGGTACCTTGCAAAGTATGATTAATTCTGGCCAGTTGATTGAGGCATGCTCTGTCAATCCAAAAGAGATCGAGCACTTCAATGAAGTTTTCCAGCATTTATGCGAATATCAAAGATCAAAACACACACCACATTAAGGTTATAGTTCTTAAATTCATCATAAATTTTCAACCGCAATTCTACTACACTATTTTAGCACATCTACTGTGATTTTCAGTTACTTTTTTGCATTCACAGAGTTGCAAAGCCTCTTGCAGTTCATGTCTACATCTTGCTATAATGATTGTCTTACACCGATCTTACAAGCAATGCTTGACTGGTTTACCTGACACCAGGGCTGCAACGGTTTATTGCGGTACGAATAAACCGCGGTTTCAGGCGTCACGGTTCACCGCACCGTGAGGCCGACAAGTAATTCGGTTCACCGTAGTTCCGATTTCCTCCACTAGAGGCGCCACCATCGAGCAAGTTTACTCTGCTGACACAGCAGTGAAAGATGCTGCAGAGAGCAGAGCAATCAGGCAATTGCCAATTGGTATTAGGCCTACAAGTACTTATTGGTCTGCGCAATAGATTGCTAATTGAAGCCCTGATGGCAATTAATATTTCACCCCTTATCACATCTGCCAAGATAAATCACAAGGGCAGAGGTGTGAAAGCTGAAGTGCAATTTAACTTATAAGGAGTGAGTAAAAGACAATGAATGGGGACTATTGAGAATGAAACATATCATTATTCACTTAGTTTCTTTAAGATACATTTAAGACAATGGACATTGTAGGCCCTAATTCTTTATTTCTTACAATTAGGCCTACAGTATTAAATTATACTAATAATCTAACATGGGCCAAATATTACATTTACATTTTTGGTTGAGATTCATGATGTATCCTTGCATTAATATACGAATATTGCTGGATTTGCCGATTGACAGTGAACCGTGAAAAAAGCGAACCGTGGCTCTTAAACCGAAAACCGTACCGAACCGTGAGGTAGTGAACCGTTGCAGCCCTACCTGACACACGAGTGTGGCTTAGACTAGGTTGGGTATGTAAAGCCTACAGTTTTTGTACATTTTTGCAAAAATAAAGGGATTTTTTCGCCGACAGTTGCTCTTGAAGGTATCCCCTTCCCCTCAGATATTGAATACAGTTTAATGTGTTTCATAGTAGACCTAATGTCTACAAAAGCAATAATATTGTCTACATTATTGATGCAATTTGAACAACATGCCATTGAGATTTCCTTCTACATTTTCTCGTAAGGCCAATTCTGGCCATCGAATTTGTAGGAGGGGTCTTTAATCTGGATAGGTTATATTTCTATTGAACACGACCCCTGTCCAGAATAAAAACCCCTAACTATTCTTTGAGACTGCACCTTTCATTTTCCGTCAATTGACATAGTAACAGGAACAGGCCTCCAGGACCGTTTATTTTTTCTAAGAACGTTTACATCTTTATACTAAAAGGCAACAATGAAATATTTTTAATAATGGAAGCAGCACTTGTTATATCGTAGCAGAATAAGACAGAAAACATCCAAATAGAATGGAGTAAAGTATGTGGACGCATAGCATTGGAAAATTGATTAAGAATTACCAAATATTGTAAATCCTCATGGGGGGGGGGCAGGTAAGAAGGGGCAAAGATAGCTACAGGGGGGCTCTGGTTACACAACTGCATTCTTATGTGTGTTGGCCATATGGGCAAGGCTTCGGTGTCATGACATTTTTGGTTACATCATAAGACCTCAAAATTCAACATTTTTGCAATTTAAAGTAGCAAACATCAATTTTGTTTTTGCATGATGCCAATAATTATAGAATTGGGCATTTTTTCACATCGTCACTTTGGCTGAACATGTACTGGAAGAGAAGTAAAATTAAAATTTAGCAATATTTTTTATGATGTAACGAGGACACAAATTTCAACTTAAAGCCATCTTTTTTAGTATAAATACCATTTTAATATTACAAATCAGCGTCTGAATTGATAGGGTATGGGAGTTTTTACGAAAGCAACATCCAAGTTTGATTAAAATCGTATTATCCTTCTGTATAAGAAGGTTAGAAGTTGCAAAGCGTAACGAGGACACGAAACCCATTTTATTTTGCTTCTGTGTCTTCATCTAGGACTGAATATGACTTGCTACTGCTGTTTTTGATTAAAGTAGCACCTGCAGATATTTTCTATTTTGAAACAGACTTTTTATTGTCATAGCATCATGGTTGATTTTCAATTTTAAAATTTTTGTGTCTAAGTTACATCATCAGAACAGAAAGTGTAACGCAAATTTAGTTTTTTTAAAGAAACAATCCATAGAAACTGCCTGAATTCTGTCCAGATAATAAAAGACATGTACCGCTTTGTGATGAGCTTTGATTTTAAAACTTATATCATAATTTAGCTGTGGCAATGATGCTCAAAGAAGAATCTGTAGATCATAACCTGGTTTGTGGTGTCTTTGTTACCTCATAAGAAAATTTATAAAAGACATTTCAGCTGGATCTGCCTCCAGGAGCTTTATGAAAAAGCTATGCCAGATATCAATCTCATAACTCGTCTCTTAGAAAAATTAACTACTTCCCGGAAGTGTAGTCTTCCCAGGAAAACGGTAATATTTCCTTATGATGTAACCATGACACAAAACAGGCAATCATGGAATTGTGTCCATGTTACATAATAAGAAAGAATATCCAGAAATTAAGGAAGGTATTTAACTTATGAAGGATAAAACGGATATACACTATACTTGTTTTCATTTCTGTTATGTGCCTCATGCAGAACGACATTGGAACAGACCATAACAGACAAACAGGAATATTAATCTGATGATGTAACATGACACCAAAGTATTGTAACAGACTGAACGTTCAATGCATTTTTATAATATCCACATTTAACATTTTCCAACAAAAGTAGAGAAATCAGGTATATTTGTCCTTTCTTCATTGATTCTTGCACACAATGAACTGTGTCTGATAGTGTGCACTGAGAAAAACCTACTGTAAACCGTCAAGTATGAGAATATCTTATGATGTAACCAAAGAAAAGAGCCACTTGGGCAGTAACAATTTTGATTCACTGGCTCTTACCCGTCTAGCCAAATGCAGCCATTCTAAATCAAAAGTCAGCAATTATGATCAAATGTCACAAAACTTCTTCAAATTTATTTGTAAAATGTTGGAGAATGAAATTATATCAAAAATTGATATCCGTCTTATGATGTAACATTTTGGCTTAGTTACAACATCAACTATATGAAAGGGTTATTTTGATTATTGAAGGGAGTATGTCCCATTTTAAGTCACTCCAGTTAATTTCCATGCTAATTGTGCTAAAACTGAACTTGTTCATGCTTGGATAGTGCCAAGGTATCTGGGAACAATTGACAGTGACTGATGATGTAACGGAAAAGACACGAAAAGTGGGTAAAAATTCATTTCGTTCTGATTACCAACATCACCACCAATGGGCTGTGGAAAGTCATTCATTATCATCTCATGATTGTTCAGTAACTAAAACCTGCCAGAGCTGCACTATTGGATCTATTTTACAGCTGGCATAAAAATAATAATACCCAAAAGTAGCAGTAGGACACCACGAATGTCCACCTACCTGAACACTTTCACTGCAATTTTCCCAGTACACATACATACTATGCACTTAAAAACACAATGAAATTATAAAATGGAGGGAAGACATTGCATGTTAGTTGACACCATGGAAGTTGTTACATCAGAAACCCCTTAAAATCAGCAAAAACATGATATCTGATGATGTAACCAAAAATGTCATGACACCGAAGCCTTGCCCATATTGGAAATGGCAGATGGGTGACAGGTTTACTTCATCCTGAACCTTTTACTACATTCCGCAATTTTGAAAAATGTAAAATTAATATGTAGACCGAAACAATACAAACATATTAGAATCACTTAAGTTGTGGCAAAAATAAGTAAATGCTATTTCGAACAATGCCAGCTATAAAAATGGTTTACAATTAATTGATGAAAGCATTACATCAATGATGCAGACTGCCAGGGCCGTAGACTGAACAGAATCCTAGGGGGTGGCGGCAGTGACTGGTACTGAACGATACGTACCCCGAAAAACTCAGAATATTTCAAATGTTTGCATGTTCAACATCTTACATTGTAAAATTCTAGGGGGGGGGGTAGCTGCCCCCTGGCTGCAGTGGTTCTGTCATGGCAACTGTAGGTACCCTGCTATGTGATCTACCAAGGAAAAGTAAGCAATGGTATGTGATTTTTATTTTTGTAAAAATGAATGAAACTGTTATCCATGCATCCCAGTGGAGTCTCCCTGTCGCATTCACTGCCACAGATTTTTATTTATTCCTTTATTTTTTCATTTAGAATTTATTTTACAATGGTAAATACACTCTGTGAAACATTTATCAGGTGGCCCATACCAATGAAAAACAGAAGAAGAACAAGATTGTATAGATAATTAGCATTAAAAGAAGTAAAACATAAAAATAACACATATTGTACCTGCATTGAAATACATTTCAGCTGAAGTACATATCATTGTCTTGCATTTAAAAACCTTGAGACTCCCATAGCTTTTAAGTTCCTCTGGAAGATGATATGGCATTAGCAAGGGAGTTCAAGGCAATGACACAAGATATGATCATTTTGAAGCTTCAACCTGCCAGGCTTTTCTAAGCCACACTAGTGTGTCAGGTAAACCAGGTAAGCATTGCTTGTCAGAAGTGGCTGCTTGTCTTGTTTTTAAATTGTTAGTTTTTAGCTGCGGTTTTTTGCAAATGTTTTAAAATTACTTTTTAATTCTTTCTTTTACCTATGAAACGCACAAGCCTTATCAATATTCAAGCCTGAGTTCTGTGGCTCAAACATACAGATACAGATTGGGGGGAAGACGGTCATTATAGCAAAATGTAGACATGAACTGCAAGAGGCTTTGCACTGTTTGCTGTGCAACTCTGTGAATGCAAAAAAGTAACTGAAAATCACAGTAGATGCCTCAATTAGTCTAGTAGAATAGAATACATCAATTGTGGTTGAAAATGTATGATGAATTTAAGAACCCGTAACCTTAATGTGGTGTGTGGGTTGATCTTTGATATTCGCATAAATGCTGGAAAACTTTGTTGAAGTGCTTAATCTCTTTTGGATTGACAGAGCATGCCTCAATCAACTGGCCAGAATTAATCATACTTTGCAAGGTACCTCAGAGCTCTCCCTGCCCAATATAATCCTACGATGAACTTAACATGCTTCATTCCCATGCATTTACCATGCATTTTTTGGTGACCCACGGCAGCATACATAAATATTCATTCTGCGCATTATGCACTTATTTTGGCAGTTCAGTAATGCCAAATTCCACCCAATGTTGCTAAATTTCACAACCAACTTTTCAAGTAATTCTTTTGCCACCATGTAAGTCATGTTGACGGTCTGCGAAGCGTGCGCAATGCAGCTCATGTGCGTGACATCATTCAAGTAAGCTGTGCAGCAGCAAACTCTCTGCGTTTATACCAAGGGGGCCTATCCACAACTATAATTATCTGATTTTCTCACTTTAGACATCAGATCATATCTACACAATGCAAGCAGTGTCATCAGGCTATCTTCCAACCCTTGAAATCCAATCCAGTTGCTGAATTGCAAGATTTTTTAATTATTCAAATAAGATTTTGGAGTGACTGGCCTATCGGTGTGCGCTGTAAATTATCTGAGTAGCAATGAATCACATTGCCATGTCCACCACAGGGCTTTTCTAGTGAAGTATACAAGTTCCTTTATGTATCTGCTCTTCTAAATCAACTTCTTTTGGTTCCAAATGGAGGAAATCTTCGTGTAGAACTCAAAATCACGAAATTGTTACAATTACATCTGCGACAAAAATGGGTATACATTGGCCATATTGGAAATGGCAGATGTAGAATCGATTTACATCGTCATGGCCAATTTTAATGCATTCCTTATATCTGAAAACCTATATGTAGACCCAGACATCATTAGAATATGACAATTACTAGCGACGTTATGGACAAAAAGAGGTTTACGGCGGCCATTTTGGAAAATGGCAGCTATAGGAATGATCTACTTAATTCTAACCATTTTTAATGCATTCCCCATGTATGAAAACATATATTTAGACCCAAAAATCATGAAAATATGACAAATATTTCCAGAGTTATAGACGAAAATGGGTGTTTGGCGGCCATTTTGGAAAATGGCGGCTGCTGGAGTTATGCTCAGGATTGGCGATGTCTACCCAAAAAAAATTTGAAGTTTAGACACCCACCAACAACAATCAATCATAAAACTTAGCGCACATAGAAATTTCTGCGGGTCTATAGGCTGGCTCCAGGACTATGGTAGAGATTTTAAATCCTGCACTCTTTTATTCTCAACTCCTGAATTTTAAAAATTGAGATATGGACCTTTTTATTCCACATCAGTTGGGGGCTTCCTGAATAGAAGTTTTTAGAACAAGCAAAAACACAAAACACATGGAATAACTAAAGACATCCAAGTGTGTTTCCTTGAACCACTGGAACTACTGTCCATAATCACATCTGGAGAACAAACTTGAAATAATGGAACATGTTATAGAAATACTTATATTTTGGATGTTTTGGGAAACTGGAATTATATCACGAAGGCAATATCTAAGGAATACATATTTAAAATTTTTGATCATAATCGTCATCATCCTCTGTCAAGTATACCTATCAATACAAATTTGATATTGAAACAAAAACACTGATTGGTCATTCTCAAATTTCGGGACAATTTGCATCACTCTAGCTCCCTGACATTAATATGAATGCGATAAATATCTGAAGCGTCACTCTGCATCTGTTATTCATATTTCTACTTAGAACCACTGCATTTGGAGCAAAAAGTCATTCATTAGACTTTTCTTAATGCATTATGTCCAGAAATCCGTGCAAAATCAATGGTTTTTCCCTGTCACTGGACCTGACATGACAAAATCAAGTGTTCATTTTCCTCCTAATATACCATTATTTTCAAAGTTTCTTTGCACGATTCATGAGAATATATACTTGAATTTATATTTAGTTCATATTCAATTTTTTTTGGGTATAATTTCATTGATTAAATTGATACAATAGTCGTGTCACTAATTTATGTCAATTTTTTTGTCCCCTCCGTTACTTGCCATAGCTCTGTTTGTTATTGTTTTTTATGAGCTATTTTCACTGAATATCATCAGACGTATGTGTGCCATAGTACCACTGCCTTGCAGACTTCGTAAAACATGTATTCAATAAATTATGAAATAATGTTCATAAAAAATGTTTTTGGTCCCACTAAAATGTCCCCTCCGTTTCCTTCATTTCCAAGCTTACCAATGATAATTTTACAGAGCGATTTCATGTATATGTTGCTGAGGGTGGCAGGTTTTAATATTCTGCAATTATTTTGTCTAATCTCCAAAATAAAAAGCAGTAATGAGCAAAAAGCAAAAAATTTTTCCCCTCCGTTACCGTCCCCTCCGTTACCAGATCATGAGCAAGAAATCGACATTTGGACCAAAATTCTACTGATACGAGATGAAATACTTCTGAAAATAATAGTTACATCAATCTTTTATCATTTTTCCTTTTGTTCCTGTTCCTACAGTTGGTTTTTTACATCAAAATTCCCCTCCGTTACCACATTGTCCCTTCCGTTACAGGACAATTTTCCTATACCCGTTGTCCCGAAATTTGAGAATGGCCCTGATATCGATATGAATTTAATATAAATTTAAATGATTGCAAAAACATATTTTAAATAGATCAAACATATCTTTTGCATTGAAATGACTGCACCTACTGCACTCCTAACGCAAAACGTTCTTGATGGTATAAATATAAAGAACCCACAGCCGAAAAAAGGTTCTACGGTTCTACATTTTTTTAAGGGTTCAACTGAATTGAAAAGGTTCAATACTTGGCGGGAACATGTAAGCAAATTGATTGGACCCTATGCTCCCAACTTGAGAGAAACGGGTTCCATTGTGGGAGTTCAGTGCAGCTGGATTATCTAAGTGTTGGTTTTGTTTGCTGTTGGAACCTTTTTAAAAGTTTAATTATGAACCTTTTGGGGTTCCTTATCTACACCAGCTTATAGAACCCTTAAAGGTTCTATATAAAACCTTTTTGTTTAGAGTGCAGTACATAATTATAAAACTACCAATACCAACTTAATAGAACCAACCTCACCTGTTCTGCATCTACAAACAGCACAGTGAGAGGTCTTAGCTAACTGTTAGTTCAGCAATTTAGGAACCTTTTTTCTTGGGTCATCAATAATGAGATGAGCTGAAGCAAGATAGCTCTCTGGCTGAAGAAAGATAAATGGAGAATGATGAGAAAAGAAAAAACAAGTAAGAAAGAGAATAAGAAAAAGACAAAAAAGAAAAGTAGTAAAAGAAGTTTTAGGTCTTCATTGGTTAACATGTGTCATGCATTTAAACCAGGAACAAAAATTTAAAATTCAGTATGAGGTTAAGGTGAGGAGTCTGTCCCGATGAAAACAGTGCAATTGTTCTTAAGCAAACCAGATATCAATCAATCAATCAATCAATCAATCAATCAATCAATCAATCAATCAATCGATCAATCAATCATCAATCATTCAATCATGGTAATTACTAAAATGCTATCAAGTATCGTGTAAGACAATGAAGCAGTTTTAGTCGAAATGGACAAACAGACTTAAAAACAGTAAGACACACAAATTAGTGCATTCTAAACAAATAAAATGTCTATAGCATAAAATACATTGTTTATTTAATTAGCAGCTAACTTGTACAGTAAATTACGAAGTCTAAATTAAGCAGTTATTAAATTTGATCATAGACGGCTTATATGATAAGTGCAGGTACATACACTTCAACTGTAAATTCTTTCTTTCTTGCATTTAATAACATCACTTTTTAAAATTTTAAAACACTTTTCAGGCGGCATTTCTTAATTGAGGGTAATTGTTGGAAACCATTTCCGTCTCGCTGCTGTTTGGGGAAAATATCAGGAAATACGCCTGGCGTTTAGGCAAGAAATGGAACACAGAAACGAAGAAAACAAGGGAAAAAGAAAAACACAGAAAAATAATGAACGCTCCCCAGGAACTCTTCTGCAACAGAGGTGCAATTATAAGCACACGAGGTTGGCACGTGCTTAATGAGACCACACACAATTTTGCCTCAAAAACAGGAGAGCTCCCTTTTGTGCATTTCTTGTGTATTTTCTTGTGAATTTCTTGTGGATTTTTGATCAAATGCAGAAAATAAGAAATGAAAGGAAAAATTGAAAGGAGTTCCACATGTGAAAGTGAAAGAAGAGGAAATGTGAAAGCAATAGTGTGAAAATTTGTAGGAAGTGTGGATATATGGAATCTTCAATATGAAAGCTCTGAAATATGTGTATGTATTCCTTCTTTCGTATACAAGTAAAAAATGTTTCTTTTTCTTGTAAAGTTCCCATTTTTAGTTGTGTTTTGCTGAGTACAGCACTTTTCGTATGAGATGTTATAGAAGAAATTGTGTTCTTTCTAAAAGAGAGAGATTGCATATATCCATCATGGCTTAGATAAATAGGTTTGGTAAGTACAGCCTTCTGAGTCCAGTTCTGGGAACTCGCGAGGGTTGAATGATAAGGTGGGAGAGAACTGGAGTCCTCAACATGTTACATATTTACCCTATGTGAGGGATCTTGCACAGACACTGATACAATTATATGAGCTTCGCTCATGGCTGCTGGAGGCAGCCATGAGCAAAGCTCACTTAGCACATGGACAGCTCATTCTGTGTGGTGCTCCTGTCTACAGTGAATGCCTCAACAGGAAGTGCCTCTAGTTGCCATAAAAGTGGAGCTAGTACTTTAGTCAGAGTTTAGTTAGGTAAATAATTAAAATACCTCAAATATCTTCCAAAATAGCTAATATGTAAATGGCACTGCCCTGAAATTCGCGCAGCATTGTCATAGAACTACTGCATTATCTTCAACTTTCCATGCAGAAGGGCAATTTATCTTTTTAAAGGACTGGGCAAATGGGCAGATAGATAGAATTGATAGATAAGATGAGATCTATAGATAAGATTAGATAGATTGATGGAGACAGATAGATGGAGAGACAGATAGATAGATAGATAGATAGATAGATAGATAGATAGATAGATAGATAGATAGATAGATAGATAGATTGATTGATTGATTGATTGATTGATTGCACTGACAGCTGTGTAATGCAAATCTGTGTTCAATTTGGATCTATAAATTTGGATCTACTATGTTAAATTGTTGATGTTACATAACTGAGATCAATAAACCAATAGCTATTCAGAGATGACTGTTTACTATTAGACTGTTACATAATTTGTTGATAGTTAATGAAGATTATGTAACCTTAATTAAGTGTTGTTATGATTTCTTACTTGGTGAGCCATTCAACTCATTAAATTTTGTGTTGACTTTTAATTCTCAGTCACTTCTTACAATAAGGGGTATGGAAATAATTATTTCCAATGTTGATTTAAATCCCTGAAATATGTCATTGGAGGTTTTTATACGACAAGACTGAAATTTTAAAGCCATTTAGGAAGATATGTGAGGTATTTTAATTATTTACCAAACTAAACTCTGTCTAAACTACTAGCTCCACTTTTATGGCAACTACAGGCACTTCCTGTTCAGGCAGTCACTGTAGACAGGAGCACCACACAGAATGAGCTGTCCTTGTGCTAAGTGAGCTTCGCTCATGGCTGCCTTCGGCAGCCATGAGCTGCGCTCATATAAAATTCCAGTCTTGTCATATAACAATCTCCAATGACATAATTCAGGGATTTAAATCAACATGAGTATCAACATTGGAAATAATTATTTCCATACCCCTGATTGTAGGAAGTGACTGAAAATTAAAAGTCAACACAAAAGTTATGACTTAAATAGCTCACCAAGTAAGAAATCATAACAACACTTAAGGTTACATAATCTTCATTAACTATCAACAAATTATGTAGCAGTCTAATAGTAAACAGTCATCTCTGAATAGATATGGTTTTATTGATCCCAGTTATGTAACATCAACAATTTAACATAATAGATCCAAATTTATAGATCAAAATTTAACAGATTTGAATTACACAGCTGTCAGTGCAATCCGTCTATCTATCTATCTATCTATCTATCTATCTATCTATCTATCTATCTATCTATTCTATCTATTCTATCTATTTATTTATTATCTAATCTTATCTACAGATCTGATCTGATCTTATCTATCTATTCTATCTATCTGCCCATTTGCCCCTTTAAAAAGATAAATTGGCCTTCTGCATGGAAAGTTGAAGATAATGCAGTACTTAGTTCTATGACAATGCTGCGCGAATTTCATGGCAGTGCCATTTACATATATTATTTAAATGTATGTATAGAATGTGATATTCTCAAAGATTGAAAGCAAAATAATAATAAATACAGTTTTAAGATTTTGTACATTTTAGAATGACATCACATGTCCTTGCAATAAGTATTTATTCTTTCTGTTCTACACAACAAAGACAAACCTTCCTCCATGCATCTTGTATTAATTGAGTATTCCTTAAACACATTATAGATTGTGTAGTTTTCTTGAGACACTCAACTCTACATACACATTACATTTCAGGAGCATCAAGATGCCTGGATTTCTGGCTTAATCAATTTTCTAAGATCAAACAAATTACTATTCCTTTGATTTTGAGGGTAAATAAGGAAGACAGGCATAATGAAGTTCTATCAAAATGCCTGCCTTAAACATGTTCTCCTTTAAGAAAATAAAATGGAGCTTTTAAATTTTGTGTGTAAGAAAAATCTACAAAGATAGGAGAATGGAGTTTTGCAAACATTGATGATTCAGACGTTTGTGTGTTCTCTTTAAACTGGTAATTGCTTGGTAAATACTTGTGATGGAGGAGAAGGAGGAGGAGGAGGAGGAGGAGGAGGAGGAGGAGGAGGAGGAGGAGGAGGAGGAGGAGGAGGAGGAGGAGGAGGAGGAGGAGGAGGAGGAGGAGGAGGAGGAGAGCAGAGGAAGAGGAAAGTGAAGAGGAGGAGGAGAGGAGGAGGAGGAAGAGGAGGAAGAGGAGGAAGAGGAGGAAGGAGGGGGAGGAAAGTGAAGAGGAGGAGGAGGAGAAAGAGGAAGAGAAGAAGAAAAGAGAAAGAGAAGTAGAATGAGGTGGTGTTGGTTGTGATAAAAGCAGGAAGAGGAGGTTGAGAAGGAATATATGAGAGAAAGGGTAGAGGAACAGAAGGCAGAAGAAGCAGAGAAAAAAAAAATTGAGGCAGAAAAGCAGAGGAGGCCAGCATTTGAGACAGGAAAAGGGAGATGAAATGGAAAAGGGGCAGGAGCTGTAAAAGAAAAGAGGCAAGAAAGGAAAGAGTGAAGTGAGTGAGTGAGTTGGTGTTTTACGCCCAATCAGCACTGGCGTGGGGAAAGAGTGAAGATGGAAAGGAGTAAGGAAGGAATGAAGGAAGGGAAGGAGAAAACAACAAAAGAAGAGAAGACAAGGTACATTCAAAATATCAAGAAAGAAGGAAGCATTGGCATATAAAAGATAGAAAGTTTACTCAACAGTACCATCTAAGTATGAGTTACTGTAGTGTAGAGCCTACAAGACAAGTACTGGTGAAACAGCACCTCCTTGTTGTTCTGAAATACACTGCATCTCTGACCAACAACTGCAGCTTCCCAGACAGTTGCTGACAGCAGAGAACCACTGATGAAGATGCTGAGTCTTGTGGTAGACAGTTCTTGAAAGATGCTGTTCACAGTTTTGAACCCTGGACCAGATGTGTAACTAGCATCTGTGGAATCTGGGATGGCTTAGCAGTGTATTTAGAGGCTTAGTTTGATGTTTAGTGGTTTTGAAGTGTACTTATGTATTACACAGGTACTTTGAAGTATGGAAAGTATACTTTTTAAGTTCTTCTGAGTCTGTTTTGAAGGTAACATTTGGAGTGTTTATGAATATTTTGAGTTGCTTTGAAGTAAGTTAAAATACAAAGTTGCTCAGTTTGTCTGTTGAGTGAGGGCATCTTTTTCAGTTTTTAGTTGAAGACTGAAAAAATTTTTTTAATGGATGTGAGGCCAGTGGCAGTGCATATATAATAGAAATGATACTACATTTAGAATTAATTAACAGAATGACATATCAAGTCAACTATATTGGATCCTAAAAGAAAAAGATAACTAAACTACTAAACATTCGTGAGACATCAGCCATATATATCTTCAGTAGCTCTTTTTGACTTGGTCTATTCTCAAAACGTTTTCTTTAATTTTTAAGCTAAAACATACAGCAGATCCAACAAGATAGATGTTTCAGCCCAACCCTTTGTCATCATCATTCTTAGCTCATTTGAGTTTTTGTTAACTCTTTTTTTCGCCATATTTTAAGCTCTTGTTCATCAATCTAACTCTTTTTCTCATCTCCCTTCTGCAAGGCAGTCTTTCAACAATTTAAAAGCTGAATTCCTTCTGACAAACTTTCATACATCAAATGTGAGTTCTGAATTAAGTTAATTCAAGTTATTTTCTTTTGTTGGGTGTCCATTTGACAGACCACATATTGATATTGAATTCACTAAATGTTTTGGAAACATAGGTTAATAATAACAGTGTTGCCAGAATTCAACGAAGAACAAAAAACTGATGACAGAAGTTTTGACAAGGAGACACAGATATAAATGTTTTTTGTTTCTCACTTTGTTAAAAAGAAATGTTAACCCTAGATGTGACATAAATTTTATCAATTTTATGTACTGAATGACAAAGTTTTTACTCCATGTTTTTATATCTCTAATTTATTAATGTAAATATGTAAATAATGTATATATATTTCTATTTATTTACATGTGCCTTTAGCATGAATAAAGATTATTATTATTAAAAGATCAGTTAATAAATTCAGATTTTCATATCATGTAAATTTGTGTCATCTCATGTAATCAAATCTGGTGGTAAAAAAACCCATTAGACTAGGCCTAGTGCATTGGACTTAACGCGCTTTCCACTAGCTGTATAAAAGCCATACACGTATTCCAGTCTATGTTTTCTAATCTTACAGCCATCCTATACATTCTGGTTGGTCTTTTAGGTGCAGAAAACCTTCCTACCTTTTTCTTGTTATGATGATAAACAACTTTTGATCATGTGCATAAAAAGATATAAAAAATATAGTAGACACCTAATACATGAGTCAATGATAAAACAATTATTATAATTGCTCTATCAGGTCATATCATCACCTTGTGAAAGAGATCACAGTGCCTTATCAAAGTGTTGTGGATTATATCTGAGTAATATGGATTAATGATCTAAGTAAAGGAATCTAAGTGCCAGAAAGATCCTGGTACTGGGAAGTGAGTGTCAAACCAGATTGCATTTATCATGAATGAAAAAGTAAGTTTATTCCTAAGTCTTATCTACAGAGGGTGGAGTGAGAAAATATCATATTTTAGATATAGTAAGGGATTGGTAGTGCAGGGTATGAGTAAGGAGCTAAATGTACAATTTTACACTTCTAATGTACCCATAAATTTGAATATGAGATACTGTAACAAATTCATATTCTTGAACCAAACACGTTCAAGTTAAATGCTGCTTTAAAATGAAAGCACATATGCCTTTCAGGCATCAGCCAACCAAACTTGTGTTAATTTTTTATTGCAATATGTCTGTGAATATTTGTCAATTGGTCAATGTATTTTAAATGGCACTGCAAGAACTCAGAGCAAAACTATGAACAGAAATCCAAATTTTGGTTTGTTGATGATTGGCAGATGAGTGACGTTACGTCCTGTATTTTTTAAAGCACTCCACTAGCCTAAGAGGGACAGGATGAAGACATGGCAGGGAGGCGAAGGATGATTGAAACTGCTGTGCAACACAGATCCAGGTGACATGGTTGGAGTCAACATGGAACTCATCTAGTGATCAGGAGCTCGGAGTGCTTGAATACTATCATACCGTATTGTATCGTATTGTATTGCATTGTATCGTATCATATCATATTGTATCATACAATACCATATTGTATCGTATCCAATCCTATCCAATCCGACCCTATCCTATCCTATCCTATCCTATCCTATCCTATCCTATCCTATCATTCTCTCTCTTCCCTTATTTTCTGCTTTGAAACAAGACCTCAATCAACAGGCTTATACTTCTTGAATCTAGTTTTAGCCTTCTGTCTGCAACTCGATTCTGAGCAAACCTTTTGGGCCTCGTATGTCAATTACCAACAGCTATGGGGCCCCATATGTCAATTAAAATGGGGTATAAAAACTGTTAGGAGCCTGAAACAGGGAGAATGCATGAAGATAGGCAATATCATTACTTAAGCTGTATAGCTATCTCATGCCAGTCTGGGTGACTTCCCTATATTCAGAAGGTCCAATGTTCAGAAGGTCCATTGGTCAGAAGGTTCAATGTTCAGAAGGTCCATTGGTCAGAAGGTCCGTTGTTCAGAAGGTCCAATGTTCAGAATTTTTGTCACTTTTTCACAGACAGTTCTTCTGGAAATTTACCTTAAACTTTATTGTAAATGCTGGGGTAATTGCCAATTGGTTGATTGCCCTGTATATTTAAGTGGATGACAATTATTAAGATATTCCAAAATCTTAATTGCGCTCTGATTGCTGCCCAAATTTTGCCTGAATTTGGGCAAGAATATGGAAACAGGTCACAACTTCCCCCCCCCCCCCCCTCGGCCCTCCGAAAGTCAGTACATGTAAATAGATTATATACCTGGAAGATCCAGGAAGTTGGCTACTTGAAGCTGGTTACTTGGGAGTTACCTGGTAGCTAGCTACCTGAACTGTGAAGCAAGCTACCCAAAGCTGGTTATCTGGCAGTTACCTGGCAGCTACTTGAAACTTTGGGAAGCTACTTGAACTGGCTACCTGGCAGTTACCTGGCAGCTACTTAAAACTCTTCCCATTTCTGGCTGGTGACGGGGCCGGAATGCAACCCTCCGAAAAGCTGCAGAGCTTGGCCGGTGACGGGGCCAACTCAGTGGAAGTTAGCTACTTGAACTGGTACCTGGCAGTTACCTGGCAGCTACTTGAAACTTTGGGAAGCTACTTGAACTGGCTACCTGGCAGTTACCTGGCAGCTACTTAAAACTCTTCCCATTTCTGGCTGGTGACGGGGCCGGAATGCAACCCTCCGAAAAGCTGCAGAGCTTGGCCGGTGATGGGGCCAACTCAGTGGAAGTTAGCTACTTGAACTGGTACCTGGCAGTTACCTGGCAGCTACTTGAAACTTTGGGAAGATAGCTACTTGAATTGGCTACCTGGCAGTTACCTAGCAGCTAATTGAAACCCTTCCCATTTCTGGCTGGTGACGGGGCCGGAATGCAACCCTCCGAAAAGCTGCAGAGCTTGGCCGGTGATGGGGCCAACTCAGTGGAAGTTAGCTACTTGAACTGGTACCTGGCAGTTACCTGGCAGCTACTTGAAACTTTGGGAAGATAGCTACTTGAATTGGCTACCTGGCAGTTACCTAGCAGCTAATTGAAACCCTTCCCATTTCTGGCTGGTGACGGGGCCGGAATGCAACCCTCCGAAAAGCTGCAGAGCTTGGCTGGTGATGGGGCCAACTCAGTGGAAGTTAGCTACTTGAACTGGTACCTGGCAGTTACCTGACAGCTACTTGAAACTTTGGGAAGGTAGCTACTTGAATTGGCTACCTGGCAGCTACTTGAACTGGTCGAGGAGGCTGATGCCCAACTTACAAGAGCCCATTAATCAAGAATCTTTAACAAGAATCTGAGGATTCAAACACTGGGTTTAGCAATCTTTGCATAGTTATTATTATTTGTATGATTTTTAAAGTTAGGAAATGTCTATTGCTCAATGACCTCCTTATGAAACTCATTTTACCTTTACCTTTTTAACCGACCTAACGTCGGTTATTAGAGGGGGATGGGTAGTGAAATGGGACTCATGTAAACCATGTCCAAGTGTCAATGTCAACATTTCTTGTCAACATGTGTGTAAAGTCCATTTGTGACCTTAGTTTTCAACTTAGAGTAATGAAATTTGGTACAGGTATGGTACTATGGGCATGGATCTGGGACATGTTGAGAAATCCAAGATGGCTGCCATTTTGGCGGCCATTTTGGCAGCATGTAAATGATGTCCATGTGTCCATGTAAACATTTCTTGTCAACATGTGTGTAAAAGTCCATTTGTGACCTTAGTTTTCAACTTAGAGTAATGAAATTTGGTACAGGTGTGGTACCATGGGCATGAATCTGGGACATATCGAGAAATCCAAGATGGCGGCCATTTTGGCAGCCATCTTTTCTTATTTTTAGAAATCTGTTCAAACTGCATTGATTCTATACTAATAGTCTAGCATCTTCCAATCAACTATTTCTCCTATCTTCCAATATCAGTTGCTCAGTGCGCTAGGTCGGTTTTGAATCCGCGGATTCTTGTTTTATATTACCTTTTTAACATTAATTTTGTATACTGACAAATCATTAGCAAATACATATGCAACGTCATGAACTTCCCATTTTGCTTATAATGTACCGATTGAAATAGGAATGTCTTGTCAGGTTTGCAAAGATCCACTAAATTTTGTGAACAGAGGTACCCTGAACTAGCACTGGTCCTACAGTCTGTGTAAACAGACTGACACTTAGCAGGGCTTTCTCGGATCTGATTGCTTAACTGCCGTGATGGTTCTTGGGATATTATGTATACAGGCCATCAGTATCTGATTGGCTGATTTGGTCATGAGTTGGATTGGCCAATCAGCATCATGTCAGGATCCTGACACATCCTTCAGAGCTCTTCAGCATTAAGTACTATATTCCGACTTCAAATCATGCTGGAGGAGGTGGTCCAACTTATACCCTGAACTTACATTATTTATGAACAGAAATTACACCTATATCGCGCAAGCCGGAATTTGCATGATTTGGGCCGATATGTACAGTGGCGTCCCTATGGGGGGCACGGGGGGGGGGCCCGTGCCCCCCCATATTGGACCTGTGCCCCCCTAGGTGCCCCCCATATGAACTTTCCAAATTTGGCTAAAATATACAGTTAGTATGAAGGGTCATGTGCCCCCTAGGTGCCCCCCTGCTCGAGACGCCCCAGTTATGCCACTGGATATGTACGCCTAGTTATGCTATTCTAGCAGAAATAAAAATGTTCGGCTGTCCAGTCCGTTCCCTTTCCCGTCATTTTTAATGGAGGTGTGTACACATCTCGATCTATGGAGTCACAGTTTTGGCTGAAATTTGAAATTGGAGCATTTTCAGAATGTCTTTTGGGCCCTGTCTTGGCTATATTGTTTGGAGATGTTAGGTGTCAGGAGATGTCCATAAATTAATTATAGAGCATGCATCTGGCATAGGAATGAATACCAGACGTGTTTTCCTTTTATATCTTGCCAGTGATGGAAATGGAAAATTTTTGTCGGGGGAGCTCTCGGCTCGCGCGGCATCGGCTTCAAGCCACTCCAAATTTTCAAAAGGGAAAGAATTCTTCCACCAGAGCATAATTTTGGCAAAAGTACGATGAGGACAGAAAAAGTAACATGATAATTGTAATTTCAACACTGGTCATTGGGGGAGCTGTAGCAGGGTACAGCTCCCCCTGTTTTTTGGTCAAGGGAGCTCAGCTCCCCCGAGCTCCCCCCCATTTCCATCACTGTATCTTGCTTGGATTCACTAAGGTCAGCTGCACACATTGTACATTGGCCGCTGTGCCTAAACTATTGCACATATGATATTTGGCACCGCTCATATCCTGCACTGCTCCTATCCTGGATCTTCATATAAAAAGCACATAAAGACAGCAATTTCTAAGATTTCATGAGCAGAAGTATTTCCATCAACAACACATAAACTGATGATGTCATGCAATGACATGCATATTTTATGCAAATGAGCATTGAGCGGTGCCCATCCATGTAGGTTATGCCTGGTTCTCACGACGGCGATTTGAGAGCGACGCGTCAAGAGAAGTCATTTCTTGGAAAGTTGTGGCGTAGAACGTTGGTTGAGGCACGTTACGTAATCAATTAGTGTCATGTGCGGCGCTTAAAGTTTGTAGCCGCGGTGAGTCTTGAGGTGTCCGCGGCGCTGCTTAAGTTTTCTTCGCCGCGTTCCGCCTCTCTTGCCTCAGCGCAGTTCCAAACAGACTCGTCGCACTTTGTTTTGGAATTCGGCGAGGCTGCTTTTACTTCGCCCAATGTTGTTTCCTCTTACGCCGCTGATGGTTGTGAGGCAGCTACGTCTGAAATTGGCGACCTGCGACGCATCAGGAAACCTTCGGCGTACACCCGAGGTAAGATGCGCCGCTGAAAATGACAGCCTCGCCGACGACTGTAACGATGCAACGCGGCATTAAGGTACTTGTTACTGCGTACCTGGATGGTTCATCGTCGCACATGCATTCATACAGCGCCGAGGACATTACAGGCGCGTCGATGCTGACCTTCTTCGTCGTCCTTGCCTTAAGCAGCGACGAAGGTCTCTTAAGCATCGACGAAGGTCTCTTGTTGCAGCGCTGCGGCAAAGTGTGTTTCGCTGCTGCAGGAGTCACTTTTGGTCATTATAAAAAGGGACACAGAGGACCTCCTTGCTTCATTTGCTGATTGCCCTTCAATGAGAACACAACGACTGCCTACTGAACATATGCATGATGAATGAAGAAGAAATTATTGTTGTGGCTGGTGCTGCTGCTGCTGCTATCGGAGCTGTCTATTTGAGACACAGGAGGAGGAGGGCCAGGAGACAGAAAAGGTGGTGGATTCGCAACTGGTTGCTGCAGAGGGAACAACATGGTCACTACCATCAACTGCTGCCTGAACTGCAAGTCAATGACGTGTCCGGCTACTACAACTACACTAGAATGCCCCCTGACATCTTTGCTGAAATCCTGGAAGCTGTTGGACCACTCATCACTAAGCAAGACACCAACATGAGGAGGGCTTTGGAACCTGGTCTGAAGTTGGCTATCACCCTGCGGTACATGGCAACAGGAAACAGCTACAAGTCCCTAGCTTTTGCTTTCCGTGTAGCACCCAACACCATCTACAACTTCATCCCTGAGGTCTGCCTTGCCATCGTTCATGCCTTCGAAAGACAGCTGGCACTACCCACACAGCCTGAAAGATGGAAGGAGATAGCCAAGGCTTTTGAGACGAAATGGAACTTGCCCAACTGCATTGGAGCTCTGGATGGCAAGCACGTCGCAATCCGATGTCCCAAGGCTGCAGGCTCCTTGTTCTACAACTACAAGGGATTTCATTCCATTGTCCTGATGGCCCTCGTTGATGCCGACTACAAGTTCATCTATGTGCAGGCTGGCTGTCAAGGAAGTACATCTGATGGCGGCGTCTTCAGGGACACAATACTTCGACAACTCCTGGACGAGGAAGATCTAGGCCTACCACCTCCAGAACCTCTACCTGGCACAGAAGACAATCCTTTCCCATATTACATCGTGGGTGACGAGGCATTTCCCCTGAAGACATGGCTGCTCAAACCAGTGCCAAGAAGGAACCTTGACATTGCTTCCAGAGTCTACAATTACAGGATTTCAAGAGCCAGGAGAGTGGTGGAGAATGCCTTCGGTCTGCTGTCACACAGGTTCAGATGCTTCCTGACCACCATGCCCCAACGACCTACAAGAGTGACATACATCACAATGGCTGCTTGTGTTCTACACAACATTCTGCGAGACAGAGTAGGCGTCCACCATGCCCGTGACATTAAAGTTATGGACAGAGAAGATCCACAGACACACGACGTCACTGAAGGAGTTTGGAGGGGAGACCGTCAATTGCATGACCTAGGAGAACCACTTCGACACGGAAATGCCTCCAGAGATGCCAAGGCTGCTCGAGACTACCTACGTGACTGGGTCAACAGTCCGGCAGGAAGTGTCCCTTGGCAGTTGGAGAAAATCTGAAGAAGATGCAGACTATCTATTCAAAACAACAAACCCCAGGCCCTTTTAAGGGCCACCAAATCCTCCCAATTGAGCTGGCCATGTACACATCCTATGCTGACAAAACAAGCCCAAAAATCAATCAATCAATCAATCCATCTATCAATCCCTCCATCCATCTATCTATCTATCTATCTATCTATCTATCTATCTATCCATCTATCTATCTATCCAAGTCCAATCCCTGCAAAGTGACGACAACTGCTTTTCTTTTGCTGCAGTGTATATATGTAACGAGCATTGTGTTCCATCTATCAAGCTATCTATCTATCTATCTATCTATCTATCTATCTATCTATCTATCTATCTATCTATCTATCTATCTATCTATCTATCTATCCAAGTCCAATCCCTGCAAAGTGACGACAACTGCTTTTCTTTTGCTGCAGTGTATATATGTAACGAGCATTGTGTTCCATCTATCAAGCTATCTATCTATCTATCTATCTATCTATCTATCTATCTATCTATCTATCTATCTATCTATCTATCTATCTATCCAAGTCCAATCCCTGCAAAGTGACGACAACTGCTTTTCTTTTGCTGCAGTGTATATATGTAACGAGCATTGTGTTCCATCTATCAAGCTATCAAGCTATCTATCTATCTATCTATCTATCTATCGAGCTATCTATCTATCTATCCAAGTCCAATCCCTGCAAAGTGACGACAACTGCTTTTCTTTTGCTGCAGTGTATATATGTAACGAGCATTGTGTTCCATCTATCAAGCTATCTATCTATCTATCTATCTAGCTATCTATCTAGCTATCTATCGAGCTATCTATCTATCTATCCAAGTCCAATCCCTGCAAAGTGACGACAACTGCTTTTCTTTTGCTGCAGTGTATATATGTAACGAGCATTGTGTTCCATCTATCAAGCTATCTATCTATCTATCTATCTATCGAGCTATCTATCTATCTATCTATCTATCTAGCTATCTATCTAGCTATCTATCTGCCACTTGCCCTAGACAAGTGAAATTACAAAGTGATGCACTTGTACTAGTGCAACCAACACAAGTTTTAAAACCAAAGCACTTGTACTTGTGCATTACATTTTAATTAAGAAATTCATGCACTTGTACTAGTGCAATAAAAATATGTTTATACAGGGCCGGCTCCAGCCAATTGTGCGCCCCAGGCAGCATCATGCTGATGCGCCCCCCCCCCCCCCCGACGCAGAGCAAGGAGGGGGCTCAGAGCAAGGAGGAGGCGCAGAGCAAGGAGGGGTGCATAGCAAAGAAGGGGGCGCAGAGCAAGGAGGAGGCGGAGAGCAAGGAGGGGGCACAGAGCAACGAGGAGGGTGCAGAGCAAGAAGGGGCACAGAGCAAGGGGGCGCAGGGCAAGGAGGGGGCGCAGAGCAAGGAGGGGCGTATGGCAAGACGGGGGTGCAGAGCAAGTAGGGGCGCAGAGCAAGGAGGAGGCCGAGAGTAACGAGGGGGCGCAGAGCAATGAGGGGGCGCAGAGCACGAAGGGGGCGCAAAAGTAGGGTGCAGAGCAAGGAGGGGGCGTAGAGCAATGAGGAGGGAGCAGAGCAAGATGGGGCGCAGGGCAAGGAGGGGTCGAGAGCAAGGAGGGGGCGCAGGGCAAGGAGGGGGCACAGTGCAAGGAGGGGCGCATAGCAAGAAGGGGTGCAGAGCAAGTAGGGGCACATAGCAAGAAGGGGGCGCAAAAGTAGGGGGTGTAGAGCAAGGAGGAGGCGAAGAGCAAGGAGGGGCACAGAGCAATGAGGGGGGCCCAGAGGAAGAAGGGGGCACAAAAGTAGGGGGTGGAGAGTAAGGAGGGCTGGAGGGGGCACATAGCAAGGAGGGGGCGCAGAGCAAGGAGGGGTGCATAGCAAGAAGGGGGCGCAACTAGGGCACATAGAGCAAGGAGTAGGCAGAGATCAAGGAGGGGGTGCAGAGAAACGAGGGGCGCAGAGCAAGAAGGGGTGCAAAAGTAGGGGGTGGAGAGCAAGGAGGGCACACAGCAAGGAGGGGGCGCAGAGCAAGGAGGAGCGCATAGCAAGAAGGGGCACAAGTAGGGGCACATAGCAAGAAGGGGGTGCAGAGCAAGGAGGAGGCGGAGAGCAAGGAGGGGGTGCAGAACAAGGAGAGGGGCGCACAGCAAGAAGGGGGTGCAAAAGTAGGCAGTGGAGAGCAAGAAGGGGGCACAGAGCAAGGAGGGGGTGCAGGGCAAGGAGGGGGTGCAGAGCAAGGAGGGGCATATAGCAAGAAGGGGGTGCAGAGCAAGGAGGGGGTGCAGAGAAAGTAGGGGCCGCATAGCAAGGAGGGGTCACAGAGCAATTAAAAAAAATAGCCAGGAAAGTTAAGTTATAATTTAAAAAGGCATCACAGTACTTCTGAACTTTACACAACTGCATGACTTATTGCAAATATTTCATTTTATACAATGCCAAGAAAAGTGAGTGCATGTGGTTACGCGTGTACATGCCTCCTTGCTCTGCGCGCCCCCCTCTTTGCTCTGTGCCCTAGGCGACCGCCTAATTGGCCTAATGGTAGAGCCGGCCCTGTGTTTATACCAAAGAATGCAGCACTTGTACTAGTGCTGCACTTGGTATGTTTTTGGGCAAAGAAAGGGGGAACTAGCACCTTGCTTTTATGAAGGTGATTACTTTTAATGAAGGCCAGGACCGGACTTTTGTTTTGGGGGACTTTTTTTTTGGGGGACTTTTTTTTTGGGGGATTGTCAACGTTTTTTTTGCTCTTTTTTGGCTCTTTTCGGTCAACACAAGCTCTTTTTTTTTGTCAACATAGGATGTGTACGTGGCCTGCCCTTTTGGGAGGATTTGGTGGCCCTTAAAAGGGCCAAGGTTTTTTGGTTGTCTTTGCTGCACATCTTCTCTTCTACTTGTGTGGAGAAAGGAGACTCTCAGTCCAACTGGGCGAAGGGGAAGGCTGGTGCGGCTGCTGGGCGCTCGGTTGACCAAAGCTGGGTCCAGGGTAGCCGTACTTCTCGGGGCTCTCCTGAGCATCCATCATCAGTGTCAGGGAGGATGGGCTGGGCTGCATCACGGTGTAGCTGGGAGTCTGCCTGGATCCTCCTTCCCTGGGCTGGTGGTGGTGGAAGTGATGGCTGCTGGAAGCGTGGTGGTGCTGCTGGAGGTGCTGCTGGTGGTGCTGAGATGGCACATACGTCGCAGAAGGAGGAGGAGGAGGTGGCATCTGCAGGCGCTGAGGAGGATGAGGAGGCTGGAAGGTTTGCTCCTGAGGTCTTGACTGGCGGCTGGCCTCATCCATCTCCCTCTCCTTGTCCCAGTAGAAGGCGGCCTCTGCAATGGCCCTCACCATTCGCTTTCTGATTTCAGGGCTGGCGCGAAATCCGACGTGGTAGAGGTCGTGACACTTCATCCTCCAGTACTCCTCATCGGCTTGCAACTCCTGGTGGTCGGGGCACAACTTGCAGCCAGAGCCTTTCAGGATCTTCTTGGAGGAGGACATAGCGTGCATGCTGCCTGCGATGACATTCATGGCGGAGTGCATGGATTCATCTGTTGGGGCCTTTCTCTTGGTTCCCTTGGCAACGGCTCCAGGCTTTGGCGCTCCAGGGAAGACTTGGGACTGCTGGCTGTCAGGTCTGTCCTTTGATGGCTGTTCAGGTGGCAGGTCCTGCATGTCATAGGAAGCTGGCAGGGAATCCTCAGGGTTGTAGCTGTCCCCGGAGTCTGAGGCTGGTCGGTTGGCAGACAGTTGAGAGATGGCGGACAGCTCCTTGCCTGGCTTGTGGACGATGGAGTCCTTCAGGAACCGACAGTTGGCTAGGATGTACTGATCCCTCTCTGTCAGCGTCTCCTTCCTGGCGGCTCCTGAAGCTTCAGGCCTGACGAGTCTGGAGTAGTGGGTGCGGACTGTCTTCCTCCAGTTGAAGAGGTCCTGGGAGGTGTACTTGGGTCCCAGCTCCTTGGCTTTTTCAGTGTCCAGCAGCAGCTTCTCGTTGCCCTTGTATCCTCTGCAGCCCTTCATGTACAGCACAGGATGCTCTCTGAACCAGTTGATGAGGTCGTCTTCTTGGTCAGATGTGATGCCCATGTTGTCTTTGATGTTTTTCTTGGGGGCCTTCCCTTTGCCCTTCCTGCCCTTGGACTTGGCTTCAGCAGCTGCAGGGGTCTCATTTGCAGAGGAATGGTGGTCTTCCTCCTCGAAGGTGTCGTCATGCATGACATCTTCAAGAGCAACAACAGGCTGGCTCTGTTGTGTCTTCTTCGGAGTCTTCTTCGGAGTCTTCTGAGTCTTCTTTGGAGTCTTCTTTGGAGTAGACTTGGCAGTAGGCTCTGGAAGACCCTTGGGAGCAGACTTGGTGGCAGGCTTGTCAGCAGGCTTGTCAGCAGGCTTGGCAGCAGGCTTGGCAGCAGGCTTGGCAGCAGGCTTGGCAGCAGGCTTGGCAGCAGGCTTGTCAGCAGACTTGGGAGGCTTGTCAGCAGGCTTGTCAGCAGACTTGGCAGCAGGCTTGTCAGCAGACTTGGCAGCAGGCTTGTCAGCAGACTTGGAAGGCTTGTCAGCAGGCTTGTCTCCTTCATCTTCAAACAATTCAACTGATGAATCTTCGTCTGTGCTGTCTTCTGGCCGGCCCTCGAAGATGGTCTCGCTGACGACAGTGGCTTTGCTGGTTGAAGTGGTAGTCTTCGTCTGGCTGCCAGCTGTAGTGGAGGTGTAGAGCCCAGGTAGAGAGATGTCTGCCATGGCTGTTGTGAAGAACGCAGTCACTGCAGCATCTGAAGGCTCATGGACAGGAGTTGCAGCTGGAGTTGTCACTGGAGTTGCAGCAGGAGTGTGAAGTGTAGACCTCGTGCTGAGCTTGGTTGGTGCCCTGGTGACGACGGTCCCCTTTTTCCTCTTTGGTCCCATGTTGTAGCAGCAAAAGTACAATTGTAGCAACAAAAGTAGCAGCAAATGTAGCAGTTGATAGTGTCTCGGATTCTAGGTGTGTTCTGGTCGAAGATCTGAGTGGGTATGGTGCTCTAAACTGGCCCCCTCTATATATATGCAGGGTGCGGACCGCCTCTTTTCCCCTCCTTCGCCCCCCCTTCTTCGCTGCTGCTGCCCCAGCCGCTGCGCAGAAAGAGGGTGACACGCAGACAAAGGGTTGATGCTAAAAATAGAACAACGCATGCACTCAGGCGCCACTCCGTCTGCTGCATTGGGGGTCCATAAGACGCGGCGCGCACCCTCTCACGTGCGTCGCACATGTGACTTCCCGCGACGCGTGTCTGAAACATGTGACATGAAGCAAGAGCTTTCTGCTACACTGCTGTTTCTGCGTCGAAGCTCTTCTTTGTGCGTCGCAACTTTAAAAACCTGCGGCGCGCACTGATTTCTTTTTACGCTTCTTCTTGCTTCACCACTTCTTTCCTCGCAAAGATTCAACCGGTTGAATCTTTTTTTCCTGCATCGTCAAATTTCTAGGAATTGCGTAGAAAGACCTCTTAAAACGGCGCATGCTGTTCCTGTCGCGCCGTAAAGCCAAAATTGACGGCGAACATGCTCAAATCTTTGCCCTTTCCTGGAAATATAAGAAACGCCGTCGCTTAAACCCTCTGTTACGTCTCCATGAGAACTAGGCATTAGTGAGTACAATATATAAGTTTGCAGCAAACAAAATATACTACTAATTATTAGCAGATAGTTCTGTTCTACATCTGAGATGCAAACTACAAAAATGAAACATGACAGCTCCATGTAGGTTGGTATTTGTTATTTTATGAAATGCATCAGTCCATTTTGTCATGATAGGCTTTTACATAAAAAAAAAATAATCTAAGGGAAAAAGAAAAGATACAATTTAAAAAAAAGAAGTTAGAAACCTTTAAAAGTAAAGATCACAGCAAAAATATATTGAGAATGAAATGATGTGCGGGTAATGAAAGGTAAAATTGATAAATAGATTTAAATCAGAGTCACAATTAATATCCTCTATGGTGCGAGTAACATTTTTGTAGACTTATCTCATCATTAAATCTATCTGTTCACAAATGAAATGTTAAGATGGTTTCTTTCAATGTGAGTTAGGCCTAGAGGGCCTACAGAAAATGAGAAGTTGGCCTGCCTTACATTTATTGCCTGGATGATCATATCACCATGGTTAGGTCACTTGCATGGCCGAGTGGTTACTGTCACTTGCATTGTGGCTCCCTTGCAGGCAGTGGCTCAACTGTACTATGGGGCCATCCTGACTCAGACTGGGAATATGTCAAGATGTGTGGCGCAAATCTCGGGCTATCCTAAGGACTCCACCAAAGGGGGCCCACACCCAAACCCAACAATAAACAAGAAAAAAAAAAAAAGGGTTGCTGAATTCTGAACATTGGACCTTCTGAACATTGGACCTTCTGAACAATGGACCTTCTGACCATTGAACCTTCTGACTATTGGACCTTCTGAACATTGAACCTTCTGAACATAGGGCTGTAACCGCCAGTCTGCCCATGTCTGTGTGGTAATGTTGTTGTTTTGCTGTTGTTGTTTTGGGTTGTATTTCCTTGTTCTCGCAATTCTGTGTGTCTGCGGTCTGTCTCTGACATTGTTTCTCTGTCTTTCTGTCTCTTTGCCATTTTCACTCTCTGTCTTCCATATTTTTCTAACTTTGCATCTTTCCATTTCTATCTCCACCAATATGTATTTGCCATTCTGTATCCGCCATTTTGTCTCTCCGTCAATTAATCTCTCTGTGACTGTGTCTTCCTGTCAGTCTGTCTCTTTAACAGTCTGTCTATCTGCCATTTTATTTTGTCTGTTTGTCATTCCATTTCTCTCTGACTTTGCGTATTTCCAGTCTGTCTCTCTGCCAGTCTGTCTCTATGCCATTTTATTATATATCTCTGTCTTTCCTTCTCTCTCTGACTTCGAACTGTTCTGCCATTCTATCTTTGTCATTATGTCTATGATTGTGTGTGTCATTCTGTCTCTATGCCAATTTGTCTCTTTGACATTTTGTCTCTCTGCCATGCTCAGACATAGTGTCTTTTTGACTCTCTTGCTATTCTATCTCTCTCTTACTTTGTGTCTCTCTGCCATTCTGTCTTTCCGCAATTTGCCATTCCGTCTCTCTTTGTCCGCATCTTCTTGTCTCTCTATCTCGGTGTTTCTCTATTTCTCTTTCTGTCACTTTTGTATGCTTCTCCTGTACCACTTGGCTTTATAACTCTGTCTCTATGTACATGTATATCCAGCTTTGTTTTTTTGTCTTTTGTCTCTCTCTCTTACCAGTTTCATGTAGTCTGTCTTTCCTTATTTGTCTCTGCCTCAGTCTCTGCCTCTATTTCTTTCTGGCTCTGATTTTTTCTCCTTGGTATAAGATCAGAAGGCAGACCTATGTCTTGGTTTTCCTTTTGTCATAGGACTAATACTGTATCTAAAAGAGACTGTATTCCTTATGATTTGATGATTTGGCACATCTGCCAAGAAATAATAGATCAATTGCAGGCATTGGAAGAAAAACCAGATAAAATTTTTTTAAATGCTAGAAATAAATTGAAAAGGCGGTGTTTTAAGTGACATCCAATTCAGTGTCAAATTCATCCTTAGAAAATATGTAATATATATGCTTTATCTCCTAGTTTTCCCTAAATTGCTTATGCCCATTTAGACTGTTGCAATATAGGTATTTGAAATGTTTGAATCACTATTTTATAGCAGCACTGCAATAAATATTTTACTTCTAATTTCATCAGATATCATATCTAGGACGTTTGCTTGAAAAACCTTTCTTAACCCTTTTTATCACAAAATCTTATTTCTTTCATCTCACTGTCAAAAGACTTTTTTCCTTGTATCCTTCGCTCATCCTTTAGAGCTGACAGATTCATCATCACCTTAAAAACTTGCATTTGCTAAAGTTGTTGTCAACACATAAGCTGCAGCAATCCGGATAGATTGCTTGAAATCCTGCAGGTTGCAGCTTGGAGTTACTTGACAGACTGTAAAATAGTTTTGTGCAGTGCCACCTGTAAGTAAGTGAAATCGGCTATGTTTTGCCCTTGAGTCAATGCTAAACATCCTCAACCAAATCGCTTGTGGAAGCATGACTATTCTCATCTAATGAGATGAGAACATATTTGGTCAGAAAGGACGATATTCTTGTCCTTTCCCGTTGTCTTGCATTATTTCTCGTTGTATTTTATTCTCTGTATGTCTCTATCTCTCTTTCTCTCTGTCTCTCTGTCTATCTGTCTCTTTGTTCCTCTTTTGTGTTACTTTCTCTAGTTCTTTCTTACTTCAATCCTTTCGTCTCCCTCCATTCAGCTCTCTTTCTATTTCTTTTTGGCTCTTAATTTTTTTTATTGGTATTAAGATCCATCTAAAGAAAGACCTGTGTCTTGTTTTTCCTTTTGTCATACAAGTAATAATGTTTCTATATTGGTATCTTAAAGAGACTGTATTCCTTATGATTTGATGATTTGGCATATCTGCCAAGAAATAATAGATCAATTGTGTTATTCGGAAGAAAAACCAGATAGATTATATCAAAGGCGTTGTGAGTACAATGCAACTTTTTAAAATGCCGGAAATAAATTGAAAAGGCGGCGTCTTAGGTGACATCCAATTCAGCGTCAAATTCATCCTTAGAAATTATGTAATACATCTGCTTCATCTCCAAGCTTTGGTCATGCCCATTCAGACTGCTGAAATATAGGTATTTGAAATGTTTTAATCACCATGGCAATGATTATTGTAGCACTGCAATAAATATTTTACTTCTTATTTCATCAGCCATCATATCTAGGGCCTATTTATGCCTGAAAACCTTTCACAAATCTTGTTTCTTTCATCTCTCTGTCAAAGAATTTTTTCCTTGCATCCTTTGCTCATCCTTTAGAGCTGACTGATTCTTCATCACCTTAAAAACTTGCATTTGCTGAAGTTGTTGTCAACACAAAATAGATTGCTTTATCCCGCAGATTGCAGTTTGCAGTTACAGTGCCGCCTGTAAGTAAGTGAAACAGGTGATGTTTTGCCATTGGGTCAGAGCTAAACATCCTCAACCTAACTGCGTGTGGAAGCATGAATTCTCATCCAATGGATGATATTTGAGGTATGGGTGATACAAATCGTCTCTCATCGTCTCTCATCGTCTCTCGTCATCTCTCGTCATCTCTCGTTGTCTCTCGTTGTCTCTCATTCTCTCGCGTTTTCTCGCGTTTTCTCGCGTTGTCTAGCGTTGTCTAGCGTTGACTCAGTCTCTGTCTCAGTCTCTGTCTCAGTCTGACAGTCTCTGTCTGTCTTTCTCTCTCACTTTCTCTCCCTCTCTGTCTATCTGTCTCTTTGCTTCTCTTTGTCTCACATTCTCTAGCAGCTCTTTCTTATTTCTTCTTCTCTCCCTCTTCTATTCTCTTTTGATTTCTTTTTGGTTCTGATATGTTTTCTTTTTGGTATAAGATCCACAGATCTAAGGGCAGTCCTATGTCTTGGTTTTCCTTTAGTCATAAGACTAATACAGTTTTTTGTAGGTGTCTAAAAGAGACTGTATTCCTTGTGATTTGATGATTTGGCATATCTGCCAAGAAATAATAGATCAATGACTTTCATTGACGAAAACCGAGATAGACTTTATCAAAGCAGTTGTAAGTACAATGACATATTTGAAAAAAGCTAGAAACATATTGAAAAGGCATTGGTTTAAGTGATGACATCCAATTTGGTGTCAAATTCTTCCTCAGAAAATATGAACCAAATGTGCTTCCTCTCCTAGTTTTTGAATTGGTTATTATGCCCATATAGACTGCTGAAACATAGGTACGGTGTTTGAAATGTCAGAATCACCAAAGCAATGATTATAGCAGCACTGCAATAAATATTTTGCTTCTTATTTCATCAGCTATCATATCCAGGGCCTGTATATGCCTGAAAACCTTTCACAAGATCTTGTTTCTTTCATCTGTCTGTCAAAGGATTTTTTCCTCGCATCTTTCACTCATCCTTCAGAGTTGACAGATTTTTTCATCACCTTAAAAACAAGCATTTGCTAAAGTTGTTGTCAGCTGCTATCCAAATAATAGAATGCTTGAAATCCTGCAGGTTGCAGCTCTTACAGTTCCTCTGCAGACAGCACAATTTCCTTGGTAATGAATTATATCATACGTGTATAAGAAACTGGTCATTTTATGATGATGCTTGATATATATTCTGATAACCTTTCTTTTCCAGCTTTTTGAAAAAAAAGACTGACTTCATAGCCTACAACCTGTTGTTGCTGTTTCTTTGACAACAACAGAGTATATAATCAAACGAATCAAACAAATTGAGATACTTATATCATATAATTTTTAAGACCAACATTTAGTTCATGGTAGAATAATTATAACCAATAAAGTTACCTTCCCTGCAGCAGATAAATTTCATTACCTCTCTAATCCTTTGTTGTATTTGACAGCAGAATGGAACCAGTCTGATTTCACACAAGATCAATATCATCACACGGAAAAATGTACAAAATATTATAAAGTTGGAATTTACCTGGATGCGACATTTCGAAGAAGTTTTGCGATCTGAAAATAGAAGAAATGAAGCGTCAATGACAAGTAACATCAAAATAAATTAATTCGGATATTTTTTTTGACAGGACATTCACCCCGAAAGTTGTGAACTTCCAATTTAATTAAATTCTTGGCCCAAAGAAGTGACATGAGAGGAATAGTCTTCTCACCAAAACCGTTGCCATGGCAACATGTGATGAAAAAGCATCGTCATAATGTACTGGGATGGAGAGACCAATTAAAAAAACCAACCAATAAAATCCCAACCAACACACTAACTAACCAACCAAGTCAGCACCAACGAATATTGCAAGCTGGACTGAAATCCCTAGGCTGAAATCATTTTCCTCCATGAGTCCATCAGTCATCAACGCCCCCCCCTTCTCCTCCTCTTTCAACCTGCAACCAACCCACCCAATCTCAAATCTCCAACATAACAGCTTCAGCTGCCCTTTGATGGCTGTAGATGAGGCTATTGCATGTTATTTCATTGCATCAGCAGAATTAGCTCAGAGCAGTGTTTTGATTGATTTAGTAGCCAGCCAATGGCTCAATGCGCAGACCAAGGCCTCAAACCACACTAGCCGATGGCCCACTGCCATTACACCGATTTCGCTCGATTAAAAATTGATAATAATTAGTCTATCAGGGATATTATAGGATATTGAGGATAAGCTGTGAAGTGGCAATCACCTATTCGGATTTAATATTGTTTAAATTCTGAAAATGTAGATGTCGGTAACCGGTTTGATGCATGTGGATACAATTTAGATTAACATATTATTCAAAGGTGATTTATCAGTAAAATTGATGCTCACATGTTTATCGCCAGACCTTAAACCATGCTGCGACCATCCTCAAAAGTATTCCCGATTATGACTGGTGATATAGTCATTCAGTATGGAGAATGTTGCTGAGCGAGCATTAAATCCTGAATGGGCACTATGTAAGATAATGCCATATGTTATACTCAATATTACTATTATTATAATTACCATGATCTCTACCTGTCACATTAAGCCCAATCAGTGCATTAATACAGAACATAAAGCCCAATCGCTAACCACTTGGTATTGGTATTATAAAGTGTGAATCCTACGGATGGACGGATGATTGGGGCTTTACGTCCTGTATTTATGCACTTAGTACGCTAATTAGGACAGGAGGATGACAAAGCAATGAGGTGACATATGATTGAAACAGCTGACCAACATAGGCCCAGGTGACCTTGCAAGAGCTGGATTCGGACCCTGGACCCAGCGATTGGCAACCCAGCACGCTATCACCAGACCAACCCTCCCCCCTTAATTCTATGGCACGATAACCGACACACTGATAACCCGTACTTCCAGTCTTACACCAACACAGGAAAAGGAAGTGTACTTAACGAGTAACTGGTACTTTGTTAAACATACTTCAAGTGCTCAGAAGAAACATAAGACTAAGTACATACTTAAAGAAACAGTGAACTTGGGGAAGGGCAATTGTATTGGCTCAATTGCACTGGAGAGTTTAATTAAAGGAAGCCTGCTTTCCTATCCACTAGTTTAGTGCAAAGAAAACTGTAATTTAACAGTATGTTTTCTTTGAACCACACATCAGTATGTAATATTCTATCTCTGAAAAGACAGGGAATTTCAATTATTGTAATAATCATTGCTCCCTAATTAAGTGTTCTGAGAAGAAATATTTGACAAAAAGTAACATTTTCATTATCAAAAGACTGACATCTGAATATTACACTGTATAATGGCTACATTATCGTAGTTTTCAAAGGAGAATTTATAATATTAAAAAATGCAAAAAGAATATTGAACAAGCACAACCAGATTAATTTAATGTTCAATGACAATAAATTGACCAAACCCATTGAGAAAAGCATTATCACATGTTGCACATGTCAGTAGTTGGTTTTGTTAGTGCATTTAAATTTATTTCTTAATTACATAACTTACAATGCAACAAGTTAATGCAACATAAAGTGAGAACATTTTTATTTTAATACAGAAAACAAGATTGTCGGCAAGAAAATGATGCCATGCACAATGAACATAATACAAATGGCTTTGTTGAACATCCTGTTCTGGTCGACCAAAGGTTTGCAATAATGCAGTTTTGAATGAGCAATTTGAATCTTTTGTTACAGCTCAAGTTATTCTAAATTGATGACCATGAGGTTTTGAAATTCCGTTCACTTCAGAACATTAAGAACAAATTTTCCACACTGTCCAGTTTTACCATAACCCTTGAAACCCAGACGATCTTGCTGAGACGGCCATTTTTACCAATCATGCCTCATTCTATCTTCTTGCTTGACAATGTTAATATGCATCAATTTTCGGATAAGCAAAAACTTCAGAAGAGCAGATGCGTATCTCATGTTGGAATATCTAGGATCTTGAAGGAATTAGATTATTACTTCCCTTCTTAAAGGACTTAAAGTTCTGATAAATCATTGAAGGTACAATTATTGTAAAGTCAATTGTCATACATCTGTAGACCGAAAAGCACTATCCCAATTAGGGAAGGGTGAACAAATTTATGCACCCCCACTGTACATGCAATCCATCTTCAGTGTAAAGTTTAACAACAGCAGCCTTTGAAGTTTTACAGTGCAGATGATTTAGTTTACTTCTGAAATGAACGATTCGCTTACATAAATGAAATGCAATGCAAACACAAAGAGCCATGAAAAGTGGAGAAGGACAGCCATGAATAACTTCCTGTTCTGTGGATGCAAAGGTTTGTGGCTTTGAAAGAGCAATTTGAATCTTTTGTCATTGCTCAAATTATTCTAAATTGATGACCATGAGGTTTCATTTAACATTCTCTTTTTAAAAGCAGTTTCGAAACAACTCAGTTTCACCGTTACCCTTCAAACCCCGACGATCTTGGTTTGGTGGCCATTTACCCATCACGCCTCATTCCATCTTCTTGCTTAACAACGTTAATTTGCGTTGGCTTTCTCGGAGCCTAATACTCCTGAAAAACAGATGCACATCTTGTCTCGGGGATTTAAGGAAGTTGAAGTAACAAGATCATCACTTCCTTAAAATCTCTTCAAAGACTTTGAGTGGGAAGTTTTAGAGGAAAATTAAAAGTGATTTCACAAAGTGGATTTACAAAGTATATATGGTGTCATCAAAGCACATTAAAAGCTGGAAGAAATAGTGTCGAAGATGCTTGCATCAAAGTTTTTTAAGAAGGTTGGAGTTTAGATGAGAACAATTTTTTATGGTTTTTGAAAGAGAAGCAAACGTAGTAAGTCGGCCAATTTTATGTAAAATTCAACAGTTACAGATCATAAACTGATAGATTTTCAGTATACTTTACGTTTCCAATCAACAGAACGGTGCGTTTTCCCGCAATTCTTGATATGCTATCAAAACAAAAGGTTTTCAACGGCATGAAAAAATTGTTTGTTGATAGTTTAAATGAATTTATCTTTATATATAGAACTTAGAATGACCAACTTGTAAATTTGGCAGTTGGAATATGTGTAGGGGGAACGGGGGCACATTGGGACGCGGGGCACTGTGGGACGGTGGGGTTTTCTTGGATCCTGGCAAGGTATAGGATATGGTAGTGCCATCATATCTTGTAATTTCACATCCTGATGTTTCCATGGTTTTATAGACAAATTACAGCCACATGCAGAAGTATGGCGAGCAAAAGTTTGTTTTCCTACTACTAAAGTAAATATGGAAGGGTTCAATTCGAACCATTCTGTGGACAAACCATGAACAATGAGGCTTTCTCAGTGCTTGTATGAATTTTATATATTGTAATGAACAGTTATGAATTGCTATCATGATAAACACACTCACTGGTGTCCGAGAAATTAGCATTTTGGTGTAAAAGTCATATCGGGGCTCATTGGGACAGTGAATTTGGGGCACATTGGGACACCCTTAATATGTCAGATTTTAAGTGTCCAAGGCAGCTGAATGACCTGGGACAGCACACAACAAGTATTCAGGCCAAAGTGAATAGAGGCATAGTGGATTACCATGCTCTGTGAACAAATTTGTCGCAAAGTACTGTGTGTTACTTACATAGATGTCCGCACCCAGGACAGTTTATGTTAAATGTTTAAAACTGTTTAAAGTTATGAACTATTGGCACTACATAGTGTTAATGCACTTGATATTATCTTACGCACTACTTATATGTGATATTTATTTCACGTGGAGTGTTAAAATTATTTTTTCATTGATGTCCCAATGTGCCCCGGCTTTTTTAGCCGGGGCACATTGGGACAGTCATTTTTACGACTCTCTGGCTGCAAAAGGGTAGGTGCAGTCTAGTTTATTATGCCTTGCATTTAAGCTCAATAGTATTGGTCAGAGTCCGCGAAAAGTGCTTTTGGTTTACAGGACATTCGGGCAGGTAGATCCTGAATTTCACCTGCCCGAATAGGATTTTGTCTGCCCAAAATTCTAATTTCATTTAAGTGAATCAGATGTGGAGTCATATATACCTATTAAGGAACTCCAGCAAGCAGTAAAGTGCAGCACTTGAACAAACTCATTAAGCTAAGGATAGCCATTGATACATGAATCTAAATATTTTGATATTTATATTTGTCAATTGATAAAAATATGCTTCCATATTTACAGAGCCTTCCAACCTGGTGCTGAGGCTAATTAAATCAAGAATAACAAGAATTCAAAAATATTGTTATGAATCTATTTTTGTTCACTTCATTGGACCAGTTAAAGTGAATAATATTGTGATGATTAAATAATAAGTTCATGTTATAATTGATTCAAAACTGAATTAATTTGGCAGAACACCCATCAGAACCCGTGCGCTATACTGCAACCTTGCAGGCCACATATTCTGTTTCAACTTAACCAAACTGAAGAGCTCTGAAGGTGGTAATTTCTAATTGCAATAAGTTCAGGTATTGACCCTCTTTAGGTTAATTGCAATCCAACTGACAGTCTGACACTTCTTACATCAGCTGGTGTCTCTGATGTTTGTCAATTGCACTGGAGATTTCAAAGGCCTGTGTTAATTGCATTGATTGCTCTGTCAGCTTATTGACTCACAAGCAAAGCCATCGGACATTTGGGCAGGTAACCACTCTATTTCTGCCGGTCACACGCTATTTTTGCCGGTTTTGACCGGCAAACCGGCACTTTTCGCGGACTCTGGTATTGGTGATATTCATGCAAACTTCTGAGTTCTTCAGTGCTTTCAGCATTGAGCAAAATTAGTAGATGTGAAAAGCGTCCCAATGTGCCCCCGTTCCCCTAATATGTCTCTAATATTTTTTTTTACGTCATTTTAATTTGGTGATGTGCTGGCTTTAAGGTAAAGGAGAAAAATTCAACAAAACATTTGAAGAGCAATTTGAATCTTTTATCGCTGCTCATTTTTTTCTAAATTGATGACCATGAGGTTTCATTTAACATTCTCTCCTCAAAAGAAGTTTTCAAAACCACCCAGTTTCACCATTACCCTTGAAACCCAGACGATCTTGGTGTGGTGGCCATTTTTACCCATCATGCCTCATTCCATCTTCTTGCTTAACGACGTTAATTTGCATTTGTTTTCTTGGAGGCAAAACTCCCAAAGAACTGATGCATATCTCATCGTGGGATTTCAAGGAACTTAAAGGAACAAGATTATCTCTCCTTTAAAAGTCTCTTGAAAGCACTTGTATACTTATGTATGGAGTTTTAGCGCAGAGTTTTAGAAGTAATATGCAAAATGAAGTTGTGAAGTATATACACCACCATTAAAGCCATTAAAAGTATACACATATATTATGTATGTAGCAGCAAACTTTCAAGGCCTTTTGCATTTTCTAAGGAATCAAAAATCACTTGCTTGCTAAGTTGCTACAGTTTTGAAAACATAGAAGTTGATGTGTACCTACATCTATAGCAAACCTTGAATACATAAAAAAGTTATCTATTCTTACATAATAGTGTCATTGAGCCATGAAATCATTCAGAAAAATTGTAGGAATTGTTAGTCAACAGAGCAAGTAGAAGTATTTGGGCTTAAATTGTCAACCCAAAAAGGATATATGCCTAAATCCCTTATTTTAAGCAAAGTCAATATCTACTCCAGTATGTTTGAAATTATTTCTAATTTCACTTGAGACAAGCAATTTCCTGTGTAAGGTATTATGGAAATTTCCATAGCTTTATTCTGCAATTGTCTCATTGATATCTCCCTGACAGTCACTGTTTGCTTTCAGTCCAATGTTTTCTTGGAATGTAGTTTTGAGAAAAATCAAACAATAGTGATTTAATTGTGGTTGCTTTAGTTAGCTTATTACTGCTGAGGAAAGACAAATGTATAGTGCAAGATTGTCCCTCTGTTTGAATTCACCAAAATTAAGAAAACAATTTTACACATACAACACTACATACAATTACACTATCTCAGCAGATTGACAATGAAACCCTGGTGAGGAAAATTGTATTATATTATGTCAAGAGAAGACAACATAGATCTAAAACAACATAATCAAAGGAAGAGGATAAAACATGATAATTACACAACAGCATTACATTAATCTGTAATGTGATTGAAACACCCTAAAACGCAAATACTCATCTCTACAAACCATATCAGACAATATGAAGCCAATGTCACCAAATTAACACAATATTACATCAAGCAATCTAATATAAATCTAGGTATCTGGTAGTTCCTGCTTGTTAGCTGCTTAGTCTAGGGAGACAGTATGCCTCCCCGTTTGACACCTCTGAGATTTGGGCATTCCGCAGTTTCCTATCAGCTATAAACAGTTAGTTCAATTATCAGCCAACTGCACAGCTTTGCACATTGTAAAATCTGCAATCCCTTGCGGTGAATGGGATGGGAATCTACAATTATACAAAGCTCCAAATGGTCTGATGATCTGATTCAACAAGACAGAGACAGAATGTCGTAATGAACTTGTATCAGAACTTAGTGTTTTAGCTTAGTTAAACTCATAAATCAGTAAATTGGATTGATCTCCTTGGTCACACTAAGTTATACTTGATTATTAATTGTCAACATAAAGTACTGATCTAACCTGCATGATAAACCACAGGAGGCAAGATGATTGTGAAGTTAACTGTCATCTGTGTGGTCACTTAAATGTGTCATCCTAATTATGAAAGGGTGCACCCATTTATGAACCTCACTCAGGTCCTCACTGTACCATATATACTGTATAAAATGTGATTATGCATATTGTAATAGGAAATCCATTTATAACAACATTTAACATCAGTGGGATGGCCATGAATAACTTCATGTTCAGTGGATGCAAAGGTTTGTGATTTTGAAAGAGCAATTTGAATCTTTTGTTGTTCCTTAAATTATTCTGAATTGAAGACCATGAAGTTTTGTTAAACATTCTTTCCTCAAAAGCAGTTTCCAAACCACCCAGTTTCACTATTACCCTTGAAACCTAGACGATCTTGGTGTGGTGGCCATTTTTACCCATCATGTCTCATTCCATCTTCTTGCTTAATGACGTTAATTTGCGTTCACTTTCTTGAGAAAGAACAGATGCATATCTCGTCTCAGGATTTCTAGGAGCTTAAAGGAACAAGATTATCTCTCCTTAAAAAGTCTGTTCGCAAAAACACTTAAAAGTGTTATGCTTTGGAGCTGAGTTTCAAAAGTAACATACAAGGGAAAGTTGTGAAGTATATACACCACCATTTTACCCCATTAAAGGCATGTAGGAACATTATGTATGTAGCAGCAAACTTTCAAGGCCTTTCACATGTTTTAATGAATCGAAAAGCGAAGATGATACTTGTTCATATTGCAAAACTTGAATATGTGATCTATTCTAAAGATTGATATCACTCAGACATGAAATAATTGAGAAAAATTATGAGAACTGTTAGTCAATAGAGCAAATAGAAAGTCAACCCAAAAATGATATAAGCCTAAATCCTTTATTTTAAGCAATCAAAATCTGCTTCAGTATGTTTGAAATCAGTATAGTTTCTAATTCCACTTGAGACAAGCAATTTCCTGTGTGAGGCATTATGGAAATTTTCATAGCTTTTTGTTCTGCAATTGTCTCATTGATAAGTCCCTGTTTGCTTTCATTCCTATGTTTTCCTTTGAGTCTGTGACTGGAATGTAGTCTGAGGAAAATCAAATAATTATGATTTTTATTAGTGAACAATATAGCTTGTGACAGTTAAAGAAAGACAGGCGATTTTCACCAATGCTCTGGATGACATCATCGATTAATGCTTTGGTCGGGTTTTTGACGGGTGACTTCTACTAACATTGGACAACAGTTCTAATCATTCTTTGCCTCATTGCTGTGTATTCTTCCTGTCCTAATTAGCCTAATCAGTACATAAATACAGGACATAAAGCCCGAATAAACCATCTATCCATACATTTGCTAAAGTATAAACTTTTTGTCCAAGTATGAATTCCACCATCAGTTATTTCTGCTGCCATTCCAACAATTCTTCTGACTCTATAGAAATTGATTCTATATAATCCATAGCTGCAGCAATATGAACCCCTACCAACTGCAAGTAGGAGCCCCTTTGTGTCAGTATGTATTTCATCATCTGCAACTGCCATTGACAGACCTTCTTGCGTTTCCTCAGATTTTGAGAAACTTGATACTGTTACATAATAAGTGATGCCAGAGGTCTCCTTCTGAGAAATTTATAGCAAGTGATTTGTCAAGTCTGATGACAGAAAGCTGATGGGGGTAATAATCTAGGGCATTTCCATTGTATTTCAATGGTATTTCTGAGGCAAGTTTTTTTGTGGTGTTTGGAAATTTGTAACTATTAGTGCTGCAGAGGACCAGCCAAAAGGGCTTTATTTTGGGAGTAGGTGCAACACGAACATACACAAAACATAATGGGTATGGAAATGTTCCTAAAGTTCTCTAGTTTAAGAATCTGCCTGTAGCAAAACTCAAATATGGGTGCGAACTGAGTTATTTGGCTTCAAATGAGAGAAGGTGTAGGAACTTAAAAGTGACGCTTACACCGGCGTCAACGTTACTAACAGTTCTTGATTACTCAATACTCCCTTAGATTTTACTCTATAGCATCATGTTGCATACCAAATTGATGCCAAAGAGTTTCTCCTTCTATTGGTGGTCAGATTATGCTTCTATCTGTCTCCTAACCACTTTTTTTGATGACCAACCTGAACCCATATTCATTTACCAAAAATAATTTCTCAAAATGTCATTTTTTAAATGTTAAAAATATTTTATAACACACCATATAGTTCCAAAGTTACAAAATGTCCCACCAATTGGTAGTCCATGCTGTTCTGAGTCATTCTGCACCTTGATAAGGATGTTAATTTCAAATTCCTGTCCTACAAAAACAATTTACACATCGTTGTTCGGGCTCGCAAATTGCCTTGCGAGTAATGCAGCATGAACTAAACCATAAATTTCACTTTTCTTAATGAATAAAGATAAAATATACAGCAACTAAATGGATGTAAGCAAATTTTTAATTTACCAGCTTTTATTTTCATTTGATTTGGATGTTTAGTTTGTCAATTACCCCTTCAATACTCAGGCAATATTGAGACAGAGTCTGAAATACTCCAGAATTCACTTACCTGAAAGTGCTGTTGGACTGAAATTTCAAGCAACCAAGAAAAATAAAAAGCTTTTTAAAATGACCTTAAGTTGGCCATAAGACATGACAGGTTTATATGGGCAGCACATACAATATTAGTTTTATTTGGCACCTTAGTTGCAGACCTGGTAAGTACTCACTAAAAGGTGATTTTATGTTATGTGAATGAGAAGGATGAGAACTTGCTTTATGAATTACAAGAAACTGGGAAATTATGGACGGGTGATTGGGGCTTTAAATCCTGTATTTATGCACTTGGTAGGCTAATTAGGACAGGAGGAGGACACAGCAATGAGGTGAAGGATGATTGAAACAGCCGTCCAACATAGGCCCGGTGACCTGGCAAGAGCTGGATTCGAACCCTGGACCCAGCGATTGGCAGTCCAGTACGCTACCACTAGACCAACCCTCCCAACAAAACTGGGAAAGGAACATTTGCACTAGTTCAGAAATATGTGACCTGCTCCACCAAAATGAGTTCAAAGTAGGCATTCTACATTTCTCAGAAATGAGCAAAATGAGTGAAAAGGTCACGTTTTCATGATATCTGGTTGTTGGTACCAAGTATTAGCAAAAAAAAATTGCTTTGATTATTCAAGACCATCTTAACCAAAACTGATTTAAAATTATCTAGATTGGGCATCCTTCTTGATTTTCTTAGTTCTTTCATTGCAATGGCGGGAATTTCAAATTCCATTTTCTGAGAGTTTGATGTTTCATATCATCAATGTTTGAGGTGCCATATCTTTGGATTGGATGAAGATATCAAAACATACTAAACATCATTTTAAAGCTCAATTCCAGTAGAATAAAGTCATTTTCGTAACTGGATATGATAAAAGGCCGACTTTGAACCCATTTTGGTGGAGCAGGTCACATATACCATGAACCATTCTTCAACTACAACTTCCATACAGCCAGCTAGCCAATATCATCAGCATTTTAAGTTGGTTCCATGTTTTATAGTCCGGTGAACATTCAATTTTACATAACCATTGATTTGTAGGCGGACTATTTGGCCAAAAATGTTGGGCAGATCAGAAGGTCCCTCAGCACCCATGTGAATAGTTAATTGGACCAAGTGTTTTGGGTATCCTAATAATAGCTTGGTAGGAATGAGTTATCCAGTGATCAGGAAAAGTGGAATTGAAAAAACACGGGAGAATTTTGTGTTTCCGAGGAGATTTTAGACACTAGCAGCAACATTTATTCAGCTTTTGGAGGGTTGACAGTTGCAGTAACAAGGAAGCTAAGGTGCCAAATGAAAGCCTACATCAAGGGCTATCCATCCACATCCATTTTGATGGGTTAGGAATGAGTTATATGGTGATTAGCACAGGTGGAATTGAAAATTCATGGGAGAATTTTGTGTTTCCGATGAGATTTTAGACACTGACAGCAACTTTATTCAGCTTTTGGAGGATTGACAGTTGCAGTAACAAGGAAAATAAGGTGCCAAATGAAAGCCTACATCAAGGGCTATCCATCCACATCCATTTTGATGGGTTAGGAATGAGTTATATGGTGATTAGGGCAGGTGGAATTGAAAATTCATGGGAGAATTTTATGTTTCCGACGAGATTTTAGACACTGACAGCAACTTTATTCAGCTTTTGGAGGATTGACAGTTGCAGTAACAAGGAAGCTAAGGTGCCAAATGAAAGCCTACATCAAGGGCTATCCATCCACATCCATTTTGATGGGTCAGGAATGAATTGTATGTTGATTAGGGCAGGTGGAATTGAAAATTCATGGGAGAATTTTGTGTTTCCGACAAGATTTTAGACACTGACAACAACTTTATTCAGTTTTTGGAGGGCTGAAAGTTGCAGTAACAAGGAAGCTAAGGTGCCAAATGAAAGCCTACATCAAGGGCTATCCATCCACATCCATTTTGATGGGTTAGGAATGAGTTATATGGTGATTAGGGCAGGTGGAATTGAAAATTCATGGGAGAATTTTGTGTTTCCGACGAGATTTTAGACACTGACAGCAACTTTATTCAGCTTTTGGAGGATTGACAGTTGCAGTAACAAGGAAGCTAAGGTGCCAAATGAAAGCCTACATCAAGGGCTATCCATCCACATCCATTTTGATGGGTTAGGAATGAGTTATATGGTGATTAGGGCAGGTGGAATTGAAAATTCATGGGAGAATTTTATGTTTCCGACGAGATTTTAGACACCAACAGCAAAATTTATTCAGCTTTTGGAGGATTGACAGTTGCAGTAACAAGGAAAATAAGGTGCCAAATGAAAGCCTACATCAATGGCCATCCATCCACATCCATTTTGATGGGTTAGGAATGAGTTATATGGTGATTAGGACAGGTGGAATTGAAAATTCATGGGAGAATTTTGTGTTTCCGACGAGATTTTGAACACTGACAGCAACATTTATTCAACTTTTGGAGTATTGACAGTTGCAGTAACAAGGAAAATAAGGTGCCAAATGAAAGCCTACATCAATGGCCATCCATCTACATCCATTTTGATGGGTTAGGAATGAGTTATATGGTGATTAGGGCAGGTGGAATTGAAAATTCATGGGAGAATTTTATGTTTCCGACGAGATTTTAGACACTGACAGCAACATTTATTCAGCTTTTGGAGGGTTAACTGTTGCAGTAATAAGGAAACTTAGGTGCCAAATGAAAGCCTACATCAAGGGCTATCCATCCACATCCATTTTGATGGGTTAGGAATGAGTTATATGGTGATTAGGGCAGGTGGAATTGAAAATTCATGGGAGAATTTTGTGTTTCTGACGAGATTTTAGACACTGACAGCAACTTTATTCAGCTTTTGGAGGATTGACAGTTGCAGTAACAAGGCAGATATGATGCCAAATGAAAGCCTACATCAAAGGCTATCCCTCCACATCCATTTTGATGGGTTAGGTATATATGGTGATTAGGGCAGGTGGAATTGACAATTCATGGGAGAATTTTGTGTTTCCGACGAGATTTCAGACACTGACAGCAACTTTATTCAGCTTTTGGAGTATTGACAGTTGCAGTAAGAAGGAAGCTAAGGTGCCAAATGAAAGCCTATATCAAGGGCTATCCATCCACATTCATTTTGATGGGTTAGGAATGAGTTATATGGTGATTGTCAAGTGATCTCCAGATTTTCAAGATGAGAAAAAAATTGATTGTCCCATTTTCTCAATGTAGGCCTAATATTGATGGTGCTGGTATCATAATATTTTGTGATTATAAATGGGTAATTGAAAAATCAGATATCCAAATCAGAGTACCAATTAAAGCTGAAAAATTAGGAATTTATTAATATCCATTTAGTTGCTGTATAGCTTCATAGTAATGCATAAGGAAGAGTGACTATTATTGCTGACTTGATACTCATTTTACATGAGAAACAATTTGCGATCTCAGACAACTGTTTGTAAATTATTTTCATAAATAGAATCTTAAATTAATAAGCACATCAAGATGCAAAATGAGAAAGAACAATATGGACTGTAAATTGAAGGGATATTTTGTAAGTATGGCACCAGATGGTATCTTATAAAACATTATTAACATTTGAAAAGTGCCATTCCGAGAAATGACTTTTGACAATTAAATTCAGGTTTATTTTGGCCTTCATAAAAGCTGATAGAAGGCAAATTGAAGCATGGTATTACTATAACAAGAATGAGGTTCTATTTGGCATTAATTTGGTATGTCATATTAAGCCACAGAGTAAATTTTAAGGGAGCAATGACCACTTTGGACTGGAATTGACATTGTAGCTAGTGATTTTCGAGCAAAAAACGTCTATTGACATACCTAACTTTGATGGCCTATGGCCACTTTCACACCCAAAATCCAGTTTCGCTACCGGTGGTTCCATGACCACTGGGTCTTTGGGAGTGCATTCAGGTAGGCAGCCTTTTGTGTATATTCGGGTTTAGGTGGACAGCCGCATTGGTGCTTCCCTCTGCAGCACTATATATCTGTAAATGCAATTGTGTAAAATTCAATATTCTACACTTATCCCTTAAATACAATAATCTTTCATAGACATAAATTTAGTTAAGTCACGAAGCTCCAAACAATGGCTAACCTAAACCAATAAGATATCTTCTGACATACCTCTCCCAAATCCAGTCCCAATTCTTTATCTGATGAATACGCTATCCAGAGTGAGGCTACTTAAATCATTTACCACCCTGAAGTTGTCATGGTCTTGAAATATTAAAGAAAACAACAAACACATTTGACCCAAAATCCTTGGCAGTTTCAGGCAAAATGTGGATTGGTTCACTTTGCCATGTGGTAGATTTTATATTGAAGAAATAACAATTGTCAATTTCGTTTCGAAAATAGCTAATTTCAACAGCCACATTCAAGTTTTTATTACTCTAAAATATGTAAATTTGCCTCCTGGGTATCCATTTCTACTGTGGCAAATCACTGTTAAAAATTAAAAATTAACTTATACTTTGCCCCAGGTGATGCAAAAGATCACATACAAACTTTGTATCAGTTCCGTACATGTGCAAAAGCAGGATTGACATCAATTTAAAGCACTCATACCAGGAGTCAAGTCACACCTGTTTTGAATGCTATGCCTGCACCAGCACAGACACTGAACGCTGGCATGACTTGGAACAATAATTCCAAGCTGATTGAGTTCCAGACTGCAGCGATGTTCTGCTGAGGTGCAATTAATTAGAGCAACTCGTAAAAATAAACTGAAAAAGAGAAGCAACAAATTGCCTGAAAATTGCCCAGGAATTGAAAATGAATTGAGAAGAAATTGAATTCAAGAGGCAGACATCAAAGAATTTTATGGTGATTGAAGTTTCAGAGTTCATCTTTAAATATGTGTTGGCCCTTTTCTTGATTCTTAGCTGATGAATTATGTTTCAGTTTCGAAACACTAGCTAAAATGGCATTTTAGACATCACCAAGATACTTATACCATTGGAAAAACCGATATCTAACTGACAATATTGCATGTTAGCAACTTAGCGCCCTGCTAAGGATTAACATTGTTTACAACAGCAAACAAACAATGAGATTGTGGTTTATTATGCTAAAATTATAAGTTAAAACAAATAATAGAAGAAACATATGATGTCTTAAGTCAGTTACACACCTCTTTGTCGGGTCCTAACATGCATTTTTGTCAGTTAGATCCCTCCCTTCGGTGGGGATCTAACTGACAAAAATGCATGTTAGAACCCTCCAAATCGGTGTCTAACTAATACTTAAATATAGTCTCTGCAATTATATTTTGTAATATAGTAAAATATCTCCTACAGTAAGTTATACTGTAGCATCCCTTCCCAATGCCTAGTGCACAAAAGGACTTAAATACGAAATAGAGTTCAGAGGGTTTATTAGCCCCTGCCTATCTGCAACCCTATACATGGGAGTGTGCACCCTAGCCTGGTCCTACTGTTACTATCTCCTGCTGCTGCTGCAGGGGGGTTAAGCCCCTTACCCTGGACTGGTCATGTGACCAGTCATATATGTAAATGAGGTGGCCACCTACTGGCCATCCTCCAACACCTTAGTAACTTGGCCTGAAGGGCTGGGCCATTACATTACCCCCTCTTTTAAAGATCTGCACTCCGGGGCAGAAAACAATACATAATATCTTAAAAAGCAGCAAAATTAAATTAAATTCTAATCAATTACTTTAAATAATTACTTTACTTTACATAATATTAAATAACTTTAAATCACTAAAATAATAATAAACTTGTTGTTGGCACACACTCATTACAATAGGTTGCAGAAGGCTCAGGACACATAAAAAAAACAATATTCAATCAATAACGTTCGTTACTGCTCCTGCTGCCCTTCCTGTGCTGACTCCGGTTCCTGGGGGTCCGACGGATCCTCTGGGCCTGCCTGGGTTGCTCTTCCTGGTGTCCCCTGTTCTCCGTGGACTGGAGGGGTCGCCGGAACTGCCTTGGATCTTCACCAGCCTGGGCCAGCACAGCTGCTTTTTGTTCATGCAGCTGTCGGTGCTCCCGGAGGAGGGCAACGCATCTCTGCTGAAAGTCCTCCTGGACATGCAGCTGCCTCACCAGCTCCCTCTTCAGGGCCCTCTCCTTCTCCAGCTCCTGTTGAAGTTGCTCCAGGGCCTCGGGCCCTTTCTGCTGTTGCTGAGGTGGATCGGACGGGGGAGTATTGGGTAGCTGGTAGGTGACCTTCTTCAAGGTCATCCTGGCTACCATGCTGGCTGCAGTCTCTGCCTGGATCCCGTGCAGGCTCTGGAGGTGGGACCTAACCTGGGACCTCCTGAAGGCAGGGAAAGTTGTCCCACAGACAACACATTCAAATCCCTCCTCAGGATGTTCATGGTGGTAAAAATGATGCTGCCTTAGGCCTCTGGCTGAGGTAAGCATCTTCCCACACAATCCACACCTGTGTGTCCCAGGTCCAGGCAAAGTCTGGGCTGCAGGAGCTGCACACTCTTAAGACTCCTTTGGTGTGGTCTTGGCTTCCTCCTTGAACCAAGGCTTCTGGGTCACAACCTCCATGAGGCGCTCCACATTAGCCTGCTGGTCCAACTCCTGCAGCAGGTCCTCCAAGATCAGGGGCAGGTCATCAAAAATGGGTCTCATCCTGTGCCTTAGGCGCAGGACAAGATAATCCCTCCCAGGGTAGCTCCTGATTCGGATGTCCGAGTGTGGGGGAAGCTCCTCATAACTCTGGGCTTCCATGAAGCGCCAGAGCCTTCCCAAAGCTAAATCCCTCCTCTCAACAGTCCAGTAGGGAGCCTCAGGCTCACCTGTAGCTGGAGACTGTTCCTGGGAAGACACATCGCAAGGTAGATCCATCCCTGGATGAGACTGGGGCTCTCCAGTTAAAAACACCTCCACAGTTTGAGCTGGATGAGCCTGGGGCTCTCCACTCACGGGGGCATCAGCAAGAGGGGCTAGAGGAGCCTGGGGCTCCTCAGCCACGGGGGAATCAACTGGCAGAGGTGAGGGGGCCACTGGCCCACCTGCAGCTCCCTCCTCCACAGCCATGTCTCCCTCCTCCACAGGCAGGTTATCTTCAAAAAGCTGAGAAGGAGACCAAGCACAATGCTCATCTCCCTCACCAACAGAGCCCATGGAGAAGTTGTCAATCTCCTCCTCCGTAGCATGTATATTGATATCAGCGGTTACAACCTGCCACAAGCTTAAATCCTTCTGGTTTTCCATATTGGAAATTACAAGTATCCAAAATCAAAAGCTGTCACAATCAATCCTTTTCCCCCTTTAAAAGTAATTGTAATGAGGGGCGCCTTCCTCAAAACACAGTATTTCCAAGTGAAATAATATTACTAAGAAAAGGTGGTCTTCTCTCCTTGGCAGCTGCTAGAGCAATGACCAGTGACCAGCATGGACTAGAGTAGACACAAACAGTGGCCCCAGTTATCAGCAGAATGCTCATTAGTACCAGGCCACATCATGGTCCCAGCTCAACCCAGTCCACATTAAGACTTTAAGCAGGCATTATCCACTGACATGTGTAACATGAACTGCACATGGACCAAACAAGGTCTCACAAGGTCAGACAAGGTCAGACAAGGTCAAACAAGTGGGAAGTCCCAAGGGGACATATCACAGGTTCAAACATGTCAAACTTGGCACATAACTGTTTGCACTTTAGATGCAATCAGATACCTGTACCTCAAAGTTAAAACTTATACAACTTTATCAATACAGCCAAGGAACTCTTTATTTTTCCTAGGTACACCACTGTGCATGGTGCCTACCAGGTTTTAGAACTACTTTTCTAATTCTATCCCAGATACATCACTGTGCATGGTGCCTACCGGGTCTTTATATAACACTAGACTATTTAAAGCCCACAATGTTGATTAAAACAAATTCAAATTATCTCAGTCTAAAAATTGAAAATATCTCCCTATATGACCAATTGATTATCCCTTAGTATCTATACAGCTAACTATCAGTCAGACCCTCTCCTAGTCAAGGAGCTAATTATCTGCTGACACTGTAAAATAAACACAAACCAGGGCTACAATCTTAACCATCTATAGAGAAGCAGACATTAAAATCACTGAGCATAATTATACAAGAAACAGCCTTTACAGCTTCTTTCTTTTTAAGCCACATAATATCTACTATAATATATTTCCAAGCACAATTCACACATCAATAGAGAAAATAAACTAGTATCTATGTCCAAACAGTAACTGCTATTTATATACACCCAATTAAAACACTCTGTGCCTCATCACTCAAGATCTCATCACTTAGCACCCTGATAGAGCTTCTGACACGGAATTTCACTGTATCACATGTTGCCCAGCACAGTGGCCCGTTGCCCTAGCAACCACACCAGCAGCACACCAGCACTGGCCGTTTCCATAGCAACCACTGCAGCCACTGCACTCTGGCTAACTTTTCTACAGTTCATCCCCTCTTTTCCAGGCTCATGACCCCATGTGCCCCACCTAATGTACTAATTAGTGAACTCCAGATCTTGTCGTGCATTTATATAAGCAAATGGAGCTATTATACCAGAGCCAGTATACACAGCCACTCTGAATATACAATACCCCAGGACACCTAGAAATATCTATCAAATATCCACACTTGAACTATATGCTACAGAAAACACACTTAAACAGTGAAAATAACAGTTAATATCTTATTTTCAGTCAAACAACCAATTTAACTGAAGCCCACATTGTGCCCAAAACGTGCAGGAGGCTGTCTACTCCTTCTTGGCACAAATTCAGCAGCATTAGGGTTCAATGGAGTCACTGGGACCTGGGGTCCTGCATCTCCCGCACCCTGGGGGTCAACAGCATGGCCTGAATGATCAGACTGATCATTTACTTCATCAGCTGGACCTTAATCTTGGTTATGAATGTCCAATGCATCAACCGTATCTGCCTGGGCAGGCAGGTCAGGCAAATGCACTTGGTCAGCCTCAGTTACCTCAGACAAGTACTTCTTCAGGTGATTCACATGAACCACTTTTTTCTTGCCAGTCTGAGGTGCTTCAATTTCATAATTGACCTCACTCAGCTTTTTAGTGACCCTGTAAGGCCCCAAAAACTTCAGACCAAGCTTTTGCCTTGCCAAAGGTTTGTAGTATAACAAAATCCAGTCACCTATGTTATACTTTGGATCCCCTGTAAGGCGATTGTAGTTTTTAGCCTGCCTGGCAGCAGCAGTGGCTGTATGTTGTCTACAGCGATGGAATGAATCTTCCATGGCCTCCCTGACCCATTCCACATACTCAATAGGACATGACCTTTGCTCAGGCACGGCATATCCATACACCAAATCAACAGGCAGTAATGCCTCTCTGCCCAGCATGAGCAGGTTGGGAGTCATGCTTGTTGATTGGTGAGGAGTGGCCCTGTAGGCACACATGACATAAGGGAGAATGTCATCCCAATCATTGCGATAATCATTGACCAATTTTGCAATCATATCTTGCAGGGAGCGATTGAAGCGTTCTACAAGCCCATCAGACTGTGGCCTGTAGCCACAAGTCCTAGTTTTGCGAATTCCAAGGAGCTTGCAGATTTCACTGAACAATTCTGATTCAAAGTTTGGACCTTGATCAGAATGGATGACATAAGGGGCCCCAAGCCTGACAATTATCTCAGTAACGAGGCAGTCTGCCACAGTTGCTGCTGTCTGGTCAGGCAGAGGAAACGCTTCAGTCCACCTTGTAAAATAATCAGCAATCACTACCACATATTTGTTGCCTTTTTCAGTTTCTGGGAGAGGCCCCAGAATGTCCAAAGCTATCCTCTCCATTGGCATGCCTACAGGCAGCTGTTGCAGCGGAGCTTTTTGTCGGCCATGATCTTTTCTCTTTTGGCAGATGTCACACCAGGCTATCCACCTGATCACGTCCTCTTTGTAGCCAGGCCAGTAGAAGCTTCGTCTGATCTTGGAGATCAAACTACTAATTCCCATGTGGCCTCCCAATTTAGAGGTGTGCAAATAGTGGAATATTTCACGTCTCAGACTTGCTGGAACAACTAATTGCTCCACCTCCTCATCACTAGGGAGCTTATGCCTACGGCACAGCTTGCCCTCACGGATGAAGAGTGTGTTGAACTGAGCCCACAAGTTTTTGACTACACCAGGCTGGGCTGTGATGTCTTTGAAAGCAGGTCGAGTCTCAGACTCAACCCATTCCTTTACCAAAGCCAGTGCAGGATCTTGGACCTGTCTATTGACCATGTCAGTGACTGTCCATGAATCCAGCCAATTACTGTCAATTTGCTGATGAGTACAACTTGCATTTACTTGGATCTCATGATTGTTATCACAAGATGATGACACTGATCCAGCAAGAGCCTCTGGCTCTGGATCAGCAACAACAAAAGCATTCAAATTCTCAATATGAGCAGGGTCTGGGCAGTCAGTGCGTTTGCACTTCTTGACAGGTATTCTTGAACACCCATCAGCATTCCCATGCTTCTTACCTGGCCTATACTGAATATTGAAGTTGTACTCACTTAGGCTGGCAAGCCATCTTGCTAGCATTCCCTCAACATCTTTGAAGTTCTTTAACCAAAGAAGTGCACGGTGGTCCGTACGCAACAGAACTTCACTCTGACCATATATGTATGGCCTAAAGATTTTAGCCATTTTCACAACAGCCAACAATTCCTTGTAGGTTGCACAATAATTTCGTTGACTCTGGTTAAGAGCCTTAGAAGCATACGCAACAACCCTCTCCTTGCCATCAATTACCTGAGATAACACTCCTCCAATTGATACACCGCATGCATCTGTGTCCAGCACCACGGGACAGCCTTCTCTAGGCAGAGCCAGAATAGGGGCAGTTGTTAGAGCCTCAATCAGTCTTTCAAAGGCTAATTGGCACGCCTTTGTCCATTTGAATTCGACCGTGGTGCCAGTAAGATCATGCAAGGGGGCAGCGACTTTTGAAAATTGGGCCACATGCTTACGATAGTACGAGGCAAAACCTAGGAAACTGCGGACCTCATGTGGTGTCTGCGGCACAGGCCACTTCCTCACAACCTCAATCTTTTTGGGATCGGGTTTCACACCCTCCTTGCAGACCACATGGCCCAGAAATGATACTTCTCTTTGGAAAAGCTCACATTTGCTGGGTTTGAGTCTCAAGCCGGCATTTCCAATCCTCTTTAATACAGTGACCAAATTAGCCAGGGTGTCCTCAAAGGTCCGACCCTGAATAATAATATCATCCATATAACATAAAGTGGTCGAGGAATCCAACCCACTGAGAACTAGCTCCATTAGCCGTTCCAGGGTGGCTGGACCATTTGTAACGCCGAACGGCATCACAGTAAATTGAAAATGGCCTCTAGGAGTAGTGAATGCAGTTTTCTCTTTGTCTCCAGGTGTCATGGAAATTTGCCAATAACCCGAAGAGAGATCCAAAGTGCAAAACCACTCTGCCCCTGCAAGGGCATCCAAGCAATCTTCAATTCTTGGAAGGGGGTATGCATCCTGCTTTGTGACCTCATTTAATCTTCTATAATCAATACAGAAGCGAAAACTTCCATCTTTCTTCGAAACTAGCACCGGAGGACTTGACCAAGGACTGCTGCTGGGCTCAACTACTTTAAGCTTCAGCATACGGTCGAGTTCCTCTGATAAGGCTCTCTTTTGAGCCCATCCAAGTCTTCTAGGTGGCAGTTTGAATGGTTTTGCATTTCCAGTGTCAATGGAATGGGTGGCCATGTCAGTCTTACCAAGACCAAACTTGCCTCCCTCAAAACAAGGTTCAAAACGTTTTAGGGCCTCAACCAAAAGGTCCTTTTGACCCTCAGTCAAGCCATTAGTTTTGTCAACCATTGTTTGAAGGTGCTCAGGGAGTGGTGCATTATTTGCACTCTCAACCTGACCATTCCTGGAAATGGCATTCACTTGTTTCCCTGATGCAGGAACCTCAACTTCCTCAAGGTCAGCCAAAACCAAGCCTCTGGTCAACCACAGGTCCTTTGTCCCTGGGTTCACTACTTGGATAGCTGCATCAGAGATCTCACTGCTGATCAATCCCCTTGGCACAACAATATTTTCGTTGTGACACACAGCAGGCAATGGTTCCATTAGTTGGTGGTCAGGGACCTCAGGCCCCCATCTGACCATCTCCACATAAACCACTGCAGTGTGACGAGCAGGCAGGAGCACATTGTCTTTGACAATAGCTCTACCACCTTTTCCAGGGGAATATGATTTGCAGTGCAGTCTGTGTTCGTTCAGACTCACAGTGCCTGTGGCACAGTCAATCAGAGCTTTGTTGATGGATAAGAAATCCATCCCAATTACGCCATGTAGAGACCCCATATCAGCAACAAGGAAATCACACTCATACTGGACTCTGTCCAGCATAAAGTGAAGTTTTGATCTCCCATAAATGCTGATAAGATCACCATTGGCTGCACAAATCCGCTCCTGGGTAGGCCTCAATTTTGCTCTGCTGCCTTCTGGCAATCTGTCATATTGAGCTTTGCTCAACATGGACACCTGAGCACCTGAGTCTACCAGCAGATTTACAGCAACCAAGCCTAAATAGGCTACCAAATACCAGGCAGCTGTGTGATCATTCAATGATGCCACCCTTGGCCAGTACTGGCCAAGGTATACATCTGCCCAACAAGGCAGGGGGGTCTCCACTGGTGGGTGGGGTAGAGACTCTGAGACCATAAGTTCATCTACCCCAAGGAGTTTTCCGAATCCTGTCTAACCTTCTTACTGGGCTTCTCTGAAGCCTTCTTTTCTGCAGGTCGTTTTTGGCCATTTTTTGGCCTGGGTGCTTCATCATCATTCACCAGCTCAGGACACCTTCTACGAATGTGGCCAGGCTGTTGGCAATGATAGCACTTAATAACCTTAGGTTGCTTGCCTTTACCTTTGTTAAAGGACTTCTGAACCTTGGGTTGATACTTCTGCAGAAGTCTTTCAACTACCTTTTCAACTTGCTCAGCCAAAGTATCATTCTGCGACTGAGAGCTTCCCCCTTTCTGATCCTCACTCTTATTCCCTGGCGCCTCTGAGAAGGCAGCCACCATGGGAAGAGCAAGATCAGGCTTCTGGGATTTGACAGAGGAATATGCAGACTCATATTGAGTCGCCAGGTCAATTGCATCAACCAAGTTCTGGGGCCTTAAGGCCCTTAACCAGAACTTCATGTTGAGATTGCCTGCTGTCTCAACAAACTTGTCCTTGGCAAACCTCTCTTGTTCCTCAGGAACAGACAAAGGATTGGCCTTTCTTGACAAATCAAGGAGAAAATGGGCATATGTGTCCAAGTCCACATTGCTGCCCCTCTTGGCATCCAACCATTTGCTTCTAAAAAGCTCAGTAGCTCTCTCAGTGCAAAAGATCTTGGTTAGACGTGCCACCAGCTTTGACCAGCTTGTCTCATAAGACAAAGCCATTATCTTCAGCTTGGCACCTCCTTGAATTGAATGAAAAAGGTGGAAGCACATTTCTTCCTCCCCCCACCTGTTAAACATGGCCACACGGCTGAATTCAGATAAAAAATCTGAAAATGCCATGCCCAGGCCATCAAAGGTAGGGGCAGACACCTCTTTCCTGCGACGAAGTCTCAGGGAAGAATCTGATTTAGCTGATTTTGTGATTCTCCCAGAGACATGCTGTCTCTTAGAAATAGCACCAACAATAACCTCTGGAGCCTGTTGTTCCGGCTCTTCATCAGAGGAAGAATCACAGAACTCTTCAGAGTCAGAATTCTCTTCCAGTTCAGCACCTGTGGTGCTCCTCTTATGTGACATTTGAGTCGGCTCTTGGTCCCTGTGGGACACTGTAGCACCACCCAAATGCTGCTTAGAGGTTCCAGGCCTAGGCTCAGTAGTCTGAGCAACAGTTTTTCTTGACTTGCCCCTGATCCCTGACCTCTGTGAGACCCTGGGATGCTGAGGCACGGAGTGGGGAGTATCATGGCTGCTTGGTAGGCCTGTGGCCTCCAGAGCTGCACCAGCAAAATCCCCTTCTCCCCCCTGCTGACCTAACTCTTCCTCAGCTTCTAGCTCATTCTGAGTTCTTGAAATGGGAGTCTGTGACTCTTCATTCCCCAAGTCAACAGGAATGTCATTTGAAAAAGAAGCCAGTGGCTCACCATTTTCATTAGGCACTGTTGAGTTTCTCCAAGGCCTTGGCCTCAGAGAAGGTCTCCCAACCTTAGACATTGCAATGAATACAGTCTAGTAGAATCACGAAACACTCACCAGATACACACTGAAACTACACAGTTACCTGAGTCAGTGCACCAAACAAAGGAAGGAACACAATTGAGTTCAAAAGACCCGAAGGAAATCTCACAAAGCAAGCAAAAATTCACAAACCTGTTCAAAATCCTTCAAGTCTCCATATACGGGCGCCAATTTTGTAGCATCCCTTCCCAATGCCTAGTGCACAAAAGGACTTAAATACGAAATAGAGTTCAGAGGGTTTATTAGCCCCTGCCTCTCTGCAACCCTATACATGGGAGTGTGCACCCTAGCCTGGTCCTACTGTTACTATGTCCTGCTGCTGCTGCAGGGGGGTTAAGCCCCTTACCCTGGACTGGTCATGTGACCAGTCATATATGTAAATGAGGTGGCCACCTACTGGCCATCCTCCAACACCTTAGTAACTTGGCCTGAAGGGCTGGGCCATTACAATACTGAGAAACCTATGAAGGAGTAAGCATTGGATGGGGAATTGGGGAAGCTGTTTTGTTGTACATAAGATGTTAATGACGTATTTTAATCGGCAAGGAATATTTCATTTTCCAAATTTGTCTGCTGCTGTTACACCCCATGATTTTAAAATAGTGTACCTCTAAATAGACTTATCCTAAGTTGAAGCCTGCTTGATATTCCTTGATAAGCTGCATGGCTACTCTGGCTACCATAGGTTCGCCCGTGGCTTATTGGTCAAGAATACTTACCCAGTGACTTTGAGGTTCAAATCTCACCCTGGGAACTCACTTTAGTTCGAGCCCATGGGACATTAAATGGAGGTGGGTTGTATCCAGTACTCTATGCTGGGGCAACTGAAAGACCCTTGCCATCTCTGAATTAATAGGGTATGTTCCAGACTCCTAGTCTTCTCATCTTATCATCATACAGTGGTCACCAAAAATAAAAGTGCAGCTCCCTCTGCAAAAGATGGTGGTTGAGCTGCCCCAGCTGATCCGGGGTATACACTGTACCAGCACGTCAAAAGTCAAGTCAAGTCAAGTCAATAATAAACATTTACACATTTTACATACATACTTTGGATATTGTTATAATGATCAATACTCAGGTTAATTGATGCCAACTGAATGAATTTACATCTGATGCTTTAGATACTGCTACTGTAACAGCTTCCAAAACCTCATCAATAATTAAAAACCTTTAATCTGTTAGAGGTGCTCAGAAATGTGCAACTTGAGCATGCAAATCTCAGATCGATACCTCAGCACATTAAGTATCGATTGGTTGATTTTGGACTAAGGAGATCAGTTGGTGTCTAAAGTGGTTGGCTCCTTACCAAAGCATTCCTTTTAAAAGTTTCCTTAGGTTTTTGGAATAATTAAGTCAAGATGACTGGATGAATGACATGCACTTTATACCATCCTATATCCATTATATTAGCCAATCTCTTGCCAGTATTTCACTGCAAACGTTCCATATTTATTCTTCGTTGTCCACTTATTTTGCAATGTTTGTATGTTTGGGTGTTTGTCTCATGGTAAAAGTTCATTTGGTTATTCACTACTGGATCAGGAATACATGTTTATCACAGCTCTGGCTTAAGCCATCATTCATGTGACTGGATATGTCACATATTTGCTCTTCCTGGGTGAATAACCTCTATACAAATCACACTCTCAAACCTGCAACTAGATACACAAATGCAAACAGTAGCGGGAAACATCAAGCTCCACAGCAGTTTCTGGGGTGACAAAGCCAATTTAAAGGACATCGTTTTAGGTGCTAAAGAGGAGTCAGCCACAACACTGGCCCAGTGCAAAAGCCAGATAGCTTTATAGGGTAGACAATCAGTAGTTAAACTAACAACCCCTCATGTATATTGTTACTGTATACTTACTGGGGTTACACTTGCAGTGGTCAATGGATAGTATGGATACTGTTACCCAGTTTCCTGTACTCCAGATGTTTGGCCGGAGTTCAGTGCTTTGGTATTGGTCAGTTGGAGCAATTTTAATAACGTCGTTTGGTGATATATTATTCTAAATATGGTAGACTAGACATGTACAAGATTGAAGGTTTTGGAAGTTGTTTTAAATCTTTCCTGGTCTAAATGTTTTAACACCACATCTTCTCTATAAAATCAAAATCACACCAAGAGCCAATCATTAAAGATACTAACTAATCTGGTAAACCAGTTAATCAGAGATCAACCAATCGATACTAACTGATGTATTGATCTGAATATTTCATGCTGAAGTTGCAAATTTCTGAGCATCAACATTCTACAGCTGCTTTTAAGTATTTAATTATTGATCAAGGTTAATTAATGAACCAGAGGCAGGATCAACTTGATCTGCTGTGATTCCTGATTGTACATTGACAGAGATTTCAATGTAAGATATCCTGTCAGAGAAGGGAAAATATAATTATTTCATGCATGAATCTTGGCTGCAAATTTAAATATAAGTATTCTTTTTATGGCAGTTAATGTAAAACTGTATTAATCTCATCTTTTGCTGCATCAAATGTAACTTCCTTGAAACACACCATAACTCAGGAGGTGTGTGGCAACCAAACCTCTTTTAAAAAGATGAACTCTAAAACTTCAATCACCATAAAATTCTTTGATGTCTGCCTCTTGAATTCAATTTCTTCTCAATTCATTTTCAATTCCTGGGCAATTTTTAGGCAATTTGTTGCTTCTCTTTTTCATTTCCTTTTTTATGAGTTGCTCTAATTAATTGCACCTCAGCAGAACACGGCTGAAGCCTGGAACCCAATCAGCTGAGAATCATTGTTCCAAGTCATGCTAGCATTCTGTATCTCTGTTGGTGAACATGGAATATTCAAAACAGGTATATGGGTGCTTTAAATGACAATTGATATCGCTCCAATATGGCTGGAGCCTTAGACTCAATCATCATAGAATCATTGTTCAAAGTCAAGCCTGATTTTTCACAGTTTTTATTGTTGTCGCATATCCGCATCATCCCAAGTCATACCATGACAAAATGGCCCATAACCTTTGCTAATTCATGAATACTTAATTAACTGACCCAGTTTTGGTTCAGCTACATCACAGTTTGAAATGTTCGCTTCTGTTTCACACTGTTACAAATGGAGAAATTGTGTATTGATGAAACGTGCTATCACAGTTCCGAAAATTCCATTGAATTATGTATTTTCACTGTTCTGAAATGAAACTGTTTGAAAGTTTACTTGTTTTACACTGTTTTCTCAGTTGCCAGTAATCCTCTAAGTGTCCATAATCGGACTAAATCTGCCTGCAAAATGCTTATGACCTAAATAAGCAGCCAATCACAGAAGAGGTTGGAAATAGCAGAAAGCCCTGTCCATTTTAGCAGGGCTTGCGTGGGGAGGATGCATATCCGAAACCAGTTTATTAAGTAAATCATTGTACTTCAATCTGATGCTAAACTGTTGTAAACCATTATGTTTAATTGAGCATAGAATTGATATATGCTTCTTATGATTGACTAAACATTATGGCCTCATTTATGTTCCCTTTGGCAACAAGTAGATCATCTGCACAAATATAGCATAAATATAAGATATTTTGCAGCAACATGTGTCTGTGCAATTATCTCACAAAAGATACATGCACTAGTTTAGGGACAGCTTTAATGCCAGAAAACATATTCTGAAGAGGAAATGGGCTTTGTTAAGATACTATTGAGTGAAAGCAACAAATAAAAGACGACTGCTGCAGCAGAATGATACTTTACTGTCAAATGAGTCTGCACTGAATCGAACTAATCCAGATGGGTGGTGATTAAACTTCACGAGAGCAGAAGTTACAATTGATTGAATATTTCATGCACTCTGACAAAGGGTTAGTACATCCATGATATTAAGGACACCAGTCCTGTTTCCTATTTTAAGGACAGATGGATGATTTGGGCCAGTATTCATGCCCTTGGCAGGCTGATTAGGACTTCAGCAGAACACAGCAATAAGGCTAAGGATTGAAACTGCTGGAGTTTGAATCAAATCCGAGACCAGCGATTGGAAGTACAGAAATATGCCAAATGAGCTTACCACCCTCCTGCATGGAGTAATGCATAACATAATTAACCGTAGTCCCTAGAAACTTCCGGTTTTGAAACTGGCTTAAACCTATTTTTCGGACATACCTTATGATTACATCAGTGGATAATGAATGGATTGATTACATTCTTGATGTAATGAGTGTGGATTGTTGTACAATCTGTCCATCCATTGAGCGCAACAGACAGACTGAAGAACAGCAACACGGATAAACTTAACGACAGACAAGGCGACACAGCCGACACACCCATAGAATTTTGCTTTGTTAATTCTTGGACTTATTCCATACATTCCCATTGATTACTGCCAACATTGTAGATCTATATCCTACCAACCTACTGTTATATAAGTTTGATTCCAGAACTCCTCTGAAGATGAGTCATATCAAATTCTATTAAAACTTTACGTTGCCCGATTCCGAACGAAGTTGACAGAACTACGCTTTCTGTTGTTTGATCTTATTGTAATGTTGGTTTTCTCCGGTGACAATGGAAGCATTTCTACAGAATTTTTTTGTCGTTGGCTGCTCTGACAAAGTGCACCATTTGTTGAGCCAATTTACTGAGTGACTCATCAGCCAAGCTACCTGATGCTGCGCTGGCATTCAGACCGCAAAACCCAAATTTTCAATAATTGTCTGCCTCAATGTCTGTCTGTGGTCTGTGGGCTTGTATGCCAATAAGAGACATAATTAGCCCATTGGTTCCTATATACTGCATCTATTTGATCATCTATTTGATCAGTGAGTCATAGGAACTGAATAATTGTTTTATTATTTTATTTGCAATGTGACACACAGGTGTTGAGGCAAACTGAAGTGATAAGTTTGCTGCATTGCTGATTATATTTAGGTAGGGATAGTGCTAAATTCATTTATCAATATTTGTGATATAGGCCTGCTAGAATAATAAAATTAATGGAAAAACAGATTGTTTCTGTCTTTGGCTCCATCTATCCATCGAGCAATCTGTCTGCATGTCTCTCTATCCATTGTTCTGTCTAAGTGTCTTTATTTCTTTTGACCTAGATTTTCTTTTTTGTTTTTTATGTGTGATACATTTTCTTTTTGATGTAACTTATGTATATTTTTACCAGAATAATGGTAATTGCTCAGCTGGGCATTATGTTTTTATATCCTTTCTAGTATTAATAGTTTCTCCTAATACCAAATTCTTCATTATACCACTTCTCTTACAACAAGAGGAAACATGTTTTTCTATTCTAAACTCCAACCTTCTTTAAAAACTTTGATGCAAGCATCATACACAATTTTTCTTGCAGCTTTTAATGTGCTTTGATGACAACATATATATACTTTGAAAATCCACTTTGTGAAATCGCTTCAACTTTCCTCTAAAACTTCCCACTCAAAGTCTTTGAAGAGATTTTAAGGAAGTGGTGATCTTGTTCCCTGAAGTTCCTGGAAATCCTGAGGCGAGATACTCATCTGTTCTTAGGGAGTTTAGCCTCCACGAAAGTGAGCGCAAATTAACGTCGTTAAGCAAGAAGATGGAATGAGGCATAATGGGTAAAAATGGCCACCCACACCAAGACCGTCTGGGTTTCAAGGGTAATGATGAAACTAGGTGTTTTTGAAACTGCTTTTGAGGAGACAATGTCAAACGCAACCTCATGGTCATCAATAAAGAATAAGTTGAGTAATGACAAAAGATTCAAATTGCTCTTTCAAAGCCACAAACCTTTGCATCCACTGAACAGGAAGTTATTCATGGCCATCCCTCTCTGCCTTTCATGGCTATTTTCTGTGTTTGTATTGCATTTCATTTATGCAAGTGAATTGTGCATTTCATAGGTGAACTGAATCATCTGTACTGTAAATCTTAAAAGGCTGCTGCTGTTAAAGGTTATACTAAAATAGAGTACCTTTAAAGAGGAATCTATAGGCCATACTTCATATAGTACAGTGAGGCACATAAATGAGTAGACCCTTCGCAAATTAGGGTACAACTTTTCAGTTCACAGATGACAGTTGATCATCCTGACAATCATTTTGGCTGCAATGGTTTATCAGGAAGGTTGAGTCCGTATAAGGAGGGGTGTACTAGCAAATGCTGCTTTATACAATTATTGACTGCAGTTTGGTTATATAAAGTTCTACGGAGCTGGCCAGTGATATTCAATCAAGCCAAAAAATCTGTATTTTGTATCAAATTCATGGTATTTTATAATTCAAGTTTCAGGTTGATGAGTTTTAATACTTAAAACACAATGCTCTACTAAGATTTTATTACATCATTTTATCTCACCAGTCGCCTTGTTGAAGCAGACCATCAAACCATTTGGTGCTTTGCAGATGCCCATCCATTTCACCGCAACGGCATTGGGGTTTGCAATGTGCATAGCTGTGCAGTTGGCTGATAATCAAACTAACTGTTTAGACCTGATAGGAAACTGGAGAATGCCCAAATCTCAGAGGTGTCAAAATGGGGGGGGGGCACACTGTCTCCCGACACTAGTGTGCAGCCCCAGCTAACAAGTAGATACCCAAATTTCTGTAGGATATAGTGTTGTGTTCATTTAATTAGTAACATTGACATTGGTCAATGTTCTGACACAATATATTAAAATAATTGTAATTTTGTAATTTTGTACAGCATGTTTTCAACAAATGTATGCTGGGTAGAATGATAACAGTAATGAAGTAAACATTTAATTTATTCAGTCCTTTTGGAAACTCTTGAGGGGCTTGAAGGCTAAACCAAACATGACATGTAGTTGTACAGAAAAGAAATCAATTCCTAGGCTATTTTTAGGCAATTTGTTGCCTCTCTTTTTCATTTCCTTTTTTACGAGTTGCTCTAATTAATTGCACCTCAGCAGAACACGGCTGGAGTCTGGAACCCAATCAGCTGAGAACTATTGTTCCAAGTCATGCTAGCATTCTGTATCTGTGTTGGTGAATGTGTAGCATTCAAAACAGGTAAGGGATTTTTAAATAAATGTCGATTTTGTTTTGTTAAAGCTGAAACAAATCATGTATAATCTTTGTCATCCCCTGGTGGGATCAGAATTTTAATACATGATTAACCTGTCTTTCGGAATAATGATCAAGCTGTGTGATGATTTTGTAAGAAGAGGTCTGTTAGAAGTCTATATCAGAAGATGTCTCTTTAAAATTTAAGCTTTGCCAATTGTTTGTAACATAAATCCTGTTATATATCAGATATATAAATATGATGAGGTACATTGGGGGATTCAGTTATACCTAGACAATTTCTGTTGCATATCGTAGAAACTCTTGCCTCAGAAATACCATTGAAATACAATGGAAATACCCTAGACTATTACCCCATCAGTTTTCTGTCACCAGATTTGACAAATCACTTGCTATAAATTTCTCAGAAGGAGACCTCTGGCATCACTTATTATGTAACAGTATCAAGTTTCTCAAAATCTGAGGAAACTCGAGAAGCTCTGTCAATGGCAGTTGCATATGATGGAATATATACTGATACAAAGGGGCTTGTGCTTGCAGTTAGTATGAGTTAATATTGCTACAGCTATAGAGTACTAAATTATATAGAATAACATTCTATAGAGTCTGTTGAATTGTTGATTTGAAAAGGCAGCAAAAGTAACTGATGGAATACTTACTGGGACAAAAGTTACCACTTTAAAAAATGTATATATTTATTATATATGGATGGATGGATATTTGGGGCTTCAGCTTCACGTTCGGTATTTGTGCAGTTGGTTGACCAATTATGACAGGGAGAGGACACACCCATGAAGTTTAAGATGATCAAATTGCTTGCCAACATAAGTCCAGCTGACAGTTGGCAAATTATAGAATGATTATGGACATATGACGTCACCCATAGCAATCGTCGAAATCACTCGTCTGTCTTCAAATGTCACAAGCGCCATTGTATACAATTAAATCACAATTATTTGATTTTCCCCAAACTACATTCCAGTCACAGACTTAAAGGAAAACATTGGAATGAAAGCAAACAGAGAGATACCAATTAGACAATTGTAGGAAAAAACAATGAAAATTTCCATAATGCCTCACACAGGAAATTGCTTGTCTCAAGTGGAATTAGTAATACTGATTTCAAACATACTGGAGCAGATTTTGATTGCTTAAAATAAAGGATTTAGGCTTATATCATTTTTTGTGTTGACTTTCTATTTACTCTATTGACTGACAGTTCTCATAATTTTTCTCAATTATTTCATGTCTAAGTGATATTTACCACTAGAACAGATCACTTTTCGATGTATTCTAGGTTTGCAATATAAACGAGTATCAACTTTGCTGTCGTAACAGCAGCAAGTTATTTCTGATTTATTAGAAAATGCAAAAGGCCTTGAAAGTTTGGCGTCACATGTATGATATTCCTATATGTTTTTAATGGCTTTAATGGTGGTGTAAACACTTCAAAACTTCACTTTGTATATTACTTTTAAAGCTCTGCTTCAAAAATCATTCTTTAAGTGCTTTTAAGAAGAACCTTTTTAAGGAAAGATAATCTTGTCCCTTTGAGTTCCTTGAAATCCCGAGATGAGATATGCATCAGTTCTTTGGGAGTTTTGCCTCCAAGAAAACGAACGCAAATTAACGTCGTTAAGCAAGAAGATGGAATGAGGCATGATGGGAAAAAGTGGCCGCCACACCAAGATCGTCTGGGTTTCAAGGGTAACGGTGAAACTGGGCTGTTTGGAAACTGCTTTTGAAGAGCAAATGCTAAATGAAACCTCATGGTCATCAATTTAGAATAATTTGAGAAATGACAAAAGATTCAAATTGCTCTTTCAAAGCCACAAACCTTTGCATCAACGGAACGGGAAGTTATTCACGGCCATCCCTCTCTGCCGTGCATGGCTATTTTCTGTGTTTGTATTGCATTTCATTTATGCAAGTGAATCATGCATTTCAGAGGTAAACTGAATCATTGAACTGTAAATCTTCACAGGCTGCTGCTGATAAATCTTACACTAAAAATGATCCCTATTAAAAGACACATGTAAAATGCACGGTATACAATGATGGACTTCAGTTGAGGTCAATATCAGGTTTTATGGACCTGACTAATGATATTCACCGAGGCATTTTGCATTTAATTAACAATATTTTATAATTCAGCCCACTGGTGACTGAGCTTACCTATATTAAAACACTATGTTCTGCTAAAATTTTATTACAACATTCTATCTCACCAGTTGCCTCGTTGAATCAGACCATCAAACCTTTTGGAGCTTTAATTGTAGATCCCCATCCAATTCCGCATGAAGGCATTGGGGTTTGCAAGCTGCAGCAAAGTGCATAGCTGTGCAGTTGGCTGATAATTGAACTAACTGTTTAGAGCTGATAGGAAACTGCAGAATGCCCAAATCTCAGAGGTGTCAACTTGGGAGGCACACTGTCTCCCTAGACTAGCCAGCTAAAAATGCTCACATACAGATACCTAAATGTCTATCAGATGTAATGTTGTGTTCATTTTTAACTTGAGACATGAGCAATATTCTGACATGATACATGTATAATAAAACTTGCAATACAAAAAATTCACTCAGTCTATTAAGGAATATCATGCTGGCTGTAACTTTGGACATTTAGTGGTATATTATTATGTCAGCATGGTGTGTAACAGTATCAGACAAATTTGGAAAATGAAATATTCCTTGCTGATTCAAATACACAGATAACTAGTAGCAAAGCGGAATCTCCAATTCCCATCTGATTCTTACTCTTCAGTGCAACTTACTGTAACAGATATTTGGCTACTTAACTAATAGCAAATAATCTAAAGCCATTTGAGCAAGTGTTTTGGAACTACAGCATCATCATTCATCAGAGTTATACAAGATAGTGGCAACACATATTTAAAGATGCACTCTGAAACTTCAATCACCATAAAATTCTTCTTTGATGTCTGCCTCTTGAATTCAATTTCTTCTCAATTCATTTTCAATTTGTGGGCAATTTTTAGGCAATTTGTTGCTGCTCTTTTTCATTTCCTATTTTATGAGTTGCTCTAATTAATTGCACCTCAGCAGAACACGGCTGAAGCCTGGAACCCAATCAGCTGAGAATCATTGTTCCAAGTCATGCTATCATTCTGCATCTCTGTAGGTGGATGTGTAGCATTAAAAACAGGTAAGGGATCTTTAAATAAAATTTAATGTCGATTTGGTTTGTTAAAGCTGAAACAAATCATGTATAATCTTTGTCATCCCCTGGTTGGATCAAAATATTCAATACATGATTAACCTGTCTTTCAGAATAATGATCTAGCTGTGCGATGATTTTCTAAGAAGAAGTCTGTGAAAAGTCTATCAGAAGATATCTCTTTAAATGTAAGCTTTGTCAATTATCCGCAACATAAATCCTGTTATATATCAAATATATAAATATGATGAGGTACATCGGGGGATTCAGTTTTACCTAGGAAATTTCTCTTGTATGTCACAGAAACTCTTGCCTCAGAAATACCATGGGAATACAATGGAAATACCCTAGACTATTACCCCATAAGTTTTCTGTCACCAGATTTGACAAATCACTTGCTATAAATTTCTCAGAAGGAGACCTCTGGCATCACTTATTATGTAACAGTATCAAGTTTCTTGATATCTGAGGAAACTTAAACAGCTCTGTCAATGGCAGTTGCGGATGATCGAATGCAAACTGACACAAAGGGGCTTGTGCTTGCAGTTGGTATAGGGGTTCATATTGCTAGAGCTATAGATTACTATATAGAATCAGTTTATATAGAGTCAGTTGAATTGCGGATTTGAAAAGGCAGTGGAAATGACTGATGGTGAAATACATACTTGGACAAAAGCTTACACTTTAACAAATGTATGGATAGATGGTTGATTTGGGCTTTATGTCCTGTATTTATGTACTCTATATGCTAATAAGGACAGGAGGAAGACACAGCAATGAGGCGAAGAATAATTAAAACTGTTATCCAATGCAAGTAGAAGTTACCCCTCAATACCCGACCAAAGCAGTAATCGAACCTGACACGAAGTGGTCGGCACATTATAGCATAATTACGGATACGATGTCATCCAGAGCATTGGTGAAAATCGCCTGTCTTTATTTAACTGTCACAAAAAAAATTTTCGCAAATAAAAATCAAAATTGTTTGATTTTCTTCAGAAAACATTCTAGTCACAGACTCAAAGGAAAACATTGGAATGAAAACAAACAAGAAGATATCAGTGAGACAATTGCAGAACAAAAAGCTATGAAAATTTCCATAATGCTTCACACAGGAAATTGCTTGTCTCAAGTGAGATTAGAAATGATTTCAAACATACTGAAGCAGATTTTGATTAAATAAAGGATTTAGGTCTGTACTATTTTTGGGTTGCTTTTTACACTCTTGCTCATAAATATGGAATATAGGAAAACATGAAAACTACCATTGAATTGTGGCTATCCCATTTGAATCCAATGGTTAAAATCGCACTTTTAAGAACTTAAGTGGATTCCTGAAGAGTTATTTGAAGTCCTCACTTTAATATTAGGATAAATTTTTGAAAATTTGGGAGGCTGGAGGAAATTGAAAAAACGATGCAGAAAAAGTCAAAATATTTATTTTGTTTAGGGTTAGAAATCCATCAAAAATTGTTTATTTGTGAAAGTTGCTGGCATCAAAGGAAAAATTAACCTGTAAATGAGTCAATTCAATGGTCATTAGCATGTGGAATCTCCGAGACAAATAATCACAGCACAGACAAAATGGGTCATATTTATGCTTGGTCCAATGGAACAGTTTTTTACATTTTCAAACTCCAAGACTGCGTGATAACCAGGAACGTTTTATTGATATAGGTTCATACACTCTATGTGTGCTCTACCAAAATGTACTATAATTTCAACTAGAAATTGTTTTGACTGCTAGCAATTGAGAGTTTATCACAATAAACAAGGTTGGTTTATCACCATTGTTCTTGAAAACCTCAAAATATGAATAATCCACTCCAGTCATTCATATCGGGCTAGTTGAGCGTCTTCTCAGCACGTTGAAGTTAATTTTCTGAATCTGGACTCACCCAAAACAACTGTAAAAAATAAAACAAGGATCGTGGTTATTTCGTTATATTCCATATTTATGAGCAAGAGTGTATTTGCACTATTGAGTAACAGTTCTCATCTGAGTGATATTTGTCACCAGAACAGATCATTTTTCGATGTATTCTAGTTTTGTAACATGAGCGATTATCAACTTTGCTTTTGTAGCAGCAGCAAGTGATTCTTGATTCATTACAAAATGCGAAAGGCCTTGAACGATTGCTGCTACATAAATGATATTCCAATATGTGTTTAATGGCTTTAATGGTGGTATATACTTCACAACTTTACTTTGCATATTACTTTTAAAACTCAGCCTCAAAACATCATACTTTAAGTGCTTTTAGGAAAAGGCCTTTTTAAGGAGGGATGATCTTGTTCCTTTAAGTTCCTTGAAATCCAGAGATGAGATAAGATCAGTTCTTCGGGAATTTAGCCTCCGAGAAAGTGAGAGCAAATTAACGTCATTAAGCAAGAAGGCGGAATGAGGCATGATGGGTAAAATGGTCGCCACACCAAGATCGTCTGGGTTTCAAGGGTAACGAAACCTCATGGTCATCAATTTAGAATAATTTGAGCAGCTACAAAAGATTCAAATTGCTCTTTCAAAACCACAAACCTTTGCATCCACGGAACGGTAAGTTATTCACGGCCTCCCTTTCTGTGTTTGTATTGCATTTCATTTATGCAAGTGAATCATGCATTTCAGAGGTAAACTGAATCATTGAACTGTAAATTTTCACAGGCTGCTGCTGATAAATCTTACACTAAAAACGATCCCTATTAAAAGACGCACGTAAAGTGCACAGCATACATTAATGGACTTCAGTTGAGGTCAATATCAGGTTTTATGGATCTGACTAATGACATTCACCAAGGCATTTTGCATTTAATTAACAATGTTTTATAATTCAGCACACTGGTGACTGAGCCTACCTATATTAAAACACTATGTTCTGATACAATTTTATTACAACATTTTATCTCACCACTTCAGCAGAGTAGATTCTCTGGGTCTATCTCACCAGTAGCCTTGTTGAATAAGACCATCAAACCATTTGGAGCTGTAATTGTTGATCCCATCCAATTCAGCACGAGGGTATTTGGGTTTGCAAGCTGCAGCAATGTGCATAGCTGTGCAGTTGGCTGATAATCGAACTAACTGTTTAGAGCTGATAGGAAACTGCAGAATGCCCAAATCTCAGAGGTGTCAACTTGGGAGGCACACTGTCTCCCTAGACTAAGCAGCTAACAAGCAGGAACTACCAGATACCTAAATTTATATTTGATTGCTTACAATAAAGTTTTGTTAATTTGGTTTATAGAGATGAATATTTATATTTTAGGGTATTTCTATCACATTGATGATTTACGTTGTTGTCTTGTATAATTATTATGTTTTAATCCCTTTCCGTAATATTGTTTTTAAATCTATGACATCCTATTGTATAATATTTGAGTTTTCCTTAATAATATAGATGTGAAGAAGTTTTGTGTCTTAATGTGTAAACTTGTGTGTAATCATAATTTGAGTTTTATTGTTTTGTGACAGGAGACGTATTGATATTTTACATTTTATTTTTATCTGCTGTAAACTATGCTGCACAATCTAATTAACAAAACCTTGAAACTTTGAATCCTTGAGTGCATAATAAGTATCTCTGGTAAATGAAACGATTTGTGCAGGTCCAACAAAATGTATTTCCAGTATTTTCTCAAGTCAGACTTAACCTCTGTTCTGCACAAAATATTTGACCTCCTACTATTCCTAACATTTGTGAAGTTACAAAGGACCTTGTGGTAAATATAATAACTTCACACTAGTCAAAACCACAGGGTGTACATTAGGGTGATGCTGTAAGCCCTGTGTTGTTGTTGCTATTGAACAAGGTCTTTAGTGACTCAAAGTGACTTTAGAAGTTCAAGGTCATTGAAAAGGTCACCGAAGGTCAAAGGGCAAGGTCATTTGTGGCTTTCAAGGTCAAGGTCAGATAGAGACACAGATTAAAGTCAGTATGTGGGGTGTCAAACACACAATAGAACGATTATAATGGCACTATAATGTGACTACAAAGTGGGTGTGAGTGGAACCAATATGATAAGGACAGCATTAACAGTGGTACTTAGATATGGTGTTTGATTGTGATAAGACCTGACTATTTCATTACAATGGACTAGTTTTCTGAATTTTAGTGACTTTCTCAAACCGAATTGGACAAACTTCCGGGGACAACCCAGCAGTTAAGTTGACTGGTGGTTAGGATGGGGTAAACCTCTGAGGAGGTTTTGCCTTTGTTTTCTCCATTTTTGACTACAATGACTAGTTGGGACATATTTTGACCCATAAAGTACACTCTTGGTCTTAAATAAGGAATACTATTTTTGGAGTATAAGAGCAACCGAAACAAACGTATATTTTGGAGTTTGAATACCAAGATCAACTATAAATATCTAATAATCTTCCTTAATCACCCCTTTTCGGCCTCAAATTCTGTTTTTGCATCTTTTAGGCTGCAATGGATCCGCCCCACACTCCTGGACCACCCTAAATTTCCATATTCACCCTGCTGCTGCCTTTTCTGGGGTTACCATAGTAACATGAGTTTTTAGCAGTGATAAGGTCACTGGAAGCAGATACAATGGAAAAACGAAACAACATGTTTTGCTACAAAGTCATCTAAGTTATACATTTCTGTGGAAAATGCTGATGTATTCCATATTTATGAGCAAGAGTGTATTTATGACAATGCTGTACAAATGGATTACCTCATATCAATACTGTATCATATTCTAATACAGCACCTCTGTCTGTCATTCCAAAATAAGAACAAAAGAGGCAAAATATTGAACAATACAGCAATATCTCAAAACTAAACACATTACAAGTTACAAGTAAACCCCATACATCAACCCTTTTCGATTGTTTGAACTGTACATGTAGATATTGTTCTATGACCCTGTCAACAAATTTGGAGGTCATTAGGGCGTTTCATTTTTCGTAAAGTTTCTCCGATCAAGTTCTTATTTAAACCTGTGGTTCTCCCATGCCAGATAAGCATTCGGTGCGAATTTCGGCCAAATCCATCAAGTCCTGACCCCCCCCCTACCGCCATCTTTGTTTTGCCCTCCAAAAACGCTATTTTCGCCTAAAAAAATTGAATTTAGACCTGAGGTACCCCACCTGAAATAGTAGGAGGTTTGATGATGATTCTACTTGGCTCTAAAATACTTAAAGAAACACATACTAAAAATTCAGGAAAATCCATGAGCCAGAACAGCCTCAAATTTCCATAAAATCCAATATGGCAGCCGAAAAATCGACGTTTTTTTAAATAACTCAGAAACTATCAGTGATAGAGCACATATTTGTATGAAACATCAATATAAACTTGGGTATTGCAGACATTTTGACACTATTCCCATCTCTCTATCTTTAGTAGTTATTGAGATATGGTATATTTGAATATCTCTCACTCTTTGAAAATCGCCAAAATACTTTAATCAGGACCACTAGTATTTAATACTTGACATTTTTTACCTACAATGCCACAAATGGGCTATTTTGGAATTTACTAGTCTCAGAATGATGTCAATTCAACCTCCAAGTCATGAAGGTTTCTCTATTCACTCACAAAATAATATTGTTGTGTCTGGAAAAATATCTAAGAAAATTCCATTATATTTCTGAAGTTTCATTTCGCAAAATAAATTCCTTAGCTTTGATTGATGTTGCCTGGTGTTCCAGGGGTCTAGATTTTTCCCCAACTATTTGGGAAAAGTCCAATAGTAGATATAAATCATATTCTCTTCCATGCATGCAGTGATTTCCTGACGAAATAAATATCTTTCTTCACCAGAATGTACAGCATTTTAAAACTGCTAAGACAGCAATTAAGAGTGAAATAAGCAGACTTATTTTGCATTCACAATAAAGAAAAGACTGATTAAAGACTGATGGAAACAAATATGTCAAAATTTTACTCACAGTGATAAACACTGCTAAAGACAGTAACACAGGATTAAGTTTCGGTTCCACTGAAAACTTTTATCGTCTGACAAACTGAATTTCGGATTAGAATCAATCTTGTGACTAAATGGGAAGCATTATGTGGAATATGCTCTAGTTTTGTCAGAAATTTCTCTTCTGTCTCCTTAAAAATAGTTCATTTAATAGCACATGCACAGGCTACCATTAAAAGCTCATCTGGTAATTGCCGTCCAAGTTTTAATAAAACGAATGTCTTGCAATGAATCCCAGGTAGTGCCTTGCAATGAATCCCAGGTAGAGACAATAGTGACACATCACCTGTCACCTGCCTGTAAAATGATTTAACTTAAAGAAAGAAAAATAAATAAGGAGGAAAGAAACAATGATAGCAAACCAGCAACAGTATGTTTTCTTTTTCTTTTGAAATTAGACAAACTGCTTCAAGGAAGAAATCATACAAAACATATACATGATACATTGCATCACCTTAGTGGTGTAATGATTCATCCATGAAAGACCAGCAATATTGTACATTAGGCAGAAACAGTATGATTGGTGAAAAGATTAACAATTTAAGATGTTCTGGTTTATTCTAATTTATATCACTTCAATGTATCCCATGGCTTAATCAACATCATATTACTCATTGTTACTTGTAAATTGCAATTGGGGGTAGTATTGATTTTTTAATCATCCTCGATTCCTCATTGGAAATTTGTGTGCCACTGAGTGCCTTGAATAAAAGTAAAAGGTAAGCAACTAGTAATACTGTGTGTAGCAAATCGCTGCTTTCCATAGGTCTCAATACTTAGACAGCAATGTTGTGATCTTTTATAATATAAGTAATCGACTATTATCAATGATTGACCACCAATATCTATTTTTGTTCATAGGCTTTCACGTATTGATGTATACATTCTTGTCATGCCTGGAAAAATATAGTGACTGCTCTGTAGAAAAACCACATGTTTAGAAACAACAAATAAAATCTGTATTTTAATTAGATCTCATGACATAAAATGATTCATTAGAATTGATCTAAAATACACTGTTTTACATTTTCCGGATAAGCTTTGACATAAAACATTGATATTTGTTGTATGTGAATACAGCAAAATCGTATTACATTGTATACAACTTGAGTAAAAGTGAAAACAGTACAGTCTGGAACTTGTTTCCCCCATGAAACATGTGGCTTAGAAAAAGTCATGGGTGAAATATTTGCGTCAACATATTTGGGTGATTTTCATGGAGTGACAGATATGCAAAAATATACCATATCTCAATAACTACTAAAGATAGAGAGATGGGAATAATGTCAAAATGTCTGCAATACCCAAGTTTATATTGATGTTTCATACAAATATGTGCTCTATCACTGATAGTTTCTGAGTTATTTAAAAAAACGTCGATTTTTCGGCCGCCATATTGGATTTTATGCAAATTTGAGGCTGATCTGGCGCATGGACTTTCCTGAATTTTTAGTATGTGTTTCTTTAAGTATTTTAGAGCCAAGTAGAATCATCATCAAACCTCCTACTATTTCAGGTGGGGTACCTCAGGTCTAAATTCAATTTTTTTTAGGCGAAAATAGCGTTTTTGGAGGGCAAAACAAAGATGGCGGTAGGGGGGGGGTCAGGACTTGATGGATTTGGCCGAAATTCGCACAGAATGCTTATCTGGCATGGGAGAACCACAGGTTTAAATAAGAACTTGATAGGAGAAACTTTCCGAAAAATGAAACGCCCTAGAGGTCATACCCCCCATGAACTCCATACACCATATGGTTTATGTTGGGGCTTGATAAAGGTTGGCACTTGCATTCGGAGATATCTCTGTGGGGTAGAAAATACTAGAATTTGAGAGGGCCATTATAAACACTAGAACAATGGAGAAAGGACTTTATAATTGTGCAAAAACAAATGAAAACATTGTTAATCATAAGAAAAATATTTGTTCAAAAATTGAGTTCTGCAATATGCTGCACTGCAGTGGTGGTCTCCTGCGGGAGGGAAATTAAGATAACTTGAGAAGTTAGCTGATTGTCTTATCAACTTGTAGTCAAACTGAAGTCTTTAATGGTTAACATGAAACTAAATAAACAAAGATAATGAAGTCCTAGGTTTCATTGAGTTAAATCAGAAGTCAACTAAGGTGGTCCTTAAAGTGAGAGTAGCAATCACTAAAACCAAAGGCAGATTACATGTGCAATGTGTCTTTGCTAAAACGGAAACTCAGGACTGCATGTATTGGTGAAATTGCATAGAAAATTATTTTAAATAGCTAATCAATCACTTTTCAATAATGCAATACATTTTAAGTTCAACAGTGATTTATATTACCAGGAAATAAAGGGAAATAATCCCCAGGAGAAGATGTGGATCCTTTTGTATTAAGAAGTTGGTTAGACTTGGGACACCATGCATATAGCCTTACAAATTTGAAAGTTGCTGTTTCTTTTACAATATGGTAACTTTTTTGTTGTAAATTCCACAATGAAAAGATGTATTATACTTTTCCTGTAACATCCCACATTGAAAATTCCCATACACTCACGACATGACCATATGATATAATACACCATATTTCATGAACATATGATGGACTCCTTTTATGCATGAGCACAATATTGTTCTTTCTACAGCATATCTTTTTCAGTCTTTCTCACAAGAGTGCTACTATAACATCATGTGCATTTAAGGTAAAAAGTCACAATATTATCTGATGAATGTGCTAATATATATACATGTATGAGAATACGAGTTTTCAATATACAGATATAACAATGTACAGTGCTGCCTGTAAGTTAGCGAAACAGGTGATGTTTTGCCATTGAGTCAATTCAGTACCCCATTGCTGGTCAATGGTAAACATCCTCAACCAAACTGCTTGTGGAAGTACGGAATCTCAACTAAGTGTGGAAAGTGGAAACATATTGGGTCATAAGTATAGGTTATTCACCACGGGAGAGGGAATATGTGATTTATCACCCGAGGGCTTTAGCCCAAGGTGTGATTTATAAACACATATTCCTGATCCCATGGTGAATAACTGACTTATACCATGAGACAAACACTCAAACAGTCAAACATGAGAGGATAACTGGACAACAAATACAAATACAAATACAAATACAAATAATTTTATTTATACTCGATAAAATAGTGTAGCAAGCATGCTAATGATCGAGAGAGAAAAATATTTGTGCAAGTGATAGAATATATACAGAAAGGAATATTTACAAATCAAAATTTTACATTTAAAAATTAACTTACATACATCAGGTCTCTAAATTAACTCACTTTTCAATTGGCATATAGAACGCATTACTTAAACACAACTTCAAAATATACCTTGACATTGAACTTATGAATTATAAAGTACAAAAAAATAATATAGAAATTTGACACAATTGTGACGGCACGGCCTAGACTGCGATGCAGCAGGCGGTGCAGTTACAATTGGGACCTTCCCAAGTCTTTAACATCTTTTTAAAGACTTGGATATTTGTTGCGCCCTTGATATTGCTAGGTAATATATTCCATACATGCGGACCATAATAAGGGAAAGTATTTCTGCCATACCTTATTTTGTTGAATTTCGGTAATGATACTTTAAAGCCATCTCGTAAGCTGTAATCACAATCTTTCTCATCTACCATTTCCTTCATAAAGTTTGGATTTATAGAGTGTATTGTTTTATAAACTTCACATGCTATGGCCTTGATACGACGGATATGTAGTGTTTCATGGTCATAGTGTTTCAACATTTCTCTATATTCGGTCTTGAAATCATTATATATAAATCGTAATGCTCTTTCTTGTACATATTCCATCTTTCGCATCATTGTTACACTGCAGAAATTCCAAACAATTGGACAATAGTTAAAATTTGACAAGACAAACGTTTGGTACACAACTTTCTTTTCTTCAATGCTAAATATATTCTTGAATCTGTATAGCACATTCAACTGCCTTCCTGCTTTGATACACAGATCAGCTACATGAAAGTCAAATTTAAGTTTGTCATCAATAGTAATTCCTAGAAACTTAACTGTATTATCTCTTCATATTGTGGTATCATTTATAACCACTTGGTCTGGTATAATATCACAAGCTGATAATGGTTTCATCAATAAGAATTGAAACTTTTCAGTATTCGCTTGCATAAAATTATCAGAGAACCATGTCACTGCTTTAGTGGTATCTGTCTGCAGAGCAAGTAGAACTGATTGTAGTGAACAAAGAATATGGGAATTATTTCCCTGAAATACTGTAATGTGATTGGCTGACAGAGGTGTTGAATGGTATAAAGAACTATATTTCAGGTATGCAAGATACAAATGGTTGCCAATGTTCCTATGTCACAGCATACTCCTGCTGTGGTGTGATGATGAGTGATAAGAAGTTTGAAAACACAAGGAGAGGGGAACATAACCTATTCATTCAGGGATGTCTTTCAGTTGCCCCAGCATAATTATAATGTTCACTGGATTCAGCCTGCTGCCATGTAATCACGTTCTGTGGACTAGTTTGAGTTCCAACCTCCAGGATGGAGATTTAGACCCATGACTGAAGGGCCGGCGGATGCAAACAGGCGTTTTCACCTGTGAGTTTTCAGTCCTAGCAATTTATAGGCTACCCGACCACCATCTTTTTAAAGCCACTCGATCAGTCGATCTATTTGCACCTACTAATCTATACTATTACTATAGCATTCTATCTGTTGATAGGTAGACCTACTCAATCTCTGGCGTTGGGCCTGTCAGTAGAATTATGGGATGTAGGGTAAGAGACAGCCGCACCGACAAAGGAGGTCACGTGGTGATTGAGAGTCTGTTCTTGACGTAGCGTCCTTCGTTGTCGTGGCAACGAGATGGAAACGAGGCAGAAGCAATAAAATGAAAGATGCTAACAATTCCTGTCTGCTCTGCTTCTTCCCTCTCCCCCTGAGTTCTCTCCTGAGTAATGGCTTGTATTTTGTCTGAGCCACATTGCTGAGCAGCGGCAAATTGCATTGAAACTGTTACTTTTTAAATGTCGCAACAGGTTTTATTTGCTGCGAACGCAGGCAGACGGAACACAAGGATGGTGGGTGGTAGATTGGTATAGTTCGTCTGATATAATATAAATACATGTATTGTGGTGCATGTACATGGTACAATTTGAATTTTGAGTTAGCTTAAATGATTGAGTGAGATGGTTGCACAATTCCTTTGAGCTGACATAGCTTGTTGCTTTAAGATATGATAATCTGCCCGTTATCTTAGCTGAAAACAACAAGCTATGTTAGCTGAAGGAATTGTGCAACCATCTCACTCAATCATATAAGCGGACTCAAAATTTCACATTTTACAGCGTAGGATAGATAGATATGAATCGATAGATATAGATTATAGAGCCAGGTCAAAATCTGTATATATAGGTAGAGATCTAGTTTGTCAGCATCTATGTGCAGTCAGGGATCACTGGGTCATGCGTTTTATTCCAGCACACGCCAGGTGAACTAGATATAGGCCTGCATTGGATGGATTTGATTTGATTTGATTTATTGGTAATTTTCGCGAAGGCAATATGTTTGCCGCTGATGGAAAAATGATCCAATTTCTAAAATATGAAAATGTATCCAAAAAAAAAAATATTACAAAGAAAAATATATAAGAATAATCATAACATTTTGAAATGAGAAAGTTTTAATATTGATTCCAAATAATGATGTTAATGGGATGTGTGGGGTAATCTTGATTGCTTGATTTTTTCTATTATTTCTTGTACTGTCTTCATATTATCCTCTCCAATGTCGATGTCTTCTACAATAACTATTCATCTGTGTTTTTGCGCTTTATTTACATGAGTTACTTCAGCTTCAGCTTTGGTTTGCTTATCTTCACAGTCTGGGTGTTCAGTATCAGACTATCAGTCATCCCAGTCTCCCAGACCCAATTCCTACGTCTTCTTCCTGTGCTAATAAGATAATCTAAGTGAACAAATACAAGATGTAAAGCCCAAATTATACATCCATAATAACAAACTTTCCAATGAAAACGACATTTCACCTTTTCAGATTTTCAAGCACCTTAGCCACCAGAAGGGCATCAGATGCACATCAGATTGAGACAGAGCATTATAAGGCCATCTGGTGGCAAGGGCATCAGTGAGGTCATGACCCCTCAGTGTTAATCCAATGAGGCATGCTGGGATCGAAGCCCTAGGACTCTTCCAGGACCTTTCTAGGGTCTTTCTTGTGTGTGAGGGCAGCCACTGTCAAATTTGTGCAGGAGAATTCACAGAAATTTTCTTTAGGGCAAGAAGGTGGATGGATGATTTGGGCTTTATGTCCTGTATTTATGCTTATGGCAGGCTAATAAGGACAGGAGGAGGACATGGAAATGAGGCGAAGGATGATTGAAAATTCCATCCTACATAGGCCCAGGTGACCCGGTAAGAGCTGGATTCGAACTGCGGACCGAGCGATAGACAGGCCAGAACTTGACCACTGAGGAAACCCTCTCCCCTTATGATCATGCCAGAACTAATGACTTACAATGTTTCAATAGTTAATTAAGTTTATTTACACAGCTTAGTAATGAGGCAAAAAGCAGCAATACAAAAAACCTCAATGTTGGTGGTCAGTTTACATTCAAATTATTTTTATTGTTCAAAATTATAAATTGCAGATAAATGTTGAGACATGGAATACACTGTAAAATTTGAATTGTGAGTCAGCTTAAATGATTGAGTGAGATGGTTGCACAATTCCTCTGAGCTGACATAGCTTGTTGTTTTTAAGTTATGAAAAGGGACATATTATTATAACTTTAAACAACAAGCTATGTGTCAGCTCAAACAAATTTTGGAACCAACTCACTCAATCAATTAAAATCTACTCAAAATTTTAAATTTTACAGTGCTTGCTGATCCTTGTACCTCTTATAATATTATAGACCATACCTCAAATCTGACGGGAAGAATACCTGCAGTGGACTCGAAACTTTGTCATCTCATCATGCCTTTTACCTCTGGTGCTTTAGTATACAGCAACACCAACAGGTCATGCAAGCTGACTATAAGCTTCAGATCATCAGTAAGAGTAATCTTCACACATATCTCAAGCTGAAACCCTTTGGCAAAAATCACAGCAATCTTTTACATAGTAGGCTTTAAGACCCACAAGAGCAGAAAATCTGTTGGCTACTGGAGTACACAAGCTGGAGGGCTTTTGGGGTTCACTTGACCATAAGGTGTTGGACAAGGGCCCTTCTGCCCTTATAATGCCCTCAGATTGCCCTGCTGTTGAATATGGGTTCTATGAAAGGTTTGAGGTACTTGGAAATGGTGAGGGAGGGAGACAAGTATGGTTGGTGAAAGACAAAGGGTGAGAGAAACAAGGAATGGTGAGAGGAGGAGGAGGAGGAGGAGGAGGAGGAGGAGGAGGAGGAGGAGAGGGAGGAGGAGAGGGAGGAGGAGAGGGAGGAGGAGGAGGAGGAGGAGGAGGAGGAGGAGGAGGAGGAGGAGGAGGAGGAGGAGGAGGAGGAGGAGGAGGAGGAGGAAGAGCAAGAACAAGAGCAAGAGCAAGAGCAAGAGGAGGAGGAGCAAGAGCAAGAGGAGGCGGAGGAGCAAGAGGAGGAGGATAAGATGAGAGGGAAGAGCAGGGGGATATAAGCAAATGGAAATCTGAGAGGTGGAGATCATGGAGGAAGACACGGAGGAGAGGAAATAAGAAAATAGCACGTTGCTGGTGATTGATACATTTTTGAGGTTTTTCTGGTGGCCTGGAAAAACAAACAATCACCATTGACTAGTGTCTACACTCTAAAAATAGTTTTTGGGCTTGTCTTCCACAGCAATCCATTTATAGTTTTTGGAAGAACCCACAGCGACGTTGTCATAAATGCAATAGATTTTTTGGAAGACCAATTTCCTATACAAAAAAAACCCTTTGGTATTAAAAAAAGTTTGTCCTAATTTGTTCAGAGTTTATGATTACTCACTCTTGTCAAAAAAAAATTAAATATGAGACAATAAAATCAATGGAAGATAACATTTGGATCAACAGTAACTTAATTTAACCTCAGCTCAAATGTCCCACTAATCATACCCCAAATACCCATTAGACATCACCAAGATACTTATACCATTGGAAAAGCTGGTATCTAACTGACAATTTTGCATGTTAGCACCCGGCTAGGGATTAACTCTGTTCACAACAGCAAACAAACAAGCAGATTATTGTTTATTTTGCCAAAATTATAAGTTAAAATGTCTAATAGAAGAAGCATATGATGTCTAAGTCAGTTAGACACCTCTTTGTCGGGTCCTAACACGCATTTTTGTCAGTTAGATCCCTCCCTCCGGTCGGGATCTAACTGACAAAAATGCATGTTAGAACCCTCCAAATCGGTGTCTAACTACTACATAAACCCCAACCCTACTCAACCCCACTTATCCCCAAACCATTCACACCCTACCCTCTTTATTGATCTGTTAGTGCACTTGGCTACTCGAGACACTCAAATGTGCCACAATTCTTTCCAATTAGGAATTAGCCATTCTTTTCATCCAACACTTGGACAGCTGAAAGCTGCAGGCTACGCAAGATCCAAAAATTGACAAAATTGGCAATGCTGGACCGTTGAAGTGGACCGCTGATCCGGATGCAATCTCCTGATCCTTGATCCAATGGATCCCGGATGCCTGATCCAGGTGCACTTCACACAAAAATGGCTTGATCCGGATTAGCCTTCACGGATTGAAGATGGATTGATCTGCCTCAGCTGGTAATTTTGACAGCTTGCTCCTGTTCCAAGTGGCCTAAGCTGCACTGGCTGCCCAAGGTGCCCGAAACAGCTGACCAGGTCACATGATCACCCAGTCACGTGACCTACACAACTTGACCTCTTATCACGTGACCCATAAGGTCAAGGTCAAGCATAAACTTCATGTTAGCCCCCTAGGTCTATCCCAGAAGGAGGGATTTTTAGTGAGGTTAGCTGTTTGTGTCCCAAATAAATGGAAGTGATAGGAAAATAAATCATACTAGAATAAGTATAGTGTACACTGTAACTGTAACAACAGGTAGTAGCCTAGAATAACAATTTGCTTGATTGGAATGATCAACAACACAAGAAGAAGACAGAAACAATGCCAAAAGAAGAAGAAGGAAAGAGGATGAAGCAACTTGAGAATATGAAAAAGAAGAAAAGGAGAAGAAGAAGACCAAGAAAGAAAGAATAATATAATAATAATAATAATAAATTTATTTTGTAAAGCGTAGAATCCAAAAACCTGCTCAAAACGCTATACAATAAGATTGTAAAAATATAAATGTAAAATGTAAAATCGAAAAGTCTTTGAAGTCCATAAAATCTAAAAATATCACAAATTAAAAAGTCAATAAAATACTGCACAGAGGCTAGTGACTAGTTGTATGACGCTTTGAAAAGGAATGTTTTTAGTTGGCTTTTAAAGCGATCGACAGACAGTTCACTTCTAATTTCTTGAGGAAGATCATTCCACAGCCGTGGGCCTACTACACTGAAAGCTCTGGCCTGGACTAAAGATGAAGAAGTGTAAGGCACTTTCAAGAGTTTGTGACTAGCAGAGCGGAGACTACGAGTCGGAACATGTTCGATGATGATGTTCTGGATGTAAATTGGTGCATGATGATGAAGAGCTTTGAAAACCATCAGAAGGGTACAAGGATAAGAAGCAGGAAAGAAGAAGAAACAACACCAGAAGAAAAAAGAAAGAATACCATGAGAAGGGAAGAAAAAAAAACTTGAATAGAAGACAAAGAAGAAGTAGAAGAAGAAGGAGAAGAAAAAGAAAGAAACAACACAAAGGGAAGAAGAGACTACCATTCGAAGAAGAAGGAAATAGGAAGAAACAGCACAAGAAGATGAAGAAGGAAAGCATAAGAAAGGTACAACACAAGGAAGAGAAATAGGAAAGAAGAGGAAAAACGTGGAAAGAAGAAATAAAGTAGAAGGAGACAACTCGAAGAAGGAACGAGGAAGAAATATGAAAGACGATATACAGAGGAAGTAGTGGAAGGAGAAGACAAAGAAGAGAGCAGTGTCTCCGCAATTTATAACTTTCAAAATCAGAATGGAATAAATCTGTCAGAAAGGCAAAGAGGAATAAAACGAGAAGTTGAAGGGGGAATACTATTACAGCTAGTCTGACAAAAACTACATCAATCTCTGAAAGAATATTTTCTGCTTTTACATTAGACAGCCATTGAAATATTAGGACAAATCATTTTGCTGATTGTTCCAGCTTTATTGAATTACACAGCCTCCCTCTGTCTAATTTCAAAGCTTTTTATTCGAACTTTTCCCTATTCCATTTCTAACTTTTTGAAAGCTCCATCAATTTTCCCATTCCATTCAAAAACATCATAACTGCTGAAAAACTACTCTGAGAAATTAAATAAATCACATAATTTCCAAGCTTTCCGCCTTGCAGTATATTTGTCAATTTATCCTGACAATGTACTAAACAGCCTTGGCTTTGAGTTTTGTTAAGTTTAAATCATAAATATAATTGAAGTTAAGGGAAAATAAAATCAAGACAAAGGGAGACAACAAATACAAGTATGTTTCGTTGATTAAAAGTCTGTATTTCGTCACCATAGTGACTGCACAAAACATGCACTGGAAGCTAAACACTTTTCAACGAAACGGTAATTCTGTAATTTGTCTTTTCAAAGCAGCTTAGTTAGTGCAAGGTTTTCTATTGTGAAGAACAATGCTCTGTAAAAACATAAAGGCAAATGTTACTGAAGTTTTTTGTTGAACCAAAGATGGTCGACCACAAGACAGAACACTTGGCTTTTAGAATAGAGTCTTTGGTAAAAGTAAAAAATGTTATTGCACAAACAACACTGTAAAAATTTAAATTCTGAGTTAGCTCAAATGATTGAGTGATATGGTTGCACAATTCCCTTGAGCTAACAAATATATATAGCTTGTTGTTTTTAAGTTATGATAATAATTATGTCCGTTAAATCCATCTCACTCTAAAGCTGATTCAAAATTCAAATTTTACAGTGTATAATACTGCATTGTTTGATGTAAAAATACAGCAATTATTTTGCAATCAGAGTAAAATTCTCTTTAATTTTACAGTTCTGTTAGAATGGTTGCTGAGGAGAATGAATAATGGTTTAGTTCCAAGGTCTTAAAGCTCAGAAAATTAATGAAACCATTTTACAAAATAATGGATTGTATCTCAATAAGTTAAGATATTATGAGGCCTTGAAAGTTTACTAATCATTTGCGGGAGCTGGCAGCTGCTTCTCACAAATTGATTAATTGGTTATAACGTAAGTTGAGCAGATAATTATGCAGTGATGGAAATGGGGGGGGGGGGCTGAGCTCCCTTGATAAAAAAAATGCAGGAGCTGTGTCCTGCTACAGCTCGCCCAATGATCAGTGGTGAAATTACAATTATCATGTTCACTTTTTTGTCCTCCAGATACAGGGGCGAACTGGCGGCGTTTGGGCCCGCAAAATAAATCGAGGTCCCAAAGTTCCCACTGTCGACGATATTTAAAAGAGAAAAACAAAATACCACAGCATATACATTATAGTCTGGTAAAGTTATATTAGAATGGGGCCACTGTGAGAGTTTTTCTAATTTTGTTTAATTAAAAAATCAACCTAAATTTTAAATGGGTAGTAGTTGCATTTTTTCTAGATTTATTTTTTTAGACATCATGAATAGGTGGAAGGGCCCTTGGCAGCTGCTACTCTGCCACATAGGCCAGTCCGACCCTATCCAGGTATTTTTAGCCAAAATTATGCTCTGGTGGCAGAATTGTTTCCCTTTTAAAAATTTTGATTGGAGCACCACTACCGCACCAGCCAAGAGCTCCCAAAACGAAAATTTTCCATTTCCATCACTTAGGGGATAACAAGATTATTTGCTAAAAAGGTTAAATTGTGGTATGTATATTGATGATTTCACTAAAAGGTAGATTATATCCTTGTACCATACCAATTGATAATATTTGATATAAAAACCACCATACTGACATACAGTGATTGACTAACTGGCAGGCTGGATGACCTTAACCACAAAGCCAATTGGCAAGTAAACACGTAAATGAGTGGAAGAGTAAATGGGGTATGACAAGCCAAATATTAGCTGGCATCCGCTCAGAATCTTTATCAAACAATTTTTTACAAATCAAACCACATTCAATTGATCATGATCCACCATTTTCTTGGCAGTTTCAATTCTTCATACAAACGTTTTGTCCCAGTATACAGTGTGTACATTTTGGTAATACCACAGCTAATGTCAATTTATGTATATTTTTATTTGATTTTTTTTTAGTGTGTCTAGAGGCAACTGAGGCCTATCTCAAAAATAATGAAACAAAAGTGTGACATGACTATCAAAATTTTCAAATGCATTTTTGTATGAAATGTCGTAAGCATATTGTAAAGAACATATTTAAGTTCCAAAAACTATATCTACCTTGGTGCTTTGATGAGTGGAAATAATTGATAGCAGCTGAATATTTCAGAATTTTTGAAAGTTTCTTTTTCATGGCCCTGAATGGTAATTTGTCATGAAATTAAATCCATTTTCTTTATTTGACAACAACTGGCACATTTTTAAAAGTCTTCTGGACGATTTTCATTCAAATACACCTAATATATTTTGAGAAACACCCAATTTTTCAAAATTTTTCAGAAATTTCTTTTCAAAACTTACATATAAACCCCAAAAGCATATATTTTCATTTAAAACGATTTTAACTGCCCCATGTTATGCGTCTGCATATCGGCTTCAAATTGATACCAAATAAGTGCCACCGAAGTGAATGTCTGCTCGGCAAATGATGATAAAAGTGTGATTTCTAGCCCATTTTTCGACATAAAAAGCTGATTTTAAGTACTGGTGTGATATGAATCTTCAAAAAATGTTCTGGTTTTGACTCAAATCGATTTTATATTAATTATCAATCATAACTGGGGGAAAAATACAACCATTTACAAAATAAGAAATATTTTGTTAATGTTTATTGCCTTTTTAGACAATTTGGCCTCAAAATTTGAAAGAATGCTCCATAAATGTTATAATTTGTGTAATTAGGCAATGAAACATACTCCAACTACTGATATTAATTGTTAATTGTGACTCCAAGTAATATTAGAATGATCGCTTCACTGTTGGTCAGAGAAAAAATTGAATACTATCAAAATTTTTCAGGGCGTTACGCGTGCGACGAACATAACTTTTGAATATAATCACCAAAAACCAGTCAACAACTTGGATTAGTTCATAGATTCATAAAGCTTCATAGATTTACTATATTTTGAGCCAATCCAGATTAAAAACAGAGCTTTCATAGCTCTGTACCACTTGAAAGTACTCTCGGCGTTACGTGTGCGACACATTCACCTTTCCAACTATTCATTGGAATTTTTCCAAGAACCAAATTTTCCACAATCATAAAAAGCTCCAAAACAACTAAGTAGATGTAATACTAGATCTCAATGGCAAAAAGATTCAATTGATTTGTTTGTTTGTTTGTGTTTTACGCCTCTGCAGCACCTTAGTGGGCTATATCGAGGCAGGCGATCGCCGTATGATGATGAGAAGAAGACTGTGAGTCTGGCGCATGCCCTATTAATTCAGGGATTCCCAGGTTCTTTCAGTTGCCCCAGCATAGAACACTGTATACAACCCGCCTCCATTTAATGTCCCATGGGCTCGGACTAAAGTGAGTTCCCGGGTGAAAGATTCAATTGAAATATGTTACTGTAAAGGGAAACCAGAGCATTTAAAATCAGGAACATTCAAATTTGACTCAATTTTACAAAGTCAACCTTTGAACACAAACAACTCAATCACGTCAAAACAAGTGGATAGAAGTGCTGGTTTCAATGAATCTATGAAGCAATGGTACATGTCATACTTTGTAAATCTGAAAGAATTCATCAGGTGAAAAAGTCTATATTACGCTAAATAAGTGAAAAAATGCATGTTTGTGGATCTACTTTCATCTCAATCTCAATAACCTTTTGACGAATTGCCATAAAAATTTCAGGATTTTGGCATAAGAATGTTTTTAAGGCAAGACTGTAATATGAAGTTGTTGCATTCAGCCATTATCAAAATTTGTTACCCTCAGTGAAAACCATGACCTGAGCACCCATTAAAGATCAGTGACTCTTGTTTAATCCTGACTTACTGAGTGTACAAAATACACTCTTAACAAAAAGGTTTATATGGACCCTTTAAGGGTTCTATAAGCTAGCATAGAACCCTGAAAGGCTCCAACAACAAAGACAACAACTAGGTAATCCATGCACTGAACTTCTCAAGTTGGGAGCATAGGGTCCTATCATAGGGCCTTCCCACCAAATATTGAACTATTTCAATTCAGTTGCACCCTTAAAACATTTTAGAACCCTTTTTTCGGCTGTGGGTTCTTTATACGTACCATCAAGATGGCAGACAGACTGATCTGATGTCACAATATGAAAGTACCCGTACAGATTCCATATTCCTCCAGCATTTATGAACTCATTGAGGTGAGAAAAACGACTAAAGAATGTATAAACTACTTCCAGATATCATAGACAACAATGCTGTAGACATGTGGTTTAGTCTGATAGCACTCAGAAAATGTAAACAAAAGATATACAGCATTTCACCCAGATGCCGTACTCCTTGTCAGAAGTGGAAAATATGCGGAATGGGAAAAAAAGTTAAAAAAGAAATATGCAAGTGGATTTGGTCTGTAGAGATGGATGGTTCATGTATGCATGTGGGTATGGACAGTTCTACATTGCAATGACTTACATGTATAATGTTGTTAGTGTTGTTAAAATGTGGTAATTGAGAGCGATTTTGCCACTGGTCGCTTATTCATCAAAAAGTCATGGTAAGTGATGGTCTCAGTGAAAACATGGATTACCATCTTCTTTTCGCATTTTGTTTATATTTCAAAATTTCAAAGTCATTACATAATTGTCAGTAAAACACCACTTTGTCATAACTACTCCTCACAGTAAATTGTATTATATCACTTTTCAAAGAGTAGTTAGTTTTTATTTGTCCATGGATGACTTCACACTTACAGTGCCACCACCATTACATAATTTACATCAGTGTTTTCAGCCTGAATCTACATTCTTACCACTCTTTTCTGTCACGGCAGACCATTACATTGTAATGGATAATCCTGAGATCGGTTGGGAAAATTAGCAGTCTTCACCAGAAAATATTGGTTTGTTAAACCATGGGTCAGCCTGTTTTAATATGAAGATGGACTGACACTTTTCTTGTGAAATGATAAGCCAATTAAGACAAATATTTTATATGACTGAAAAAAGTACATACAGAAATCCAGCAATTTTTGCATAATGCGTAAGAGGCGCATGTTGTTTGGGATCTACAAAGTACAAAAGACTGGATCATTGATGTTTTTGCTAATCGATCAAAACTACTTTTTACCAATTACAACAGAGAGCTTCCGAAGTTTCTGCAAACTTCCTAATTGCCATAAAACATAGAATTCACAGCAGGATGCGAACGGCGAAAAGGTGGTTTTTCAAATGTGCAATGTTTAGACATTCAGTTGTTTAGACGAGGTTCAGATCAATAGTCGGAGTTAATGAGTGATCGCCTTTTAGTTCATGTTCATAATTGGCACATGGTACATGTCTGTGTTCGACGGATCGGAAAATGTGCTAGTCGTTTCGATGCGTTTCTGCTGCAGTTCCTCTGCGTTGTCTTGGCAACCGTTCGACAAGATGGCTGCCTTCTGTGAGTCGTCTACAAGTTCGATCAAGCGTGAAGTCACGTGTGTCCTATTTGATGCCTGATTGGCTGGCTAATGTTTCCTGTCACTCAGTAGGGGCTGAGTGCTATTCCTTTATGTTACACGCCTGTCGTCCTTTACATCATTGCTTTATGTCTTGCAAGGCTGATTTGATGAAAGGGTGGCTAGAAAGTGGGTATCGAACAGTGTTCCACACTACCTCTGCAATGCGGACACTATCGCAGTATATCGGAATCAAGCAATGCGGAAAAATACACGGGTTAAAGGAAGGGTACAGCATCACTAGAGATCCAACCCATCAGCTGATATACAGAGAGACACATAGATAGATAGAAATATAGATATGGTAAGTCCAGCCCCCAAAAACCCAGTTATGGGAGCTCACGACAGTTGATTGATGAGATGGGAGAGAGAGCGGGAGTCCTCAACATGTTACGAATTTACCCCATGAGATTTTACTTGCCCAGCATAGACACTGATTCAAGGGGCTGCCAATTTAACTTCTCACATAAACAGCACCCAGCTGAGATTTTGCTCATGAAGGTCCACTGACAATGTTTGGTTCTGACATGTTCTAATTGTGACTAGTAAGACACCATGTTCTTATAAAGGAGACATTGCTGAAGAGAGAAAAGAATAGAACAGAACCAAGAAAAACCAATGGCAGCGAAAATGGGGCAAAGAATAAACAAGTTCAGATCAATAAGGCTGGATCTATGACGAAAGGTGTGGTGATGAATACTCGATTCGAAAATTTTTTCAGCAGTCAAATTCTGATGCAGAAACTTACAGATACAATGTCTCAGTAAAGATGCAGAGGAAGATTTAGGTAATATATAGCTAGTGTCCCAAGGGAAAACCTAGTAAGTCACATTTAGGACATTCTGAGAAAATTGACTTTTAAATTTCAGTCCGTGCAGTAAGAGATAGACTTACTGGGATTTGCCAGTGTCAATCTGGGGTAATGGGCCACTTCTCGAAAATCTAAACTCAATAAATATATAGAAACATGTCTCAAGAGTCCTATTTTGACTTAAACTCAATTTGGCCCAAAATGTGACTTACTAGGTTTTCCCTTTGGATGCTAGATAAAATGTATAAAATTTCAACATCTAATTATAAGTGCTATATAATTGTAATGTAGGTTGTAATCATACTTACAAGGACCATAACTTAAACGTGACATTGTGACAGTATACGTTTGACAAAATTCCCATCTCCCCTGGGTGACTCAAACTGCTACTGGGAAAAGTCTAGGCAAAAAACACCTGTCAACATCCCATAATACTTTTGCCAACCCATAATAGTGGCTCCGTTCCCATGATGCATCATACTTGATTGATAGGGTCTCTTTGGAAATATGGAAAATGGAAATATATATCCTGATGACAGTGACATATAGGCAGAGAGACATATTATTATATGGAATTATGTGTTTCTTTGGAGGCTCAGGCTTTAAAACTTAGCTCAGGCACTCCTGAGAATCACACCAGCTGGTAGTTCTTTTATTGTGCATTTGTCTGAGAAGGCCTTATGATGGACTCATCAGCATATCTTCTCCTTATTATGTCTGTCATTGAGGCATTGACAACTGACAATAAATTCTTAACCTGCATGGGTTCGAACCCCGGTTGGAGAAACCAGAATTTTAGTGGACCTTTATGAGCAAAATCCCAGCTGGATGGCGTTTGGATGAGACATTAAAATGGTGGCCCATTGTACAGGGGTATCCTTGGATAGGCCTATATGGAAAATGGAAATATATTTGGATAATAAAGTGACAAATATAGATAAGGAAATTGTGTAACTTGTTTTTCTGGACTCTGCAGGTTCAGGCTTTGAAACAATGCTCAGGCTGTCACACTCTCTGGAGAATCCTACCAGCTTAAAATTCTATAATTATTTGATCATCATTATTATGCTTTCCAGTCTTTTTACTTAATCTGATAGGTTTTAAAATTAGTACGTAAAACTCATGTTGAAAAAGATACAATGGATCGTATACTCATTAAAATTGCTGGAAATGACATTTATTGATATGATACCACTGATAGCCTGTTAAGATTTTGTCAAACGGAGTAAATAAAGTTATAAATATAAGATATCTTTTTATAAATTCTCTGAAAAACAACACCTTCAAAATTTCTTATATGTAACGCCTTAAATGAGTTAAAAGCCTCGCCCACAACTGTAAGGCATGAAGACATTACGACTTGTTCATCTTATGGCGCTAATGTCCTTGTGGAGGAAAGATGTAGAGAAAAGCTCGAAAGCATTAACGGGCAATTTAAGCACCTTTGTGGAGCTGTATGGGACTAGAGCTTGAGAAACTGCAGTTGTTTTGTAGGCAGAACTTACAGTGAGAGTTACAAAGTGTGCAATGTTTTTTTAATCTCAATAACAAAAATATTCTTTGTCATTTGGTTTTACATCAAGTGAAGCTGACCAATTGAGAATGTCGCAGTTTGAGAATATACTTGCACTGAAATCCAGTTGGTTATCAAATATTCTGCATGAACAATTTGCTACATTTTGTCATAGGAAGTGACTTATTCATATTTTCACAACATTATAACAACGTTGCCACTACGTTGCCACTACGTTGCCACTACGTTGCCACTACGTTGCCACTACGTTGCCACTACGTTGCCACTACGTTGCCACTATAGATCTTGACGTCGCTTCACAACACTGCGACAACGTCATTTCTACCATACAATTCTATGTCATTTAAACCAACATTTCGACATTGTCATAATGTTACTGCAATGTAGATGCGACCATTTTGTGCAACAACACCTTAAGTAATCTTTATACCTCCTCAGTATGTTCTTGTTAGCAATATCTTTGCTTTCACAAAGCATCTTACGGACAGCACAAGGGAATCCGCCTGTTTGTGTTTTACGCCTCTGCACAAGGGAATTCGCCTGACATATTGCATACCACAAATCGTGCAGATATGTTGGCAGAATATATATCAATAAAATGTCTATAGTCTGTGAAACATTATACACTCTACATTCTGTGATACATTATGAGTCATTGACTCAGTTAAATATCAATCATGATATGTCAAATGCATCAAATAGAAAATGTGAGACTCAACATTTAAAATGAAGTTGAAATGTCAAGGCATCAGTGCAATATTCTGCGCAGTCTAGAATACTTTAATTTTCATGTATAGCGAGTGTATATAAACTTCGCAATGTGTATTTCTCTTCATAAATGTTTCCATATAAAAGATAAAAGCTACAGTTGTCATAAATGCTTTGACATTGCAAGATAGATTAACACCACTGACTTAAGTGCCCTCATGCAGACCTGGTTCTTCCTTCACAACCAAATAAAAATGTGGTCAATTGAAAGGCAAAATAAGTTTACCTTTATATGCAAAGATGTTTCCACAAGCAGTATCCTCATTTTGTAGATCCCACACACTGAAATAAACAAAAAACTTTGTTTAGCATAAATGAAATAAAGTAGTGTCAGTTATTTCAGTGACTGTAAAATAATGTATGTTATTGTCACAAATATACACCAAAAGGTACATCAAAAAATGCTGGAACAAGTGGCATTTATATTTGCAAACAAGGAATAAGCAACAATTGAAAATTTAATGAGAAGTCTCCAAAGAAAAGGAGAGCATAAATCCTTCACTTCTCCCCACTCCACATTTTCTTGCTTATTCACATTCACCCAGATATTGCTGGGCCATTTCCAGCCGTTTTGGACCAACAAATCAATCCCTGCTCCTCAGGCAGTTTTATATTACTCCTTGTCATGCCACCCTGTCTTGAAATGGATTGTTTTCTTCTTTAATCAAATATAAATGCACAGTAATCGCTTATTGACAAATTGGTGTTGTGTTATTAGACAAATCTGAGCAGCCAGTGCTGATATCACTGCATGATATCCACAAATTTGCGCAATTCAATGGCTGGTAGATCTTCGTTGATGCGCTTTTCAGTGATTTGTTCTAGGTAAGGTGATTGGAAAGTTGAGACAGTTGGTTTTGGGTAGTCGGCATGGTGCCTTGGCATGGTGCTGAATAGTATACGCCTTTTACACACAGTTTTTCATGTTTGATTTCTACTATCAGGTTAACAATTAATACATTTTTATGCTCTTTGTATAACTACTATTGTAGATTTTTTAAAACTTTGTTTAACCATTCCTTATTTGGTCCTTCAAACAACTTTCCTATGATTGGCCTATAATGATAAAAATTGATCAAAATTTTGACTATGGCAATAAGACACCTATGCTTGATGTCTACAGTGAATCCTAATTGAATAATATTTTGTGGAGAGCTTGTATTAAATGGATTATCATATCATTGCTTTTAAATGAAGTCCATCAACTTTTACCAACACTGCAATATGGATGCTCAGTTGTGATTTATGTCTGAAGTACCAAAGTAAAAGCTCCACTCAGAAGCACAAAGCTGTTTGAGAGGTTGAGCCAGCATCAGAGCCATATTCCTGCACATTCTAAGGCACTTTGCTGTTCATGTCTCGATTGTAGGCGATTCAGCTCTTGCAGTAAAGACGGATTGCTACCTTGCATGCAAGCCTCAATGCAAGAGTAAAGCAAGGCTGATGTCACAAGTATGCGAGAGAGATCTGACACCACCCAGCTTTCATTGGTTCAGATTCGATTTAATGACAGAAGCATTCAGTCACCAGGTTGTATCGTCAAACGCAGCTGTAAGATTATTGTGTGAAGCTAATTTGTAAAAGCGCATTTGCCCGGTTGTGAGAGTATGTAATTTCTTCTTGCTTTCCAACAAAAATTGATGGTAAATGCCATTTAGATATAAGGTTACATCGAGACCTTCATTTTGATATGGTAACAATGATGTTTATGAAGAACCTAATGAAACAATAGGGACAATAGGTGTCTTCTGCAACATGCTGAACTTCGGTCTTGCAAAGTTGGAGAAAAAAAAAACTCTGTTAAGCTGCCAAGGGCAAAGAACACCTACAGCAAAGATGTAACTGACACCTAAATCCAAACTTGTGAGACAGGAAAAAATCCATAAGCGCATTTAGCGGATGTAATACGATCTTTAGTCTGATCAATACACCAGATACAGGTGTGAAGAAGCAAAGAAAAACAGTCATACTTTTCTTTTCCTGATGCAGACTACAGAGCATGTTCAAGCTGAATGTTCTGCAGAAGTAAACACTTTCATTGTCATGCCTTTTTCTGCCTTTGTCGTGAAATGACACTAATCAATGTAACATACAGTATTTTGTAGCAGCATGCTCTATTGTTCAAGATGTTTAAACTAAGCAAATATATGGTTTTATTCAGGCACTGTGCTGTGTCATAATATGGCTTTTTCAAATATATTTTCACAATGCAATGAAACTTTAGTAATGATCCTGTTTTAGTAATGATCCAGTTAATTAATCCTGTGGCCATGACTCACTTCTTTTAAAATCCAAGAAAGTCTCAGTTGATCTTTTCTCAGTAATAGTTCTGGTGTAAAGGTGATGTAAACTGTGCAAATGTATACGTTGATGTTAAAGTCTGTCTGTCCACATTCCCACTTTAGGCTGTTCATTAATCTTGCTTGATTTAAATTATCTAATTGTAATATAAATGCACAGTAAACTCCTATTGATGAATTGGTGTTCTATAATTGAGCAAACTTGAGCAGCCAGTGGCGCTATATAAAAATTATGCATTGCAATAGCGGATCAGTCTTCAAGACTCTTCATTGATCAGATCTTCAGTCAATGACAGTGATAGATTTTAAGTTGGTTGATTGGCCTGTTGAGGCAGTTGGTTAGGGGTATTTGGTGTATGGTGTTGAATACTGCATAGCCTGAACTTTTTTCCTGAGGCCTCCAGCTCGATATAACTAGTTGTATGTAGTCTGTAATTTAACTACAGCATTAAATCATTTTGGATAGTTTGAAATATTGTTTAACTCTTCCTAATTTGGTTGTTTAATAGAACAAGTTGGCAATGGAAATTTTATTGATCAAAATTTTAATTGACTATTGCATTGCAATACGTTTTTGTGATGTCTATATATATAAAGGTCAATCCTAATAAATAATATCATATGGAGACCTTGCATTAAACAGAATCTCGTATAATTAATGCTTATAAATGAAGTCAGTCAACTTTTACCAACACAGCACTAAAGTTGCAATTTGTGCCTGCAGTACTTCAGTAAAAGCTCAACTCTTCAGAATCAGAGAAGCAGCCATCCCTCAGACTGTTTAGGAGGCTGAGCAAGCTTCTACATCTAATAAGCCATTCTTCTACACATTCTAAGGCACTTTGCTGTTCATGTCTCGATTGTAGGCGATTCAGCTCTTGCAGTAAAGACGGATTGCTACCTTGCATGCAAGCTTCAATGCAAGAGTAGAGCAAGGCTGATGTCACAAGTATGCGAGAGAGATCTGACACCACCCAGCTTTCATCTGCTTATATTTGCCTTAACTACAGAAATATTCAGTCACCAGGTTGTATCGTCAAACGCAGCTGTAAGATCATTGTGTGAAGCTAATTTGTAAAAGCGCATTTGTCAGATTATGAGATTATGCGATCTCTTCTCACTGTGCAACAAAAATTGATGGTAAATGCCATTAAAGATACGGTTACATCGAGACCTTCATTTTGATATGGTAACAATGATGTTTATGAAGAACCTAATGAAACAATAGGGACAATAGGTGTCTTCTGCAACATGCTGAACTTCGGTCTTGCAAAGTTGGAGAAAAAAAAAACTCTGTTCAGCTGCCAAGGGCAAAGAACACCTACAACAAAGATGTAACTGACACCTAAATCCAAACTTGTGAGACAGGAAAAAATCCATAAGCGCATTTAGCGGATGTAATACGATCTTTAGTCTGATCAATACACCAGATACAGGTGTGAAGAAGCAAAGAAAAACAGTCATACTTTTCTTTTCCTGATACAGACTACAGAGAATGTTCCTGCTGAATTTTGAGAAGATGACTTCTGCGTCATGCCTCTGTTGTGAGATGACACAAATCAATCAGACATATTTGCAACAGCATGCTCCGTTGTAGATGATGTTTGAACTGAGCAAATGGATGGTTTAATTCTAGCACTGTGATGTATTATAAGGTGTCTTTGTTAAACAGTTTGCACAATGAAATGGAACTGAAGTGCAATAATTCTGTTAAATTAAACATCATCGCTGTTTGTTTATCCTGTGTCATGACTCACTGCTAAATCAAAGAAAGTCTCAGTTGATCTTCTCTCAGAAATGGCTGAGGTGTAAAGGTGATATAAATAGGGATATAAATTATATTATGTTAATGGTTCTCTGCCCACTTTCCCACTTCATGGCTGTTCATGCTTGATTTAACTTATTGTAAGCTTCAGTAGGATCATCAAAAGCATTTTATTGGTATATAAATTAATATAAGGAAAATTGGAATGTAAAGAAATTGAAGCACTTGCTGAATATTCTGCACAGTATGGAATGGTCTGTTGTGATGTACAATGTACAGTGCATAAGTCCACATTCAAGATTAACAACTGAATCTCATGTGAAACAGTCGTCTATAATGAGTATTACTTCTTCATTTTCTCCCTACTTCGCATTCCCCCAGATATTGCCGGCCCATTTCCAGCCGTTTTGGACCAACAAATCAATCCCTGCTCCTCAGGCAGTTTTATATTACTCCTTGTCATGCCGCCCTGTCTTGAAATGGATTGTTTTCTTCTTTAATCAAATATAAATGCACAGTAATCGCTTATTGACAAATTGGTGTTTTATAATCGAGAAAAATGGAGCTGCAGTCGTGCTATAATAGCATGATATCTGCAAAGTTATGCATTGCATTGAATGATGGGTCTTCAACTCTTCATTGATTAGAAGATCTTTGGTGATAGGTTCAAATTTGGATTGGGAAAAAAGTATGTTGAAAAAAGGATGGTGGGTTGTTGGTACAGGATTTAATGTTGTATTCTCAGTTTTTCTCTGGCTTAAGGGTTAAATTTCTCATATTTAAAAGTTAATTAAGGATATTCTGATGCCTTGTATATTGAATGCCTTCTATTATTGATTGTTTTTATACAAAATTTTAACTATCCAAAACGTCAATGTGGTTAGTCAGTGTTTATTAACACATACTGTATGCCATGGACATTCTCTGGCAATTTATGTCTGAAGTACTGAAGTAAAAGCTCCTATTCAGTAGTCCACTGTGGCAGCCATCCCTCAGACTGTTTAGGAGGCTGAGCAAGCTTCAACATCAGAGCCATTCTTCTGCACATTCTAAGGCACTTTGCTGTTCATGTCTCGATTGCAGGCAATCCGACCCTTGCAACGAAGACAGATTGCTACCTTGCATGCAAGCCTCAATGCAAGAGTAGAGCAAGGCCGATATCACAAGTATGCAAGAGAGATCTGACACCACCCGGCTTTCATTGGCTTTGATTTGGCTTAACGACAGAAACATTCAGTCCACAGGTTGTATCGTCAAATGCAGCTGCTGATTGTTTTGAGGATGTAGATTCGGTAGAGGCCAGTTGAGTTGTGAAAGATCTCTGTTAATTGTTTGTGGTTTGCAATAATATTATGACATTGAATAATATTATCAAAAAAGTAAGCTTAGATATATGAATGGAAGACTATGGCTTGGTTCCTGTATTTATCAGGAAGGTTAGAAAGAAGGCAAATGATGAGATGAAACTGCTGTCCAAAATAGAGATTCAGGTGAACCAAATGGAAAGAGTCTGGATTAACAACCAAATGGAAATTTGGAAAATTTTTGGTGACACAAACATCGTGGTATCATATTTTATGTAGAATGCCAGCTATTGGTTGAAACTTGCAAAGTTGCAACACATACTGTCAAGCTGCCTTCAGAAATTTCCCAGCAGACAGAAAACCACCAGCTCAGATGTAACTGACACGTAAATCCAAACTTGTGAGACAGGAAAAAATCCATGACAAGCATTTAGCAGATGTAATGTGATATTTAGTCCAATCAATACACCAGATACAGGTGTGAGGAAGCAAAGAAAAACAGGTCGTACTTTTCTTTGCCAGTCATGTTTCTGCAGAAGTAAATTCTTTCTCTGTCACGCTTTTGTCATGAGATGACCTGCATCCATCCGACATATTTTGCAACAGCATGCTCTATTGTTTAAAAATGTTTGAACTGCGCAAATGGATGGTTGAACTGTCATGAATTATAAGGTGTCTTGTTTAAACAATTCTCACAATGAAATACACCTTTTAGTAAGATGATGATGTTGATTTAAGCATCACTGCAAGCAGTTTGTTTATCTTGTGATCATGACTCACTGTGCAATACTAAAATCTTCAGTTGATCTCTTACGTAACACAATGACTCAAATATCCTAGTGTAAGTGCACATGGTGGATGGAGATTGGGGCTTCACGTCCTGTATTTTTGCACTTGGTAGGCTAATTAGGACAGGAGGAGGAGGCACGGCAATGAGGTGAAGGATGATTGAAACAGCCGTCCAACACAGGTCCAGGTGACCGGCAAGAGCTGGATTCGAACCCTGGACCCAGCGATTAGCAACCCTCGCCCCAGTAATTGCACAGGATGTCACTTGTGTATTTTGATGGTTGTAGGCCACACGCTTCCTTTTGATAGCTGTCAATCCTTAATTTAAACTACCAAACTTGTCTGACACCATTATTCGTATTTTATTCATTGAAACATCACTGTCCAAGCCATGCCATATCTTATCTTTTGGATGTTTGACCCAAGACAAAACCAAATTAATGTAGGACCTACTACATTGCACAATTGAAATAATCAGCTGTCAGCAGACTCAGACTCAGACTCAGACAATATTTATTAAGACTCAATAAAAAAGTAACAGAGCCAGGAGACCCCTCAAAGGTTTTAAAAAAAAACCGCTAAAAAAAAAAAAAATCATTGGCTATTGAAATATTATGTTGACTGGCAAAGTCGTAGTGTGACCAGAGGAGCAGGTGCGCGTGATGCAGCGTGAAACAAAGTATCATTTTAAAATACTACAAATAACAATGAGTGAATGTTTACTGTATAATCATGTGAAATAAGTAAATTAATAATAATAATCACCAAACAAGAAAAAAAAAAAAAAAAAAAAAGTTAAAGTTAGCAAAATTAAATATCACCTGTACCATTTTCTTAAATGCAAAACCATTCAGACTGGCTGACTTCAAGTTTTGCTTCACAACAATTGCAGGATTTGCAAATACATTTCATTTGTATCAGAAGCTCTCGATCTTTCCTTCCTGTAGATGGCATACTGGTACATGATATTTCGTTCTCAGATAAATTGGATAAGGACATTGAAGTTATCATGTCAATGAAAAGTAGCATCTTAGCAAAGAGATCTAGCGTCCAAAGGGAAAACCTAGCAAGTCACATTTTGGGCCAAATTGAGTTAAGGTCAAAATAGGACTTCTGAGACATGTATATATTTATTAAGTTTAGATTTTCGAGAAGTGGCCCATTACCCAAGAATGACACTGGCAAATCCCAGTAAGTCTATCTCTTACTGCACAGACTGAAATTTAAAAGTCAATTTTCTCAGAATGTCCTAAATTTGACTTTCTAGGTTTTCCCTTTGGACGCTAGAGATAACAAAAATATAGGCCAAAGAGTGTTCAATAATTGTCCTGCAGGTGTCATGCCTGCATACCTGTCCCAGTGTTCCTATTTTTAGCTCAACTCCTATCTGACACCTTATCTGACCCAGAAAATCAGCTCATATCTTCACAAAGTGACTACAAATACAGAATTGATAGTTGTGCAATGCCAGTGCTGGCCCAGTCAAGGGGTTACTTCGGTTTACTTCGCCTCTGACAAATGAAGCTGTCTGGATTCAGTCGTTACAAGATAATGATTGTCTCCCACAAGAAAAGCCCCTGGCGCCATCCAGCACATTTTGCGTTTGGCCTAAAAAATTATTATCTTATGATGACAAAAACTAATTTATAATCGATTATACATTGCCATGTCATGCAAAAAAGATAAGTGCCTTACTGTGCCTAGCTCGAAAGTCATGGGTTCAACTCCCGCACTTGGTAAGTTGTCGTGTCAAAATATAAAGTCCTTGACACCAGCCAGCACATTTAACATCAGCCAAAAAAAATTATTTCTCTTGTGAAGATAAAAAATAATTCATAGTCTGATTATATATTACTCTGCCATGCAAAGATAAGTATAATTCTGTACCTGGCTCGAAAATCATGGGTTCAACTCCTGCACTGGGTAAGGTTTCACTTGTATCACACTACCAATAATACCTTGTTTAGTGGTTTTTTTTTCAAAAACAAATTTGTATTAAAGAAATTATTCGGCAGATCATCGCAAATCACCATCCTCAGCCTTCCTGCACCAGTATGAGGAGCTGAACTGTAAGCTATCTAGCTATTGGGGGTCCATTAGGTCAGACATGATTGATCTTTTATTTAGCTCTTAGTTTAGTTTCCTAGCTCTTCTCTATGCCCTCTTTTGAGGGACAGTCTTTATGACAAAAGGAAACTGTAATACATTTTTTATATAGGCCTATGTCAATGTTATGAAAATTGTGAGTAAGCATTTTTCGTAGCACAAATTTGTTGGTTCGGTCGATCCGAGAAGCTCAAAGTTAAATTTGTCCGGCCTTATGTCATAGATGCATTAACCAAGCCAGTCTTTCAGTAGCAATGTCTCCTTGTCTCTATAAGCACCATAAAAGCACTACTGTGCTAAAAGAAGCGGATCCTCCTGGTGCTAATGTTTCACAGGTGATCAATAGTCTGCTTGCAAATCCTCTGTCTACTCTGCCATCAATAATCTGGCACCAAGGGTCCAAAAAGAACTACAGAACAGCCTAGAAAAAAGATGAAAATTTAGTGGATTTAGCATAGTCACTGAACTTTCCTTGGTATATTATTGTTAACACGGTTGTCATATAAAATTGTATGCAAAATAGAGTAGTCACACAGACTGAACAAGTTATACCATCGGGGACCAGCACTTCTGCATTATGCAAAACAATATCAATTGGTTAGATGAGAAATTACATTACTGATCCTCACATCAAGGAGGTTCATGTATCTCGTATGATAACATAGTAGAATTTGTTTACAAAGTAAATCACAACAGTTCGCCACCTCTTGATAGCTCTTTTTTCAAAAGACAGGTAACAGGATATGACATGCGAGACAATCTCAAATTAACTAGCCTGCAGTGTATATAGGAAAAACTTAAGTATATTCCTTGACCAAAAAACCTAACATGTACTAAGGAAGTGATTTTAATTTTTAACCAATCAACTAGTCATCATTCAGTCAGCTTTCTGAATGGCCAGCTCAATCAGCCTCAATTTCAAGATGTTCTTTAGACAATTCTGTGGTATCAGAAGTAGTAGTGATAATAGGGAACACAGGTGGTGATAGTGGAAACAGATTGGTTGCAAATGATTGCACTGTGAAGTCATCTATGGACTTGTAGCGAAACTATAAATCACCCTCACTTGGGCAGCGATGGGAAGAGAATAGAAAGAGATAAGAGGCCATGGATCAGAGAAATTGGGCTGCAAACAAGGCCAAGAAGACAGAAATGGAGGCTATAGTCTTCTGGAAATATTCTATAAGAATTAAATCTTGGAAATTCGAAAACAATTTCAGATGGAATCGTTGGAAGTTTATTTTTATTGCAAACAGATTAAAGATCACAAAACTGTAGAAGTGGTTAACATGAAAAACAAAGCTGATTCTGAGTGAATTTAACTCATTTACTTTTTGATTAATTCTGTTCTGAGTATGATCGCTTTTTGTCTTTTTCTAAATCAATATAAAAGCATGATGATTGCTTATTGATAAATTGGTGTTTTGAAATACACTGTACACCATATTTGAGTCATGGATGGCAAAAATATATATACAGTGTCGCCTGTAAGTAAGTGAAACGCATGATATTGTGCCATTGCATCAATGCTATATATCCTCAGCCAAACTGCTTGTGGAAGCCAAATTCTCATCTAAAGTCAAGTCATTTTTTGTGTTAGTAAGTTTTTGGCTGATAATAAAAACATACCTTACTTTTGACAAACATACTTGTTTCCTCCTGTTCCTGACACCTTGACCAAACAGTTTCATAAACATTTGGAAGTATTGGCATGTTGTAGTCCTGGTTTTGAGGTAGTCCATTTAGAGTAACATTGCTGTCAACGAAGCCATTTTCTTCTACTGCTTCTATTGCTGCTGTTGTGACGTCACCATTGTTTCAGTGATGTCATAGAGCCAACAATGCTGATGATGTCACAACAGAAGGCTAAGAATAGCTCTGAATGTGCTGAAGAGCAGCAGTAATTTAGCATTGTGAGTGTCTGCATGATGGAGATGGGGGGTCAGAGGACATAAATTTGGTCCAAATCATGCTTGGTCATGGTGTACTCACCCTGATAAACCAAAAATTAAACCTCAGACTTAATCATGTATTCTTTTATTGGCTAAACACTTACTGCCAAAATAAAATGTCTTGACTTTACATGATGAGAGGAAAACATATTGGGTGATAAAGGCATATGGGATAACAATGGCTGCCAATTTTCTTTGCTGTAGTTGGAGCTAGGTATGGGCCAAAGTCTTTGATAAGTAAGTGAAACACAGGCCCAATGTTATTTCATAGGGAATGGTGGTTCATTTACTTATCAAGGACTTTAACCCATACCTACCTCCGACTACAGCAAAGAAAGTTGGCTGCCATTGTTATCCCACATATGCCTCACATATTGGCCTTTATGACCCAATATGTTTTCCTCTCATCGAATGAGAATTCATGCCTCCACAAGCAGTTTGGTTGAGGATGTTTAGCATTGATGCAATGGCACAATGACATGCCTTTCTATTACTTACAGGTGACACTGCAGCATGCATTACACTCATTTAAAAAAGAAAGATTTACTATTTCCTTCCTTCAGGCTCTCAGATGCTGGATGGTAATGGGTTTTTTCAAAAACAGAATTGTGAAGTCACTTGGTTGTGCGATTGTCTTGATTTTTGTTCTCAGAATTTGCAAACTTAGCAGACTTTGCAAAAATAAAATAAGATTAAAGCTGGGTCAAGTTACCAAATATTATAGAAATGTCAAAACTTTTGTAATTATAAATAACTTCGATAGAAAACAATAATTTTACTAACAAGTGAATAAACAAGAAAAAAAAAGAATTTATACTAAAAATTTACATCTTGGTACTTTCTGCGGTGTAGTGAAATTTTGGCTGAAAATAAGGAAGCTGCTAAAAACAACGGAAACACTGCCAAGCTGCCTTTCAGACACTGCCAAGGAGACAGAATGCTTGCAGCAAAGATGTAACAGACACCTAAATCCAAACTTGTCAGAAACGAAAAAAATCCATGAGGGCATTAAGCGGATGTAATACAATCTTTAGTCTGATCAATACACCAGATACAGGTGTAAGGAAGCAATGAAAGAACAGAGTTGTTCTTTTCATTGCATTGAGCTTGTTTCTGGACCTTGGATCAAGTTCTCTTGAGAAGTAAATGCCTTATTCTCTGACTCTTATCGATGTGACATAATATTATTTCAAAGAATATCTTCTACCGCATGAAATATTTCAACAACATCTACAGGCATACAGCGTGAGAATTTTTGTTGAGGGCAAAAGATATTTTCCCAATTTCATGATCCTGAGCTTATTCAAATTCAAATGTCACATCCCTGGAACTATTTGAAATCAATAATACATACATATGATTATGTTTGTCTGCTCAGTATTTTCAGCCTCTTCCCCCCTCCCCCTCCTGAAATATAGACAGGTACCTATTCATTCTGAATTGCTTTTATTAGCTTTTACAGTCTGGTGGATGGGTCACTCACCCCAATTGCACCTCCATGGCCTCCAACTGTGATGTCATCATTCAAAAGGCTGCACTTGACATGAGTCGACAACAACTTACCCAGTTATTTGGAGTCCCATATGTGATTAACCCGACTCGCTTGTATTAGCAATGTCTCATGCGGCACCATCAAAGCTGCACTGCACTAAAAAAGCAGGTCTACTGGTGCTAATGTTTCACAGGTGATCAATAGTCTGCTTGCAAATCCCCTCTCTGCAGTGCCATCAATAATCTGGCACCAAGGGTCCAAAAAGAACTATATAGAACTGCCGAGAAAAAGTTTCTGAACACATTCTCTTGGCCTCTTGCTACCATCAACCGGCATTTTGCATAATCAAAATCATTCTAGCAACACATTCCTAATAAAAATTTGTCAGTTACATCGGAATTCTGTAGATAAAACCGTTACAGAAACTGAATGTGATATAGATTGTGAGCTGAGATCTCGATTGATGTGTACAATTGTACATGCACCTCATTGTGTCTTCTTGTTGATGACTAAAAAATACACCAGATATAATGTGAATGCCATATCCAATTAGTTTCTATATTAATACCTTCTTTATAGAAATCTCTATGTAGTCCTGAAATTTCCATTAGCTCAATATGACAGAAGGAATGTGGTGACCAGAGGGAAGATAGGTGGCGATAGAGAAAACAGATTGGTTGCAAATGATCGCATCGCAAAGTCATCTGTGGACTGCAGCGAGAAAACTATAAATCACCCTCACTCGGGCAGCGATGTGAAGAGAATAGAAGGAGATAAGAGGCCATGGATCAGAGAAATTGGGCTGCAAACAACGCCAAGAAGACAGAAACTGGGCTATTGTTTTTAAAAGGAAGTTTATGCAAAAGATTGTTTCAGATCATTTGAAACAAATTGCTGAATTCCAGCTCTGAGCAATAATATTTGTATCAAGGTTATATTGGAAGATATTGATAGAAAGATGAATGGGAGCTTGACGTCCTGTATATACATGTATGTATACACTTCGTTACCTAATGACCATAGGAGAGGGACACAGAAAAGAGGCAAAGGATGATTGAAACTGTTGTCGAATACTCCAAGCACTCTAAACATTCAGTTGTCACTGTGACTAGTTTATGACTACTTTAGAATAGTAATGGTTGCAAAAATTTGGTACTGACTTCCTGGAAAATCATTTTGACTATTTTATCATAATCAAAATGACCATGTAAGTGTCCGGAAGGTGGTCAATTTTATCACCATCTGGTAGCTTTGATTACCAGAGACTGCCTTTTAGCAATTTTGACTCAAGTAGTTGTCGGTTTAGGCACCAGATTTACCACTCTAGAGTTGTCATCTTGACCACCCTGTGTTTAGAGTGAGTGATTTGGCCACATGTGGAATCATCTCAGTCATAGAAATACATAGAACGGACAGGAGACTGTATGAAGCCACCTCAAGATGAGGTCACCAAATCCACCATATTGGAACTGCCCTGAGACATGACGTCACAATAGACTGATTATGATGTGATGTCATGCCATTGTTATAAGTGACATCACTGTTATTTGTGACATCACGGTACCATTGTTTCAGGATACAGGGCAGTTCCAAGATGGTGGATTTGGTTGCTTCATCTGCCAGGGCCTCATGTCCGTTCTATGTATTTCTATGATCTCAGTAGTCAGGACTCACCATTTGGAAATTTCAGAAGGGCCGATATGTCAAAAAATAGATGTGAAGAATATTTAAAAGAACAACCCATGGTGATTTGCTGTGTCTTTGTTGCCGTCTGTAAACAATAAATCTGACTAATGACTTCAATTGTTCCTTTGCATGCAATTCTCTGATGCTTATCTGATACAGTTCCCCTGTGAACCAAGTTATTGCTATCAGGTAGGAGATTATTCCTGAAACCAATAACTGAATGAAAGGCAGGTACCTTTGAAGAAAAATTATAAAAAGATACGTGTAACTAAGAAAGTTAAGAATATGAAACTTGGTATTATCACATTGTTGTCTTTGCTTGATCGTCATCATCGTATTTCCTCATGAAACTGACCATCCTATCAGGACAACATAATATATGCAGCTGTATAATGTTGCTTACAACAAGGTAAAATTGATAAAGAATTAAACTGGCAAGATCAACTTACTGCAGATTCAATTAGTATGAGTTTCTCTGGCTTGGTTTCTCACTGTCTACGTAGCATTTTCTGCTTTTCTGATTGGTCCCTGGACAGTAAAACGTCCTCCAAATCTGTCAGTTGAACGTAGAAAGCAATGGAATATGTATTATTCTGCTTCAGTGATCAGTTGTGTTTGACCAATTGATCAGATTAGCAGATAAATGCAGGCAGTCATTGCCATTTTCAGACACGTCAACTGCAATATTTGCAATGTAAATACGTTATCACAGCAGTCAAATTACTTTTAGCCACGTAATTCAGTGCCTCAACCAATCACTTGATATACCTTTGCTATGTTTTTCTATCAAATTGCAGAAACTCATACTTACTGAAATTGCAGTAACAAAAGAACTCCAGAAGATCATGCCAAGAATAGCCTAAACAGATTATCGAAACAATCTCAAATCAAATTAAAAATCAAATTAATGTTTATTTCATTTTCATTATGACGACAAGGCAAGCTTATGCCATAATTACATGTATAATATTGTATATCGAAATGCTTGTACAAAATCATTATCCATTGGCAATGTATGACCTTTTTACAGGAAATAATTATAAGCAATTCCATATGTTCAAAAGTTTATTAGAATATTCAGTATATATCTAATGCCAAAGTCATTTTATTCATTGTCAGTGTTCCACTGTTGGGGCACAGTGCTTCTTGGTCTTTTTATTCTTTTGTAGCATATATATCCATGGTAATCCAAAGAAAGTGTGGTTATTTTATTGGCATCTATAGCCAGACTGTAGGCTAGCATCTTTTGCTAAAGCCATTCATAATGCATATGCCATTGTAACTCTTTCAAATACGCCTAAAACTTTCTGATCCGCCATGCCCCCGTTAGCCCTTTATATAATTATGACATCCTTATTTTTGCAATATCGTGTCCTCCACAAAGCCTCTTATGAAATATATGAAGGGATGTGCCTCTTATTGAGGGGCATAAGTGATGTAGATATATTCTGTGGACAATGTGGCACACAATGGTCCATAATAACCCATAAGTCATTCAATTCTTGGGAGTTGTTTTTGAATAAATAATGTTATGCCCATTTTTGGTGAAAACAATAAGTTCTGTCCTGGCAGTCTAGAACAAACAATTACAAGTGAATGGATTTCAAACCACAGTAATGTTTGATTGAGAAAGAAATATTCTTCTAAGAAAAGCATGTCTCATTTATTTGATGAGGACTGAGGTACATACAATTCATCTAAAAAAAAAAATTAGTTGAAAACCATATGTTTCGCTCTCGTATCAGCTGCTGGACAACAATGTGCAGTGCACTGCTATTCAAAGGTAAAAGCGTTAAAAGCAGTAAAATGAAAACTACTTTCATGACTGAAGTAGACCACTGCATTATAATATATCGTCACTGCAGCTTACTCTTTTCCAGTACAACTGCAGCCCCTGTGATGCTTGATATACTTCCAAGAAACTTCTGTTTTCCCTCAGGCATTCTTTGAAGCACTTTCTAAGGCACTTTACCTGGCCCTGCCAAAACTGCAAGAGATCTAGCTCTTGCGTCAAAGACAAACGTCTTTCAAGTTCCTGATTGCCGCCTTGCGTGCAATCCTAATCCAAGAGCATCGCATATCACAAGGGCGCATAAGAGATGACACCACCCATCTTTCATCAGCTGAGATTTGGCATATTTACAGAATTTCTCGATAAATAGGTCATATAATCAAATGTTTTGCATGATTTGTAGATGCAGATTTGTAATGATTTGTAATGCAATATCTTTTATCCAAGGAGGACTGTTTTGGTGAAGGCTATCTGGAAGCTGCCTGCTGTAAAGAATGTCTGAGTGCACTCGATCCATTTTTTACCAAAAGTATAGTAATTGGTTCTGTTATATCCCTAACAAGTGAATGCTATGAAGATCAGATTGTATTTGAAAAAAAAAAAACACTTACCTTGGAGAAAGCACACAAATCTGAAATGAGATGACAGCACAGTTCATAGATCAAATACATTTATCACCTTTTCATTGAGTCTATTCAGAGGATAACATTGTGCGCCTGAATGTTTCTGTTCTTGATTTTTGAAAGTTTTTTGATAGAAATTAGCAGAGGACTGACACTTTATCATCTAACACAGGACTTGGTTACACCAAACCTTTGATGAAAGTTTTGCTGAAAAAGTGTCCTCTTTTGTTTCATGGCTTCAACTACCTTTTGCCCACTGATGCAAGTAAACAATTACTTTACACAGGAAACTCACCAGACTTGCAATGATTTTGTTATTAAAGATTCAAGAGGATTATGTTCATAACTTCAACATCAAGCTCAACAAAATCTCGAGGAGTGCCCGATGACAGAAGTTTTTCTGAAGGAACATCAGACATCCTTACACTGTTGAACATTTTAGTTGAGACTTTTAGATATCTAGGAATGGAAATCGTCCATCCAGCTGCGGTATATTTGAGATGATTGACGGCTGTTGGAAATCCTACCTGATGTCTGTCAGCGATATCTTGCTTTAATGCTATCAATCTTGAATGTGGTAAAAACAAACTCCTGTTCGACCTGCCCTGGTCAAAAGTCTGTTGACCTACCAATCTTTAAAATAAAAACATAGTTATATAGATGGCACTGTTAGGCTAATGCAAGGATAATCTTATATAGATCTGGAGCCATAGTTGGTCCTTGCCATACAACTTTGTTGGCTCACCATGCTCTGAGGAGAGCCACTCTATGGGGAGAGTTATGCTATTGGAAGAGACCGACAATGGAATTAAGGAGGAATGGAAGGAAGGAGGACAGCTAAAAGCTTTCATGGCAATATGTCACAATTAGATTCCAGTCTTTGCTCATATATATGAGATGGTGTCTATCAGACATATGGGAGTATGATATTATATTCACCATCCTCTGATGTTGATCTACAGTAAGACATGGAGTGACATTTGTCTATTTCAAAGCCATCTGTCGCTATTGTTGATTTTGTTTTGCAAATGCCTTAAACATCTAATCTAATTCAATCTATCTGATCTGTAATATTATAATCTATCTATATCTATGTTATCCAGGTGCATAAGTGTTCAATGACCCCATTGCCATGTTTACATACACATCCTAAAAATATAAATATCATTGTTACCTTTTCAGAAATGAACCATTATATGTTTGCCAGTTTAGATGTCACTTGCTGTATGGCCATCAGATTCGAAATTGGCTTATCTCTAATTTTCTTTGGCACAAAATGGCAAATTAAGTGCAGATTACAGCCAAAGTGTCTGTGGAAGTGATCGAAGATTCTTTGATGTCTGAAGTTCACTATGTAACACTCAGTACATATATATCAAAGCTGTACTTTGATTGTGGGGTGGTTCAGTGCAAAAGTAAAGAATTTGGCTGAATGTGAGTTGGGAAGTCATTCTCTTTGAAGGCATCAACTTGGCACTGACACTTGTCAGATGAATACTGGAGTGCATTATGTGAAGAAGTTTCAATGACTTGAAGATACAACAATTCACACTGATCTGTTTTGTTTATTAAAAAAAAATTCTCTCTGAAATTTGTAAGAACTTCAGCCTGCGAGTGATGATTGATACACTTCAAAGAAACTGCTGTTTTTCCTTAGACAGTCTTTGAAGCACTTTGTATGGCACTTTGCCAGGCCCTACCTAAGCTGCCCTTGCGTCAAAGACAAACGTCTTCCAAGTACCTGATTGCTGCCTTGCGTGTAGTTCTAAATGCAAGAGCATTGCATAGGGTTATCTCAGAAGGACGCATGAGATATGACACCATCCAGCTTTTGTCAGCTAAGATTTGGCCGAATGACAGAACTACTCAATCCAGAGTTTGTCAATTCAAAGTTATCAGAATCATCTATACTACAAATGCAGAGATTGTTGCATTGTCGAGGGCCACGAGGATGCAGCATTCCTTCCAGTCTGTTCTGAGAGTTCTCTACCAATTATAACCAAGTGTACAGTACAGTTCATGGATCAAAGACACTATTCACCTGTTGATTGTATCTCATGAGAGCATGACATCATGTGTCTGAAACTTCTGTTTGTGTTTTTTCAAACATTTTGTCGTAGAAATTAAGCAGAGGACTGATGCTTTATCATCTAGATCAAAGCTTTGAGGAAAATTTGACTGAATATATTTTTTTAAACAACATCAATAGCATTTTATAACACCTTCAAAATCAACTCATTGGTGCTTGACAACAATATTTCACAGTTAATATGAGGTATGTTAAGGATGACAAAAGTATTAATATCAAAAGCAGACAATGCTAGACATCTGTTTATTGTTGTACATGAAATTACCACATGTTACACTTATAAAGTGAACCTTATTAGAAGTAATATTTTTGACAGGCAAGAATATTCTTTGTTTTGCTCTTTTATTACTGCCCAAATAATACAGAAATAACAGGATGCAATGTGTGATTGTGAATTTTAGCAGTAAACCATTCAGCCTCTGAGACTCTAGGTTATGGGCCGCCAAATCTTTTGAAATAGCTTTTAGTTGTCACAAAATTCTAGTTACTACCAGATATAATAATTAAATGGCACAGAGGCAAAATAAACTTCCCTTCTTGATTTGCCTGTACCATCTGAAGTTTCTATTGAAATTATCCGTTTTCCAAAATTGACACCATGGTTGTTGTTTAAACCTTTTTTTTAGATTCATGCCTGTAATTTACTTTTTCTACAAATCAATTAGGTTCTATTAAAACTGTACCACAGGCAAAGTTTCTGAAAGCTCACGAACCCTTTGAAGTTTAAAACCAAATTCAATTGCTTGAATCTTCAGTCGAAGCAAATTCATGTTTTAACACTATTGAATACGCTGTGGCTGCTTGTAGCATGTTAAAATGAATTCCACAACCCTTGTTCATGAAATATTTTGATTGTACTGCAAATACCACAAAGATGTTCCAAAATGAGTGAAAAAAACTAACTTTTATAATTGTAGAACAATAGAAGCCCATTTTTTATATTTTGTTTTCTGTGTCAGTGAGAGAAATTTGTTTTTATTTCTCCTCAATAACATTTAAGGTAGCTGGTTCAGTAAGGTAGGATTTTATTTCAGAGATACTAATTAGAACAAAATGTGGCATATTCTACAATTTATACACTGTAAATATGCTCTGACTGGTTGAATCATAGGAATCCATGTATATATTTCAATATCATTCGCACCAAAAGTTTCTGCTTTTCTTACAATGCAAGTTTTTATCCTCAATAAATCAATCACTATCCCATCCCTTCCTGTGTGCCAGTCTTCTATAGTTTATGAATTTTACATGTCTTTCTGCAGCCCATTTCAGACTTAGTGGCAAACAGGTATTGGAAAATGGCCCATTAAAATTTGATCAAATTCTTGTGTTTGTTTTTCTCCTATTGGAACAGGAGACCCAAGGAATTTTGCCCTTTGGAAAATACTGTATTGGATCAATGCAACTTTTTGGTTGTCCAGAAGTTTTAAAGAGGATTTTCACCCTCACATACTTAGCTACCCAAAAATAATTCAATGGGAATGATGACTCAAGACTCAAGACTCAAGACTCAAGATATTTTATTTCTTTCTGAAACGTTATGTTACAGTAAAGAGGGAGGACATCTCTAAGACAAGTAATTATCGCTGGCGAGATGCCCCCCCTAAAAAAAAAATTAAAAGATCATATCATCATCTCAGAGAGATCCATTACAGAAATAAAATAAACAATAGCGTACAGAAAATCAAAGCAACAATGGTACAATGAGTGCATATTGGGTGAAGAACCAAATATATATTATATATTATATATTATATAATATGATGAAAACAAAAGTATGAGGACATTAGGATAAGAGCAAAATTTCAGAAAAGGTAATTGCACATTTGGAGGAGTATGTAAGTCCAAAGAATCTGAGAATATTTCATAAAATAAAATTTGATGAGAATCACATGTCAACAGATTCTGAACTTATTTTTATATCCTTGTAGAATTTGCAATGCGCAATTTGCACTTTAAGAAGCAGCTCAGAGACCGAAATTCCTTTGTAACATGGCATTAACTAGGTATTCAGACATATATAGCATAATGGGATATTACACAAGTTTTCATAGTTCAGAATAATTTGAAATTTGATGTATTTTGCAAAACCCTGTAAACTGTGAGTATGTATCTTATCTTTGAAATTCATTGGAGCATTATTTATGATAGTAGGTAATCTAAAACGAATACTATTTTTGACAAAATCATGCTTCTGCTGGGGTATTCGGAAAGCATATGCATGCCTGGTGTTGTAATTATGCATGTCAACGTTTCTAGTGAAGACAGAAGTTAGGAATATTTTCGGCAACATTCGATTTTCAAGCCTATATACGAATTTATACTCATTCAACTGCAGAATATCAGTAACTTTCAGTAATCTAAGAGACTTGAAAATAGGTTCCGTGTGGGCATTAAATTTTGCATTCATTACAATTCTGACAGAACGTTTTTGTACTTTCCCAAGTCTCTCAGCATGGCTTCCCCAGACAAGTATTCCATAATTCAAATATGGTAGGACCAACGAGTTATACAGTAATAACAAGATATTCTGAGGAAGAAAATTCTTAAGTTTATTCATTATTCCATTAGTCTTTGCAATTTTCTTGGCTATATGATTTGTATGAGGTTTCCAATTGAGACTTGAGTCAAAAATAATGCCTAAATAATTAAACTCTTCCACAAATTCTATTGGTTTATTCTCTATGTTCAGAATAGGTGTTCTAATTTTTCTCTGTTTTGTGTGAAATATCATTGCTTTGGTTTTGCTCGCATTCAAGGATAACTTATTTAACTTAAACCAGGTGTTAATTTTTTCTAATTCTTCATTAATTGCACTATCCAAAGAATGTCCACTAACGTCAAAAGCTTCCAGCGAAGTGTATAATGCCGTATCATCTGCATAAACTACCGGTTTAAATTGGTCACAAGTATATACAAGATCGTTCAGATATATGATAAATAGCAAAGGTCCAAGAATAGACCCCTGCGGAACCCCAGTATCTATTGATAATAGATCAGATGATGTATCGTCATATAGAACCAGCTGTTTTCTATTACTAAGATAGGATTTAAATAAATCCAGTGCATTTGTTTTAATACCATAATATTGTAATTTTTTAAGCAAGATACTGTGGTCCAGTGTATCAAAAGCCTTTGAGAGGTCAAGAAATATGCTGATTGGAACTTTTTTATTATCCATTGCGCAAACAATTCTGTCAATCAGATCCATTGCTGCTAGTTCGGTAGAGTGATTTTTTCTAAATCCGTATTGATTTTGGTAAAAGAGTTCATTATCGATAAAGTATTGATAGAGCTGATTATGAATTATCCTCTCAAAGACTTTCGACACACTGGGTAGCAAGGATACAGGACGGTAGTTCCCAAAAAGAAAATTTTCCCCTTTCTTATAAATAGGGAGAACCTTAGCAACTTTCATTCCATCAGGGAATATACCAGCGTTTATACATTGGTTTATAATATGGGTCAGTGGTTTAACAATTTCATATTTAATATGTTTCAGCAGATTGTTTGACAAATTATCAACTCCACTACTTGACTTGCTTTTTAAATTGTCAATGACTTTGAGTACATACTTTTCAGATACAGTTTTGAGTTCAAAAGTGGAAGTGATTTCCTTAGTGAGGGTGTCTCTGTAGGATTTGTTAACAGGTTGCGTAATATCATTAGCCAATGAGGGTCCTATACCAGTAAAATATTTATTAAACTCATTTGCTATCGTTTGCGAATCAAAACAAGGCAATTCACGATAAAATGCTTTGGAGCATTATTTTCTTCAGTATTACTAATAATATCTTTTATAGTTCTCCATGTGCTTTTTATATCACTTTGGTATTTAGCAAAGCATGATGAGTAATAACTCTTTTTAGCTTCTCTAATACTTCTCTTCAAAATTCTATTATATGTTTGAAGATTCACCTTTAATGTGTTATAAAGTTCATAAGATTGCGGAGTTTGTCTCAGTCTTCTATATAAATTATCTCTAAATTTGATTGACTTAATAATACCTTGAGAAATCCATTTCGATTTCTTATGCTTGTGTTTGCAGTACCTGACTAATTTCATTGGTAGATTTTTTTCTAAAGAGGATTTCAATAAGTTTTGTAATAAGGTATAATTCATGCTTGGATTTCCAGAATTAAATTTGTCTGAAGTACAAGTAACCGCGACCTCCTGTTTGAACTGATCTTTCATGTGAGAAGTAGACTTTCGTATCTTTACATATTTTTGCTTTGGCTTATTAAATTTTAAGCAATCTACACACATAAAGTAGGGCTGATGGTCAGATATATTTTGTAACAGGATTCCTGCAGTGAAGTCTGACACGCTGTTCAGGTTTTGTAATTTAACAAAAAAATTGTCAATAAGTGTTTTACTCTCTTGTGTAACTCTGGTTGGCAAGGTGATTCTGGGAATGAGACCACTACTTACTAGCATGTTGAAAAAATCATTTACCTGCGATTTCTCGTTTATTTTCAGTAAATCTATATTAAAATCCCCATCAGAACTACTTGATTTGCGTTTTGGAGATTTGATATGGTCTGTTCCATTTTTTCTGTAAATAATGTATAGCTTTCGGCATTTGGTCTTGGAGGTCTATAGATATTACCCATAATGACCTTACTGCTTTTTTAAAAATAATTAGAATATATAAGCACTTCAAGAAATAAACTGTCACATATGTTGTCATCTACAGTAATAGGCAGGACTTTATACTCGATGTTATTCTTTAAATAGAAACCTACACCCCCATGTTGGCTTGCCATTTTAGGTTTGTACACAAAATTATAACCGTCTAGTTGCAAAGTAGATGGATCATGTTCAGAAGCTAGCCAAGTTTCTTGGAGAGCAATGACTGAAAATTCGCAATGTGATTCTCTAAAATAATTCATGTACACTTGAATTTGGTCAATTTTTGCATTTAACGATTGGCAATTCAAACTTAAGATAGTAAACTCATCCTTTTTCTGATTGAGCAGACTAACAGCCTCATCACTACTATAGTAAGGAGAATGAGTGAAAACGTTAGGCATTTCATTTATGTCCTCATCATCCTCATCATATTGAGTGTTCACTATATCAAGTAAAGAATGCATATTTTGTCAATAAAGCGACAATTTTAGCAGATCCCATTAATTGAAGTGACAATCTGAATAACCCAAATGCACACATTCTTATCATACAGTAACATGAATTATGATGAAACAATGTAAAGAGAAGGATCTCACTGAGACGAGGAAAACAAATACCAAGAAGTCTATCAATTAAGGCAAGTAGATGCAGAAAAGGGTACATAATGAATCTGTTCATCATGTCCAGATTATTAAAAAATAAATAAAAAATTTTCACTAGCATTCACAAATGGAGTTGACAATGCTCCAATCCCCATGATATATACATTAAGTTAGGTTGGTTCAGTCATACAAAATAAATAAACTAATCAAGAAATTCAAGTTGACAAACTAAAGCAATAACCAAAAGAGAACATCAAAGTATACCAGTAAAGTGCAACAGATGCACTGGCAAACACCTTCATATTGCAATTATGTTAAGCAAATGATTGTACATATATTATACCCAAATACAATCCCAAGAGATATATACAATTTCCAAAAACCAGAAATCCTCATTTTTGTAAGTTGGCACAACAGCATACACATAACTCCATCATTTCGTAAAGATATTTTCAACATAATAAACATATATCACATCAAAATCAAGAAATCATTAAATATGTCATTCATTGTGGACAAATTTGTGGCCACATCAGTGGCATTTCATCATCCATGATGATAAAGTAAACAGATAATACATAACATCACAGAATCATACACTCATTTACATACCATGTGACTGTGAGATCATAACATCAGCCTAATACATTGACTGCACTATGTAATGTCACCTGTAAACCATCATAGGCACAAGTTCACGGTACATTTTGCCAACAAATATTTCAAATATTTTACAATTGGTATTTATATATATTTTTTTTATACTATACACTTCAAAATATCACGGACATTTAGATTAAATAAATTCAGGGCAAATCACATCATTATACCATCAGACAACATGTTCATCCAAACGTTGATCTTAAAAACTGAACATATAACATCAAAAATCAGCTTGTGACATTATGTTTAACTTCAATGTTTCAGATTTACCACTTCAAATCCCTGATACATCTTGATACAACAAAACCAACATGACATTAGTTAAATCAAAATATTAAACCATTTGTTTGTTTGTTTTTGTTTGTTTGTTTATTATATTATATTGCTAACACCTCAGGCCATCACTGGTGTATTTCATGCATGCTGACATAATTAAATCAGCACTAATAGTGATCACATTGTTTACAAAGGTATCTTTCATGGCAATAATAATAGCAGGTTTTTTTTTTCTTTTCAGGATAAATTAGCTCATTATCAAGAGATGGATGATAATCACAAGGTCAAAGACCTATTTCAAGATGTTGCTTATCCCTATGAACCCACCATGTCATTAATACTGCATGTTTTATGTCAGAAGAAACAATATTCAGTTGTAATTACTGTCAAAAACTGTACGAAATACTTTGCATAAACTGATAGTAAAATATTCACAAGGTTAAACACTTTTTTCACGCCAAATTTCCAGGGTGTAGATATCAATACTGATGTCATAATTCTCATATTCAAGCAGGCAAGTATAATGGTAACTGGGCCTATATGTTATGCATTAAGCTATTTCAATGCACTGAGGAAATTGCAATGAACAAACAGGAAAGATTAATTAAAGTATTATTCCCACAATTGTTCACCAATATAATTTTTGCAAGTTCTCCCACATTTCATGAATAGAAAGATAAGTAGAAAACAAAACAACAATCCAGATGATCTTTTTAGATAGAGGAAATATAGGTTGTTATAATTACAAAAAAAAAAAACACTAACCATGATTATTCTATGTTAATCACAAGGCAATCACCTGTTGCATGCCAGATTATAAGGGAGAAATATACGAAGAGCTCTTTATTATCATTAAGCTGTCAAGGCCACATATGGTTTACCTGGATACCTTGTATTGCTTCAGTTAACAAGAAATACAGTAGTAAAGTCTTTAAAATGACAATTGTTCCCGTAGTTCTTCCAATAATTTCCCCATGTTATTTTGGCCAGTCCACCCCCCATGGTTAAGCGCCAACGAATCGTATAAAGCCACCCCTGTTCCCCAGAATTTGTCAGAAGATGTTGCTTCTCCCAAGATGAGTGAACATGGAGTTATTAATTCTTTTCTATCTTGGTATTAACTGTTACACATGATTCCTTAATTCACTGTTTTAGATGGTAGTTATATTTTTGCATTCAGCACAACATCCTGTGGATCTCATCTTTTAGGTCAAAGAGTCAAAGCTCGATTACTAAAACTGCAGGGTACAGTAGAGCTGAGGAATAAAGCCCAGTTCTGCTCTGCTAGCTGAAGGTCCTTGCCAATATGGGTTCAAACATTGGTCAGAGAACCCAAAATATTTTAAAAGGACCTTCTAGCACAACCTGCGGTGAATGTCATTTGTCATTCAATGATGCCAGTCAGCCATCTCTCATATTAAATGCTCTCCCTCAAAATGCCATCACTTGAAATTGCCATCATTCAAAGTTATATATATTTGCCAGCATATCATTCTATTATAGCACCACTGGTAGCTCAGATTTGTCTAATAACACAACACCAATTTTTCAATAAGCGATTACTGTGCATTTATATTTGATTAAAGAAGAAAACAATCCATTTCAAGACAGGGTGGCATGACCAGGAGTGATATAAAACCACATGAGGAGCAGGGATTGATTTGTTGGTCCAAAACGGCTGGAAATGGCCCAGCAATATCTGGGTGAATGCGGAGAAAGTGAGCTTGGTTCCGAAAGAAATGGATGGCAACTTCACATGGGATTCTGTCATAACTTGTGCTGATCATGCTGGTTTTGAAGTTATGGATGAAATGTCCAGTTCTGCAATGTAGTAACTAATGAACAAGGTATAGAAGCAAATTATACAAAATTTGGCAAAATGAAAGACTTAGCCAATATGACAAAACAAGCAAAACAGAAAAGAAGAATAAACAAACTTAAAATGTGATATGATGATCATGTGAATGAGCTCCCTGAAGACTGGTGTGTCGCTGCCAGGAAGCACCGCACAATAGATGGGGATGAGAATGAATGAAGAGAATGCAAAAGTGAGAATGAAGGATGTGAAAAAGAAAAAGAAGCAAATCATTGACCTGCCTTTATAACAATGCCTGCATCTTCTCTTAGAAACAGCATTCTCAGAATTTTAACTAATAGCCTATATTTAAGTTGGATATTGTACGTCCTGCAGCTCCTGCTTCTTCTTAATTCTATCACTATCTCCTAGACAAATAAAGGTAAATGACAAGAACTACCACTGGTTCCAGCTCATTTGATGATTGGTAGCTCAGCAGACTGAAGATCAGATGGATCAGGGCAGAGATTTGCTTTCACCACATCTATGATTGATCGAATTAAAACGAGAATGGATCGCTGCTCATAGTCGGCAGGATTACTGGCACTCACTCAATCTTCCCAAATACACCCTAAAAAATAAAATCTCATACAAAAACCTTCATTGGTTTTTGATGGCTTGTTGGACCTTATTCTCCATATTATTTCAACATACCATAAAGCTGTATCAACCTGAATGATGCAGGATTTTGGGAAAACGAAACTCCATGAAAAAAAACAAAACAACAACAGCACCTTGTCCTAAACTATTTAAAATGTGCAACAAAGCTGATATAATGATATTTTCGGCCATGAATGGTCAGCTGGCTATGAATATCTAAGTTGAGATAATTATTTAACAAGTTCTTAATAATTACATGTTTTTAATGGCGTTTTTGTAAAATAATTTGTCTCAGAAAAGGCTGCTGAAATTTTGAGAAACTTTTCCTGCTGTATTTAACTTTTAGTGTCCTTGAAGCAGATATTAAAAAAAAAAGTTACTCAACATGTATTGTGTAGTGTGCATATTAGAAGAAGCTGTGCATAATAGAAAAAGCTGTGCATGTCTTAAGAAATCATCACATCACTACACATAGACAGTTACCTACCAACATAATTGCGATTGATATGTGAGCGAACGCATTGCATGCCGAGTCTACTTCTCATACTTTGATATCCGCATCAATCTCCCAATGTGCTTGTCTTTGCATGCGAGAATGCAATCACAGCACTTGGTGGACTTAGGTGTGGAATATCACAGGCAACTGTGTGAAATGACTGTAGCTAAGGTGATACAGGACCTCTGGGTATTGGTGACTGGTAATGGCATAAAACTTCTTGTAATTATTAAGAAAAATAGCAATGATATTATTATTGTTAGAAATAATCCAAATGTCATAATACATACCAATTTTCACAAGGAAACATTGAAGCATGTGTTTTTGAAACTGAAGCGGTATAGGGAAGTATGGAGCTTATTCCACACAAAGAAATCTTTAATCTCTTCAAGTGTAAAATTCTATATCCAAATACAGGGATCAAATGTACTCATTTTCCATTCAACTGAATCACAGATGATCTTGCATGAATGCATTGATGATATAAAATGTTTGTTTTTTGTCAAAGTGCAGCAGAAATGTGTGAAGAAGTAAAAGATTCTTTGGTCTGTGAGACAGATCGATGCTTGCAAAACTTCAGAAAAGTTTTGTAAGAAAATCCTGTTCTTTGGTGTATTGTCACATTTTTTTACAAAACTTTGTGCACATAAAACAATAGTTCTTGTCTTACAAATAAACATGGTACAAATATTCAATGGTGCATTATTGAATAACCTTTTGTTATGTTTTTATCCTCTGAACTTGACCTATACACTGAGCTAAGACAAGGTATGATATCTGCCTATGTCGGAGCCACCAGTTGTCATTGTTAATTTAGTTGTTCAAATTCCTTCAACATCTTATTTCATTTAACTTAACCTATCTGATCTATATAATGTATATATGTACAAATATTATACATATATCTATGAGATTCTATGTTACCCATGTGCCGATTTGTTCAGAGACCCCATTGCCATGTTTTCCTATGCATCCCAAAATATAAATACCATTGTAACTATTTCTGAATTGAGCCATAATAAGTTGCCAGTTAAGATGTCGCCATTGTGTTGCCGTCTGATTGTAGCAACCAATTTAAATAGGCTTATCTCTCTAATTTTCTTTGGCACAAGACAGATTCATCAAGTGCAGTTTACAGCCAAAGTGTCTGTGGAAGTGATCGAAGATTCTTTGATGTCTGAAGTTCACTATGTAGCACGCAGTACATAAATTAAATTAAATTAAATGTCAAAGCTGTATTTTAATTCAGGGTTGGTTCAGTGCAGAAGTAAAGAATTTGGCTGAATGTGAGTTGGGAAGTCATTCTCTTTGAAGGCATCAACTTGGCACAGACACTTGTCAAACAAATACCAGAGTGCATTATGTGAAGAAGTTTCAATGACGTGAAGTTGCAACAATTCACACTGATCTGTTTTGGTTATTAAAAATAATTTTCTCTCTTAAATTTGTAAGAACTTCAGCCTGTGTGATGCTTGATACAATTCGAAGAAACTGCTGTTTTTCCTTAGGCATTCTTTGAAGCACTTTGTATGGCACTTTGCCAGGCCCTACCTAAGCTGCAAGAGATCTTGCCCTTGCGTCAAAGACAAACGTCTTTCAAGTACCTGATTGCTGCCTTGCGTGTAGTCCTAAATGCAAGAGCATCACACAGGGTTATATCAGAAGTGCGCAGGAGATATGACACCACCCAGCTTTTACAAGCTAAGATTTGGCTGAATGACAGAACTACTCAATCCAGAGTTTGTCAATTCAAAGTTATCAGAATCATCTATACTACAAATGCAGAGATTGTTGCATTGTCGAGGGCCACGAGGATGCAGCATTCCTTCCAGTCTGTTCTGAGAGTTCTCTACCAATTATAACCAAGTGTACAGTACAGTTCATGGATCAAAGACACTATTCACCTGTTGATTGTATCTCATGAGAGCATAAAATCATGTGTCTGAAACTTCTGTTCCTGTTTTTTAACATTGTTCTTGTATAAATTAAGACTGACTCTTTATCATTTAACACAAGACTTGGCTGCATCAAACCTTGAGGAAAATTTGGCCCAACAGATGTTCCTCTTTTATTATAAGGCATTCTATACTTTTCATCAACTGTTGCAAGTGAACCATTTTTTTAATACACAGGAAGTACAACAGACTTACAATATTTTTTTTATAAAGCATTCAATAGCATTTCGATAAAAACTTCAAAATCAACTCATTGGTGCTTAACCACAACATTTCAAAGGTAATCTGAGGTATGTTAAGTATTACAATTACAAGTCTCCAATATCAAAAGCGGACAATGCCAGACATCTGCATATTGTTGACTGTTAATTATATAAGTAGCAGGTTTGATTGTTGCTTTTTGTATGGCCATCTGATAAATAAAATAGAAACCAATCGAAATTGGCTTATCTCTAATTTTCTTTGGCACAAAATGGAACATCGAGTGCAGTTAACAGCCAAAGTGTCTGCGGAGGAGATGGAATATTCTTTGATGTCTGAAGTTCACTATAGAACACACACCGACACAGTACATATTTATATAAAAGCTGCACTGTAATTCTGGGGATGACTCAGTGCAAAAGCAAAGAAATAGGCTGAATGTGAGTTTGGCAGTCACTCACATTGAAAGTATCAACTTGGCATTGAATCTTGTCAGTAGAATTCCAGAGTTCATCATATGAAAAAGTTTCAACGACTTGAAATTACGACATGTTACACTTATAAAGTGAACTTTATTTAGAAGTAAAATTTTTGACAGCCAAGAATGTTCTTTGTTTTGCTCTTTTATTAATGCCCAAATATAAATAATACAGAAATAACAGGATGCAATGTGTGATTGTGAATTTTAGCAGTCAACCATTCAGCCTCTGAGACTCTAGGTTATGGGCCGCCAAATCTTCTGAAATAGCTTTTTATTGGTCACAAAATTCTAGTTACTACCAGATATAGTAAGTGATTAAATGGCACAGAGGCAAAATAAACTTCCCTTTTTGATTTGCCTGTACCATCTGAATTTTCTATTGAAATTATCCGTTTTCCAAAATTGACACCATGCTGTTGTTTAAACCTTTTTTTTTAGATTCATGGCTGTAATTTACTTTTTCTACAAATCAATTAGGTTCTATTAAAACTGTACCACAGGCAAAGTTTCTGAAAACTCAAGAACCCTTTGAAGTTTAAAACCAAATTCAATAGCTTGAATCTTCAGTTGAAGCAAATTCATGTTTTAACATTTTTGAATACGCTGTGGCTGCTTGTAGCATGTTAAAATGAATTCCACAACCCTTGTTCATGAAATATTTTGATTGTACTGCAAATACCACAAAGATGTTCCAAAATGAGTGAAAAAAACTAACTTTTATAATTGTAGAACAATAGAAGCCCATTTTTTATATTTTGTTTTCTGTGTCAGTGAGAGAAATTTGTTTTTATTTCTCCTCAATAACATTTAAGGTAGCTGGTTCAGTAAGGTAGGATTTTATTTCAGAGATACTAATTAGAACAAAATGTGGCATATTCTACAATTTATACACTGTAAATATATTCTGACTGGTTGAATCATAGGAATCCATGTATATATTTCTGGTGCGAATGATAGCCCCATTCAATTGTCAAAGATATGTTCCATTCACATTCAAAAGTTTCTGCTTTTCTTAGAGAGCCATTGAGCCAGAAAAACAAACAATCCAAGTTTTTATGCTCAATAAATCAATCATTATCCCTGCCCTTTCTCTGTGCCAGACTTTCATAGCTTATGAATTTTACATGTGTTTTCTACACCCCATTTCAGACCTAGTGGCAAACAGGTATTGGAAAATGGCCCATTAAAATTTGATCAAATCTTACGTCTGTTTTTCTCAAATTGGAGCAGGAGATCCAAGGAATAAAATTGCCCATTGAAAAATACTGTATTGAATCAATGCAACTTTTTTTGGTTGTCCCGAATTAGTAAAGAGGATTTTCATCCTCGCTTACTTACTATTACTTAGCTACCCAAAGATAATCCAAGGGGAAAGGTGACTGAAAGTGGAATTGTTAATTATTTCTTTTCTATCTCGGTATGAAAGCATGATTCCTTAATCCATTGTTTTAGATGGAGACTATATTTTTGCATTCAGCACAACATCCTATGAATGTTATATTTTAGGTCAAAGAGTCAAAGCTTGATTACTAAATCTGCAGGGTACAGTGAAGTTGATCAATACACAGTTCTGTCTACAGAACATCCTTGCCACCATGGCAAAATATTTTAAAAGGACCTTCAAGAGCACAACCTGAGGTGAATGTCATTTGTCATTCAATGTTGGCAGACAGCCTACCGATGACTGCCAGTCAGCCATCTCTCATATTAAATCCTCTCCCTCAAAATGCCATCACTTGAAATTGCCATCATTCAAAGTTATGCATATTTGCCAGCATATCATTCTATTATAGCACCACTGGTAGCTCAGATTTTTCTAATAACACAACACCAATTTGTCAATAAGCGATTACTGTGCATTTATATTTGATTAAAGAAGAAAACAATCCATTAGAAGACAGGATGGCATGACAAGGAGTAATATAAAACTGCCTGAGGAGCAGGGATTGATTTGTTGGTCCAAAACGGCTGGAAATGGCCTGGCAATATCTGGGTGAATGCGGAGAAAGTGAGCTTGGTTCTGAAGGGAATGGATGCTAACTTCACATGGGATTCTGTCATTACTTGTGGTGCTGATCATGCTGGTTTTGAAGTTATGGATGAAATGTCCAGTTCCGCAATCTAGTTACTATTGAACACAGTATACAAGCAAATTATGCAAAATTTGGTGGAGTGAAAGACTTAGCAAATATGACAAAACAAGCAAAACAGAAAATAAAAATAAACAAACTTAAAATGTGATATGATGATCATGTGAATGAGCTCCCTGAAAACTGGTGTGTCAAGTTGCTGCCAGGAAGCACCGCACAATAAATGGGGATGAGAATGAATGAAGGGGATGAGAATGAATGAAGAGAATGCAAAAGTGAGAATGAAGGATGTGAAAGTGAAAAAGAAGCAAATAATTGACCTGCCTTTATAACATTGCCTGTATCTTCTTTTGGAGACAGCATTCTCGGAATTTGAACTAATTGCCTAAATAGTAAATATTAAGTTAATCCAGATTATCTTCGAAAGGCCTGCAATCAAATAGTGACTTACTAAGCTTTCTGAGATTCCCATCTCCTACTTCTTCTTAATTCCATCACCATCTTATTTTTAAAAAGGCCAATAAAAGTATAATATTACAAGGTCCTTCTCTGGCTCCAGCTTATTTGATTATTGCGAGCTCAGCAGACTGAAGATCAGAAGGAGCAGGGCAGAGGTTTGCTTTCACCACATCTATGATTGATCGAATTAAAACAAGAATTGATCGCTGCTCAAAGTTGGCAGGATTACCAACACTCACTTAATCTTCCCAAATACACCCTAAAAATAAAATGTCATCTTTTAAAAAGCCCTCATTGGTTTTTGGGCTTGTCGGACCTTGTTCTCTGTATTATTTCAATTTAAGTCTCTGAAAATCGTTAAAAATACCATAAATCTGTATTAACCTGAATGGTACAGGATTTGGGAAAACCCAACTCTATGTAAAATAAAAAACAACAACAACACTTTGTCCAAAACTATTTAAAACATACAACAAAGCTGATATAATGAAATCTTAGGCCATGAATGGTCAGCTGGCCTTGAGATAATTATATAACAACTTCTCAGTAAAACCATGCTTTCAATGGTGTTTTTGTAAAATAATAATTCGTCTCAGAAAAGGCTGCTGAAATTTTGAGAAACTCTTTCTCGCAGGACTTAACTTTTAGTGTCTTTGAAGCTGGTATTTATATTATTAAAAAAACTGTGCATGTCTTAAGCATATCATCACATCACTACACATACACAGTTACCTACCAACATAATTGCGATTGATATGTGAGCGAACGCATTGCATGCCGAGTCTACTTCTCATACTTTGATATCCAAATCAATCTCCCAATGTGCTTTTCCTTGCACGTGAGAATGCAATCACAGCACTTAGCAGACTTATGCCCCAGTCTCACGGCGGCTCCCGGAGAACTATTTAGATCGGCGTCGAAGTATTTCCTGGTAATTTGGATGAATTTGGGTGATCCGCCGTCGACTTTTAACATCCCCCCAGGGGAAGTTTTTGTTCCCCTCAGCGGTTCCTAGAAATGGGAAAACTGCGCCGTGGATGTCAAAAAAGATTCAACAGGTACAAACTTTTTTTTCATGACGGCGGAGCAGAGCCCAAAATTTTCTTAATTTTTGGATGTCCGGCGTGGATTTTTTCAGTGAGAACGCCTCAAAAACATCTCCGCCGGGATATTAGGACATCCCCTGCCCCTGAGGGGACCTCTCCTGCCCCCGCGGGGACCTTTCCTGCCCCTGGGAGGACATTTGAAGCCTCGCCGGCAGTTTTTGACATCCCGCTGCGGTGAAATAGGTTCACTGAGGGGCAGTTATAGGTTCCCTGAGGGGTACTTTTTATATCTCGGGGCGATATAAAAGTATCCCTCAGGAGGAGGAAATTCCTTTCCCCCGGCGAACTTTTGGGGACGGCGTACAACTTTTCTTCCCCGCAGTGAACAAAAAGAACCCCGCCGTGATATGCTTTTAATTAATTATGTAATGGTTTTATAAACATTGTATGTTTCCGTGATGGTCATTTTTTTCCTAGAATTCAACTCAAGCTGCCCCTCAGTGGTAAAAAGTTCTCCGTAACGTGCCGTGAGACTGGGGCATTAGTTGTGGAATATCACAGGCAACTCTGTGAAATTGCTCCAACAGAGGTGATACAGGACAACTACTGATTATACACTGTAGGTGATGATCACTGATGAATCATGGAACATTACTTTTGCAATTGATAAGATAAAAGAGCAAATATTTTACAAAGAACCAGGAAGTACCAATTTTCACAAGGAAACATTGAAGCAGACATGTGTTTTTGAAACTGAAGCGGTATAGGGAAGCATTGAGCTTGTTCCACACAAAGAAATCTTTAACCTATTTAAGTGTAAAATTCTATATCCAAATACAAGGATCAAATGTACTCATTTTCCATTCAACTGAATCACAGATGATCTTGCATGAATGCATAGATGATATACAATGTTTATTTTTTGCCGAAGTGCAGCAGAAATGTGTGAAGAAGCAAAAGATTCTTTGGTCTGTGAGATCGATGCTTGCCAATGTTCAGAAAAGTTTTGTAAAGAAATCTGTTCTTTGATGTATTGTCACACTTTTTTTGACAAAACTTTGCGCACATGAAGCAATAGTTCTTGTAACCATACTACAGGTATTCAATGGTGCATCATTGAATAACCTTATGTGGTGTTTTTATTCTCTGAACTTCACATGTACACTGAGGTTAGACAAGGCAGCTAGGACATCTGCCAATGTCAGAGCCACCATATCTGATCTACATAATTTACATTTTTATATAAATACATATTTATGTTATCCAGGTGCTTATTTGTTGAGAGACCCCATTGCCAAGTTTTCATACACATTCTAAAAATACAAATGCCATTGTCTCTATTTCTGAAATGAGCCATAATAAGTTGCCAGTGAAGATGTCGCTTTTTGTGTAGACATCTGATTATACATGTGGCAACCAATCGAATTTGGCTTATCTCTAATTTTCTTTGGCACAAGACTGATTCATCAAGTGCAGTTAACAGTCTAAGTGTCTGTGGAAATGCTCAAAGACTCTTTGTGTCTGAAGTTCATTATGTAACACCGAGTACATACATATCGAAGATGTATTTTAATTCTGGGGAGGTTCAGTGCAAAAGTAAAGAATTTGGCTGAATGTGAGTTGGAAAGTCATTCTCTTTGAAGGCATCAACTTGGCACAGACACTTGTCAGACAAATACCAGAGTGCATTATGTGAATAAGTTTCAATGACTTGAACATACAACAATTCACACTTATCTGTTTTGTTATTAAAACTTTTTTCTCTCTGAAAAACTGAATTTGCCGGAACTTCAGCCTGTGTGATGCTTGATACACTTCGAAGAAACTGCTGTTTTCCCTTAGGCCATCTTTGAAGCACTTTGTAAGGCACTTTGCCTGGCCCTGCCTAAACTGCAAGAGATCTTGCCCTTGCGTCAAAGACAAACGTCTTTCAAGTACCTGATTGCTGCCTTGCGTGTAGTCCTAAATGCAAGAGCATCACATAGGGCTATATCAGAAGTGCGCAGGAGATATGACACCTCCCAGCTTTTATCAGCTAAGATTTGGCTTAATTACAGAACTACTCAATCCAGAGTTTGTCAATTCAAAGTTATCAGAATCAGATTTATAAACATCTTATTCAGGGATTGTTGCATTGTCGATGGCCAGATGGCTACCGCATTCTTTCCAGTCTGTTCTGAGAGTTCTTCACTAATTGTAACCAAATGTACAGGACAGTTCATACTTCATAGATCAAACACATTGTTCACCTATTGATTGTATCTCATCAGAGCATGACATCATGTGTCTGAAACTTCTGTTGTGTTCTCTAAAACATTTTGTCGTAGAAATTAGGAGGATGTTTGTTTTTCATCGTTTGCAATAGGTTTTTTTAAACAACATCAATAGCATTTTGATAACACCTTCAAAATCAACTCATTGGTGCTTGACAACAATATTTCACACTTAATATGAGGTATGTTAAGGATAACAATTTTAAGTCTTCAATATCAAAAGCAGACAATACCAGACATCTGCATAATGTTGACTGTAAATTATATAAGTTGCAGGTTTGGTTGTTGCTTGTTGTATGGCTATTTAAAAATTATAATAGCTCTGAAACCAATCGAAACTAGCATATCTCTAAATTTCTTTCGCACAAAATGGAACATCAAGTGCAGTTAAGGTGGCTCGCTACCCACGAAATTACATCACCTGCACATATTTCCGCGCAGCCAGGCAGGCCCTATCTATCGTAACGTCACCACAGCAGGTCAGCTCTGCTGTCATCTTTTTTTAATTCTGAGAATTTCAAGTGTCGGCCGCTTCGTTTGCAAATTGCGCCACTTCTATTGGGGCTAGAGACTTCTCGTTTGAAGCAGTAGATGCGCTATGAAGAGACTACATACAGCCGGAGTTTCAGCTTGATACCCAGAATAGAAAATTTTTACAGGCGATTTTCGGCAAGCAGGTCTGATTTCTCAAATATGACTTGGTGATATAAATAAATGTTTAAATCAATTTCAAGTGTGGTTGGAAGGCTTGTCTGTATCATCATATTGTTCCCCACTATTTTTGGAAGTAAATGACAAAGAATTAAAAAATCCTATCTAGTCAATTTTTTTTAGCACTATGGTTTATAAAAAAAGTTAAAATTGTCAAAATCAAAACTTTTATTCCGAGACCCTTGGAAAGTCCTTTAAATTAAATATATCTCTTTGAAATTGCAATCAGCTTTTCCCTTCAAGTGTCTTCTTTAATTTCATGCTTCATTGCATAATATGGGATGCATGACCACAGAATAGCAGGGAAAACTTCACAGTAAAAAATTTAAGAAAAAGATTCAGTTTTTCAGGTTTGGGTGAACTGACTTTCTCGTGCATAATCTCAAATATTTTTTTTTAAAGGCTGGTAGCGGCCACTTTTTTGTGCATATCTTTGCTATAAACTATATTTTGGATCATTCTAAACTATTTTTGAGAAATCCTATCTCGGAAAGTTCACGAGTATCGAGCCACCTTGATAGCCAAAGTGTCTGTGGAAGTAATCGAAGATTCTTTGATGTCTGAAGTTCACTACGTAACACACAGTACATATATATCAAAGCTGTACTTTAATTCTGGGGTGGTTCAGTGCAAAAGTAAAGAATTTGGCTGAATGTGAGTTGGGAAGTCATTATCTTTTAAAGCATCAACTTGGCACTGGCACCTTTCTGACAAAAAGCTACAGCAGTGCCTCATGTGAAGAAGTTCCAATGATGTGAAGTTGCAACAATTCAACCTGATCTCTTTTCTTCATTGAAAAACCTTGTGATCAATTAAATGAGTTGTATTCTCGTTTACAATGAGTACCATATTTAGTTGTAATATTTTTGACATCATCCAGGCAAGATTATTCTTTGTTTTGCTCTTTGATAAAATGCACAAATAATATTGAAATAACAGGATGCAATGCAGGATTGTGAATTTTAGCAGTCAACCATCCAGCCTAGGGGTCATGACCTGCCAAATCTTCTGAAATAGCTTTTTATTTGTCACAAAATTCTAGTTACTACCAGATATGACAAGTGATTAAATGGCAATGAAGCACACAGAGGAAAATTAAACTGCCCTTCTTGATTTGCCTGTACCATCTGATGGTTCTATTGATATTTTCTTTTTTCTAAAATTTACACCATGGCTGTCGTTTAAACTTTTTTTTACATTCAGGGATGTAATTTAATTTTTTTTACAAGTCAATTAGGTTCTATTAAAACTGTACCACAGGCAGTATTTCTTAAAACTCAATAACCCTTTGGAGTTTAAAACCAAATTTAATTTCTTGAATCTTCAGTTTAAGAAAATTCAAGTTTTCGTACTATTGAATCTTCGAATATGTCATGCATGCTTGTAGCATATTAAAATGAATAGCAAAACCTATGTTCATAAAATAGTTTGAAAGTACTGTGAAAAACCCAAGAGGCATAAGTGCCTTTTTGCTGATTTTCAGAACAATAAAAGCTCATTTTATAAAATAGATTTTCCTGTGTCAGTGACAAGCTCTTCTAAAATTATTTTATGTCTCCTTGATTACATAAGGTAGCTGGTTCAGTGACGCAACTAAGATTTTAAGTCAGAGACTTGAATTAGCACAAAATGTGCATATATAGAGTTTATACACTGTAATTACATTTGACTATTTGAATCAATATTTCAAGTGGGAATGAATGCCCAATTAAACCGCAAAAAAAGGAGTTCCATTTACATACAAAGTTTCTGCTTTTCTTAGAGAGCCAGTGAGCCAGCACAACAAACAATGCAAGTTTTTATCCTCAATAAATCAATCACTATAATAATAATATATATGATAATAATAATAGGCATTTGTATAGCGCCAATTCCAGTAAACTGCTCACTAGCGCTTGTGCATGCTGGATTTATCTGTAGAAACTTTTAAACAGGTAAGTCTTAAGATTTCTCTTGAAACCTTCGAGTGTTTTGGAACCCTTGACTATCTCTGGGAGTTGGTTCCACAGTTTCGGAGCAGCATGCGAAAAGGCTCTGTCTTCATATTTGTTTTTATTGCAGGAGGGTGGTTCATTTAAGAGCATCTTGTTATTGCTTCTCAGATGGCAGTTTCGTTCAGATTTTGGCTGAATCATATTTTGAATATACAAGGGAGCTTGCCCGTTTATTGCTTTCCAAGTTGTTAACATGAGTTTGAATTGTATTCTTGCTGGAATGGGCAGCCAATGTAGTTGCTTCCTATGCTGGCTTACACTGTCATGCTTTCTCAATTTTTCAATGAGTCGAACGGCTGAGTTCTGGGCCACTTGAAGTTTATGCAGCAAACGACTCGATGTTCCATAAAGAAGACCATTTCCAAAGTCTAGGTGAGGTGTGACAAGAGCATTGACCGCTGTTTTACAGGTTTCCTTGCCCAATGACTTCCTGATTTTTGAAATGTTTCTAATATTGAAATAGGCATTGCGACACATTTTGTTAACTTGTTTTTCCATGTTCATGTTTTTGTCAAAGATTACACCCAGATTTCTAACATGATCGACTGCATTAATTTGGACATTGTCGACATTGATTGATGATACTTGGAGTTTATTAAGTTGATGTGGACTGCCAATGAGCAGTAGTTCTGTTTTTTCTCCATTGTTACAGAGCTTGTTTTCATGGAGAAATTTTCTGATATCAGCAATGCACTTTTCCATTTTGACTACGGCATTTCCTTGTTCTGAGAAAGTTGGTTTGAAAGAGAGTATAAGTTGCTCGTCATCGGCATACTTTTGGTCTTTCACTTGGTGTTTTTCAGCCACTTCACTTAATGGAGCGATGTATGAATTAAATAGGATTGGTCCTAATTTTGAACCTTGAGGAACTCCAAATTTGAGTGGCAGTCTGGTTGATGTCCTGTCGTTAATTATCACCGACTGTGACCTTTCAGAAATGTATGACTTGAACCAGCATAGCGCAGAATCATGAATACCGTATCTGCTTTCTGAACGTTTCAGTAGAATCTTGTGATCAATTGTGTCAAAAGCAGCTGAAAGGTCCAACAGTACAAGCATCGTTACTTCACCTTTGGTCATATTCTTTGTCAGAAGGGTTTCAGTGCTGTGGAATTTTCTGTAAGCTGACTGTTTCTCATCGTCCAGGTTGTTCGAAGTAAGATGGTCTGTGTATTGTTTAATAACAGCACTTTCAATAAGTTTGCCAAGGAATGACAGGTTTGATACTGGTCTATAATTCTTTTTGATTAGATCCAATCCACATTTTTTCAACAAAGGTTTTACTAAAGCATGTTTTAGCTCAAGAGGCATTTCTCCCTGTGTGAGTGACTTATTGACGACATTGGTTATAACTGGGAGGTATTCATCAATACATTGGAGCAAAAGCCATGTGGGAATAGGATCAACTTGGCAGTGTTTAACTGGCATTTCTCTGATCAGTTTCTTTATGTCATTTTGAGATAGCCTTCTGAAGTGTCGGAGTGTATGAGGGGCAGTTTCGATATTGTTAGCAGTATCATTGTGCGTGGAGTCCAACTTAGACCTGAGTTTTTTAATCTTTTCATCAAAGAACCTATTGAAATCATTTGCCAAGTCAATTTCATTTGTGTGTGGTGGGAGAGGTAGTTCTTGTTTTCTGTTCAGACTTGAGTTCAGTAACTTGAACAACTTCTTAGCATCACCATTAGAATCTCTAATCTTGACTCGCAGATCTTCCGATTTGAGGTGACTCAACTGCAGATTCAATGCATTTCTTTTTTCTTTGAATGACTCCCAGTCATATTCAAGTCTGGTTCTCCTCCATAACCTCTCTGCTTTCCTCTTTTCTGATTTTAGAAGCTTGATATCAGCATTGTTGAATGCAGTGGGCGTGCGTAGAGTTACTTCTCTGATTTTAATGGGAGCATGTTTCTCCAGAACCTCTTCAGTAGAATTATAGAGTCGAATAAGTTCATTAAGATCTTTCTGTTCCATCCCACTTACAGACAGATGTCTTCGAATGTCTTTTTTGAAATCTTGAACAATTTTTCTAGTTTTTCTGAAACTGATTTTCTTCTTGGGTTTTTTTGCTTTCTTGATTGGAATGTCAAACAGAATGCAGTTATGATCAGAGAGCAGGTCACTGACCCTACAATTATTCAATATGGATTTTGCTCGAGTAATAACAAGGTCCAGTGTATTGCCATCTTTGTGTGTTGGTGCAGCAACATGTTGCACAAGACCAAACATTTCAAGGATGTCATTGAATTTGATGGCCTTTTTATCGTCCCGTTTATTCACATGAAAATTGAAATCGCCAGTAATTATGATTTCATTGTTGAATGTTTGATAGTGTCCCAGAAACTTTGTGAATTCGGTGAAGAATTCTGCAATACTGTATTTATTTTTGTTGGATGACTCTGGACGGTACACTAGAAGAATTGTGACAATTTTCCCGTCCATTTGGACTTGGATTTCCATGTGTTCAAAGGTCTTGGTCTTCATGCGATCTTTTTGAATTGCTTGAATGCCAGATTTGACAAGGCAACCTACTCCACCACCTGGTCTTCCTAAACGAGGCGAGCTAAGAAAGAAATATCCACCATTTTGCTCCAACTCGCCAATTTCAACTTTATCATCATCTTTTAGCCAAGTCTCAGTGAAAAGAAAGATATCTAGATCATATTCATCATTGTAGTCCTTAACAATTTGCGTTTTCTGTCTCAAACTCTGAGCATTCCACACACAGGTTTTTAGAATATTGTTTGGTTTGAGAATAGTCTTGTTGGGATGAATGCTTATATGTTCGGCAGAAGCTGACATGGAGTCATTTTGAGCTAAAATCTCAAATCTGTTTGAGAGTTTGACTGAGCTACTGTTGTGAATTACACGGTTTACATTTGACTGAGTTGCGGCTGTTGTTGGTCGTAGCCCATTGACATGTCTATTTAGACCAGTTCGCAAGGCATCAGAAAGCTTTCTATATGTGTGCATTGTTACTATCTGTTTGATGTCAGAATTCGATAAGCAAGCAATATCTGATCTGTCAGTTAGTGACTAGATCAGACAATTTAAAAGTGATCTGTCAGTTAGTGACTAGATCAGAACAATTTAATAGTGATCTGTCAGTGAGTGACGAGATCAGAACAATTTAATAGTGATCTATCAGTTAGTGAATAAATCAGACCAATTTAAAAGTGATCTGTCAGTTAGTGACTAGATCAGAACAATCTAATAGTGATCTGTCAGTTAGTGACGAGATCAGAAAATTTAAAAGTGATCTGTCAGTTAGTGACTAGATCAGAACAATTTAATAGTGATCCGTCAGTTAGTGACTAGATCAGAACAATTTAATAGTGATCTGTCAGTTAGTGACTAGATCAGAACAATTCAATGGCGATCTGTCAGTTAGTGACTAGATCAGAACAATTTAAAATTGATCTGTCAGTTAGTGACTAGATCAGAACAATTTAATAGCGATCTGTCAGTTAGTGACTAGATCAGAACAACTTAATAGTGATCTGTCAGTTAGTGACTAGATAGAGCAATTTAAAAGTGATCTGTCAGTGACTAGATCAGAACAATTTAATAGTGATCTGTCAGTTAGTGACTAGATCAGAAAATTTGAAAGTGATCTGTCAGTTAGTGACTAGATCTGAACAATTTAATAGTGATCTGTCAGTTAGTGACTAGATCAGAACAATTTAATAGCGATCTGTCAGTTAGTGACTAGATCAGAACAATTTAATAGTGATCTGTCAGTTAGTGACTAGATCAGAACAATTTAATAGCAATCTGTCAATTAGTGACTAGATCAGAACAATTTAATAGCGATCTGTCAGTTAGTGACTAGATCAAAACAGTAGATAAGACGAATTAAGGATGAGTTAAGAGTCGAGGATCAATCAATTTGTGACTGACCGAAAGGGTTATTTGAGAGTTAAGGATCAATCAAATTGTGACTGACCGAAAGGGTTAGTTGAGAGTCAAGGATCAATCAATTTGTGACTGACCGAAAAGGTTAGTTTGAAGTCGAGGATCAATCAATTTGTGACTGACCGAAAGGATTAGTTAAGTGTAGAGGATCAATCAATTTGTGACTGACCAGCTGTGGAGTTTGCAGATCTAAGATGTGAGACAGGCGATTTCAATGTTTGAGTTCACTTATGAAGTCCAGCTGGCAACAGGTGCACTGTAGTTGATGGGCAGCCAAGCATGAAATGTGTATTGGAGGTCCGTTAGAATTCAACTGGCCTGGTGTCTGATATGACAAGTCCGTTTTATGCAGATATCAAGGTAAAAATCCCACAAGAAGTAGGTACAGAGATGCAGAGGAAGCTTGGAAACAACTTACACACAAAAATCGGCAGCTAAACATCCATAGAACTCCTAAAAAGTGCCTAAATGTCTATCCATGCCCTTTCTGTGTCGGACTTTCATAGCTTATGAATTTTACATGTTTTTCTACAGCCCATTTCAGACCTAGTGGCAAACAGGTATTGGAAAATGGCCCATTAAAATTTGATCAAATCTTACGTCTGTTTTTCTCAAATTGGAGCAGGAGATCCAAGGAATAAAATTGCCTTTTTGAAAATACTGTATTTGATCAATGCCATATTTTTTGGTTGTCCAGAAGTTTTAAAGAGGATTTTCACCCTCACATACTTAGCTACCCAAAGATAATTCAATGAGAAAGATGATTGAAAGTGGAATTGTCAAATATTTTCTATCTCAGTATGAAAGTTTGATTCCTTAATCCACTGTTTTAGATGAAAATTATATCTTTAATTTTGCACAACATCCTGTGGATCTTGTCTTTCAGGTCACTGAGTCAATGCTTGATTAATAAAACTGCAAGGTACAGTGAAGTTTAGCAATACCTTCCATTTCTGCTCTGCTGAAGCTGCAGTCCAACTACAGACTGGATAAGTCATTATCACATGGAATCAGCACTGCGTATAATGTATCAAATTTAGTAAAAATCTAAAATTGAAGTAGAACTGAACCTAAAACTTCATTCCTTAACTAAAATACTTGGAAAGGAATTTCAACCATAAACGCAAATCATTGAAGTGTCTTTATACTCTTCCGTATTTAGAAACAGCATTCTCAGAAGTTTAACTAATCGCCTAAATAATATTAAGTTAGGCCTATAAGTCAATCTATATTTATTTGAATGGCCCTGCAATCAAATTGTGCATGACATATCTAAAAACATTTTTCTCATGCCTCTTTTTAATTCCTATACCAATATTAAAAGGTATATGGCAAGAACCTATGCTGGCTCCAGCTCATTTGATGATATGTAGCTCAGCAGACTGAAGATCAGAAGGATCAGGGCAGAGGTTTGCTTTCACCACATCTATGATTGATCGAATTAAAACAAGAATTGATCACTGCTCAAAGTTGGCAGGATTACCAGCACTCACTCAATCTTCCCAAATACACCCTAAATTAAATCTCATAGATAGATGGATGGATGATTTGGGCTTTACGTCCTGTATTTATGCACTTGGTAGGCTAATTAGGACAGAAAGTGGACATGGCTATGAGGCGAAGGATGCTTGAAACAGTCGTCCAACACAGGCCCAGGTGACCCAGCAAGAGCTGGATTCGAACCCTGGACCCAGCGATTGGCAGTCCAGCACGTTACCACTGGAACAACCCTCCTCCTTAAGATCTCATAGAAAAAGCCCCATTGTTCTTTGGGCTTTTCGGACCTTGTCCTCCATATTTTTCAACTTAGATTTGTGAAAATAATTAAAAATACCATAAAGCTGGATCTACCTGATATGGTCAGGATTTTGGGAAAACCAAACTCTATGAAAAAAAAAAACCCCACGTTGTTGTAAATTATTTAGAATGTACAATAAAGCTGATATAATGAAATCTTCAGCCATGAATGGTTGGCTGGCTTTGAATATCTCAGTTGAGATAATTATATACCTAGTTCTTAATGATACCATGCTTTCAATAGGGGTGGTGATAAAAATGAACTTTTAAATTTCAAATGGAAACTATCCAAACATTGTTAAGACAGAAAAATGCAGCAAATTGATGTATTACACATAGCTGTAGCTTCATTTTTGATCCCTCCCAAGCTCATCTGAAGATAATGAACTTTTGAGCTAAAATTATTACGTTTTTCGAAATCGCGGTTATTGATTACTTGATGTAGGTAACAGATATCCCATTGAGAATGGTGCCATTGTCTTTGTCTTAAAGAGAGCTTTCAAATGAGTACCAACATGATATGTATTGATGTATATTTGACCACTTTTAAGCATTTGAATTATAATATAATGTTGAACTATCACAATCATAATCAGACAATTATAATGAGAGTCTGTTCCCTGTGGACCTTGCATGCAAAATTGCTAAACATGCATATACTTGGAGATTTAGGTGCATAGAATATGTTTATGAATTTTAACATCCTTTTCTGATGTAACTGCTTGTAGAATCAAAGATGGCTGCAAAAAATGGATGAAAAGGTGGCCGCCGAGAAGCATTTAATCCTATTTCAGCCCTAATTCAAAATTAATTACCTCCAAATGGCAGGTCATCTTCTATACATTTTTTCAGAGAGGAAAATAAAGTCCTTTTTATATGTCTAAAAGTTATGGTCATTAAAAGCATCATGCATTTATACCCATCATCCTGCACTGCGGCTAAAATTCCGGAATGGCAGTTTATTCTTTTCAGGCCTGTAATAACTGTACTGTTGCAAAGACATCGTAGAGCAGCTAATGGAATGTAGCCTTGCTTTTTGGGTCTAGAAACTGTTTGACACAAAATTCCTGTTGAGGCAATTGTCAAAATTGCCAGGTAATTTATAAAGATGAACAAAGGAGAACTAATTTTGTGTTTCTTCTCAAGGTCAAAAAATTCAGCAGGCAGTGACAGGCACTATTTAAGGCAAGCAAAGCAATTAATATGTTTCCATAAAACGCTTGCCTATAAAGACATTTCAAAGATCCCACTACAACGGCAAGCTGATAGGTAATTTAGTAGTGAATAATATTTGAGTCAGTACTCAGCATTGTGTAACAATGTCGAATGGGCATGATTTTCAAATCTGTACAGGTATTAATTAAATTCTGTTAAACTGATAAGTTTCCATGACATTTCTAAAGCCATCTACATAATGATTTTTCTAATTTTGTGAGAGATGATGCTGGCATGTTTTCATAATCTTCATCAAAAATTCCTTTACCAAGCAGATGAAGAAACCTAGAAACTTGTCATTAAAATTCTGTCAATTATCTATGAATGGGACCAGGTGTCTCTTTACTATTACTTTTTGGTTCCATCTTGGGAGCCACTTCATAATTAGAAGAGATGATACTGCTTGTATGTTTTCATTAGAGCTGTTTGCAGATTGGCGGTCGATCAAAACAATGCGTTTTCTTCTCTTCGATTTGCAAACTGACATTGCCACGTCATTAACAGATACCTGCTTGTTTCCTAATCTTCTTGTTAAGTACATGCACCAAACCAGTTAATTAGTTTGTTTATTTGGCCGAATGCTGCCACATATTATATATATATGTGTTGAACAAATAGATCAAATGAAAACTGACACAAACAATATCATTAAAACATGTTTAAGCCAGCGACATCACAAGTAAATTACAGTCTGCCACTTTGATGTATAAAAAGAGTGGACTGTTGCACTGTGAAAATGGTACTTCGTGTGTCATCATGCTGGTGATTTGTAATGATCATACCCAATACTTGCGATGTCAATTTGATTTAAGGGAGGCTTATCCATTAAAAACAGTTATGACAAGTCAAATGGCCTTCTCTTGATCATGACTACAGTGGTCCCTGTGTTATAAGATCCCCTGTTGTAAGACCACCTTGCCTTATGTGACCGCCTTCCTCCCGCACTAAGTAGTATTTTTAGTGATCAAACAGCCTCTATGTTTCCCATGTTGAAAGTAAAGAAGAAAACACTTCATTGGCTGTTATGAGTCACTAAGTGCATGTTTCACAGAGAACTGGACCTAAAAGTGATACTATAATATACATGTAAATACACCTGTAAATTATCACTCGATGTCAAATACCGGGTGAAAGAGGGCAAGATTGATACTTTTGTGTGTCTGATGGAATCTTGTCCACCACATTGAATTGAACAACAGATTTTATCAGAACATATATAAACATTAATTTTTGGGCAAAAAACTGATATAGAAACTTGATTTGCAAATTTTTAGCCGACATTTCTACAGGAGCCATATAATTACCACAAGAGAACTGACTTTGTAGCTTATCCCGTTGCATTTGTCAGTACATTGCCTCTGAAAAATGGGGTAGATTGGTCATGTTGGTATTCAAATGAAAGCTCTTTTCATACTGAAGCCAATGGTGTTAATAAAATTAACCTTAACATCACTAGGCTAAAGATATAGCAAACCGCGACTTCGCTAGTGACCAAAATACTACCGAAAATTAACAAAACTTTCAATCGGTCTTGGGAGGGACCAATAATAATGCTACAGACATGTATTATACCTTTTTGGAAACCATTTCTCACCCTTAACAAAACCTAAGTAGTTTCCATTTGATTATCAGCAATTTGATTTTTTCCATGATTTATCACCACCCCCTACTTTCAATGGCGTTTTTGTAAAATAATTTGTCTCAAAAAAGGCTGTTGAAATTTTGAGAAACTCTTTCTCGCAGGACTTAACTTTTAGTGTCTTTGAAGCTGGTATTTTTAAAAAAAGTTACTCAACATGCATTGTGTATTGTGCATAATAGAAAAAGCTGTGCATGTATAAGAAAATCATCACATCACTACACATCTGCAGTTACCTACCAACATAATTGCGATTGATATGTGAGCAAACACATTGCATGCTGAGTCTACTTCTCATACTTTGATATCCACATCAATCTCCCAATGCGCTTTTCTTTGCACGCGAGAATGCAATCACAGCACTTAGCAGACTTAGGTGTGGAATATCACAGGCAGCTCTGAGAAATGACTCTTAGTTGATGTTGCTGATGCAGGACAACTTCTGCAGTATAGATGATGAGTGGTGGGCTGGTGGCACACAACTCTTTGCATTAGGTCTGTCTCCATTTGTAGTTTGGAATTTATGTACAGGTGGTGATGTGTAGGTGGCCCTCCAGTAGCGGCACATAGTGCTTTGGGAGGGTCTCCTCTCTCTTTCTATATTTGTTTTTTAATGTAATTTTTTATAATGTTGAAATAAATTACGTCTGAGTCTGAGTCTAAGTCTGGTGTCTCCAAGCAATAGGAGCTCTGATGGAATCCCCTTTGCCTTTCAACAAGGTGATTGGTGTCGTTGATCAAGCCAAGGAGTCTGACTTAATGAGTGTGTTTGTTGAATTTTTGATTGTTTGGGTCAGCTACGCTGAATTGATTATGTTCTCAAAACAGCAGTTCAACAGAAAAAGTGTTGTTATCACACAGATTGGAGGATTGTAACTTGTTAACAACCAGATTATTATTAACTGTTGGTCAAAGGATTTCACTTACTTTGCAAACAAATCAGATGATATGTCATTTGGTGGGCTCCCCCAAGACAAAAATAGCCCTCCCCCCTTATCGTAGTGCCACCTACCCATAATACCTGTCGTAATCCCCATATGGAGACAGACCTAATTCGAGTTATGGAAAAAAAACTATGTGCCTGTTATCCAACTATATACACATAACACCATATATGTTTCACAAGAGATCATTGAAGCAGACAAGACATCGAAACAAAAGGGTAATAGAAAAATTGTATTGTGCAAAGAGAGGCTCTAAAGGAAAGTGTCCTGGTAATTTCCTGTACCTTGTTGTGTTCGTTAACTGCAGACTGACGAAAAATGTCCAGCATTTAGAGAAACCGGAAATAGTGTCGTTTCTCAAGATAGCAACAGGTCAAAGCGGCACACAAATGCACTGTCAGAAATGTGATCAGACATCAGACATTAATAGTCCCTTATAATAATGCCCTTTGCCTAGTGGCCTTCCAAAAAGGAGAAAGAAATGTAAAGGTCATTTAGCCTGAAGACATGAAAGAAAGAACTGTAAGGATATAGTCTTGTTGCTATGACAACCAGCAATGTTATTATATAGTTCCTCAGAAAAGGAAGGAAGAGAAGATCTGGAATATTGCGAGAAAAAACGAGACATTAGAAGTTGTGAATGTACAGATAGATCAGCTAGCATATTTTGCCACAATACACTCTTAATGCAAAAGGTTCTCAATGGTATATATAAAAAACCCACAGCCGAAAAAAGGTTCTAATTTTTTTAAAGGGTTGTCGAAAGCAACGCATCATTATCCCAGTCTCCATGAGACTGCTTAAGTATTAGAGGCAGTGCAAGCATTGCACTGCATTCTCTGGGAACTGGCTATGTAAATGAGCACAATCAGCATGCAAATGAGCAAGATATGGCAGAGTGAACTTGAAACAAAATTGCTTTCTTTTTTACTGTGGGAATTTTTGAATTATTGAATAACAAGGTATTTGTTTATAATTTTAGTTATCAGTCCCAACTGCAAGTGACAAGGTGACATTAGCAGAAATGAAACAAAGTAACATAACAGGTTTATAGATAATTAATCACACAAGTGTTTTTGGACATAAAAATCCTAAACAAAAGCCAATGTTTATGAAAAGTTATGTAACTAATCAGCAAACATTTTTGGAAAATAATCATTGTAAATTAAAAGTTATATAACCAATCAGTCCACATTTTGTCAACATTTGTGGACAATCCAATATCTGGAGTTCCTCTGACACTGCGTGTCAACGGAAAAAAGATACTAGAGGGACTCATGGAGTCTGTCATTATCCCGCATGATAATAATATAACCCAACAATCCAGAAAAGGTTGAAAACATGTGTCAAAGTCAACTAAAGGTGTACGTCTTTTACTTGTACTTGTTGCTCCTAAAATATACTGCAGAAATACGTTTGTGTCATTAATCCGAAAGCATTGCTGCGTCACATCTCTTTGCATACTTGAGAGATTGGCATTACTTTACGCATTCAGACCTGCAAAATACATGCATGCAAAGAAGCAATCAAGGTGCTTTAGAGACGCTTGTCTTGGATGCGGAGGCTAGATCTCTTGCAGTTGAGGTATAGGCTTTGGCAAAGTGCCCTAACAGGTGCCTTTAAAGAGTGCAAAAGGAAAGAATGCCTGAATGTCTTGAAAGTAGAGTGTGTCAGAACTACAGAGAGGAGAGGAGCATTTTTGCCTGAAGAGTGTCTGGGGTACGATAGTGCAGAAATTTAGTCTATGAATTGTCTCGCTACTGCAGTTTTTGCATTTGAAGTAAGTGGCGGGTATGGTTAGAAAATATTGTCTTTGATTAATAAATCACTTTTCTCATCTCTCGAAGTGAGTGTCCTTTCAATTCGAATGAAAGCAAATAAAGAAAGGTCATAATAAAACATATTAAAACATCCTTTTTTATGAATGACTTTCTGTTTCATTTTAGCTTCCTTTTCTAGACATTCTTCAGCATATTCCATTGTCTAGTCAAACCTTGAAATATGACACAAGGAATGATCGACATTAATCAGACTTGAATGAGCGATAATAGAGGAGATGATTGACACCTGGAAAAGCGGATGATAATGGAAGAAAACTGATCGATACCAAGTGATCAGCATCTCTGCACCATCTGTGGACTAGTGGCAGAACTACAAATCATCCTCACTTGGGCAGTGATGGAAATAGAATAGAAAAAGATAAGAGGCAATACATCAAATAAAGTGGGCTGCAAACAAGGCCAAGAAGACAGAAATGGAGCTATTGTCTCAGGGATTTTTGTAAGTGCTACTCTTCGAGATACATGTAGTCTGTTTTAGTCCTATGAATTGGATATTTTCATGCGATAAATAAAATTATGTCTGAGGCCTGAAACATTCAAAGCAATTTGATTGTTTTTCATTGTACAACTCAGAAAAGGATTAAAGAGATTATAATATTATAACACCATAATTGTGTGAAGGGTGATTAGCATCAAACATGTAAATTATCTCAAATAGATTGCATCTTGATGCCATCGCGTAGCCATCTTGTAGCCCGGACCACACTGGAAATAAGTTTTAAGATTTTTTTGGGCAATCCGAACTGAATTACGAACTGCATTATGAACTGCATTACGACAGTGTACTTCTGGATGCATGTATATCTATTTGTATCTGCACCCTCTTTTAAGATGGCTGAATAGAGTCTATCTAAAGCAGAAAATAGTTCCATGGATATATCACAAAGGTTTCAAACATCAGTAGAGTAGCGCGGGGCATGCAGCCCCCCTTAACTTCGAGATGCGATTAGACCTACTTTTTGTGGTCGATTATTTGAATGCTTATGCTGTCAGGAAGGGATCACTTGACTCTACTTATAACTAGTGAAACGAATGTCTACCAATTTTAATAAAGGAGTTACGGCCCTTTTCGTAAAAAAATTAAAATGGCCTTCTTACCCCACCCATCGGGCAAGAAGCCCCCCTATTATAATCCTATGGCAATTTTTTTTGCGAGCGCATTCAGCTTGAAAGTTATTTCTTGGGGTTCTTCTATCATTTTTAAGGCATTCTATTCACTTTTTCTGAATTTCAGAATTTTTCTGTTCATGCATTCATTTTTTATATATTTTTTGTCCTTTTTCAATTTCGGCCAAAATTTTTTCTATTTCAATTAGCTATTCTATCAAGATTCAAGGTAAAGTAAACATTATTAAATGGTTCCGGAAGCAGCTTCGAGGCCTCAGTGAAGGGGGCCCCATGCCCCCATACCATGTGGGGCCTCTCGCCCCAAACCCACATATTTTAATTTGACCTCTATATTTTGAGCTAAAATGCAAAAAACATGATCCAAATCATATTTATATGATGGTCATAAAGTGAAGCAATGCAGATATCCATTATACTTTTAAAAATTTCCAAAGTTATTTCTGACAACCACTTTCAAAGAATTAATGAAAGTTACAAAAACCATGTACCTTTTTTTGTTTCTTTTATTCCGACTATGGTTTGGTGCTGAATGCCTTGAAAATTTGTGACGTCACCTAAAAAGCCACTAGCTTTAATCCTATCAATAAGAAAAAGCACCGAAAATGTAAGTTTAGATATAACCCTGGGGGGGCTTCTCACCTAACCCGGGCTTCTTGCCCCGACCCACTCTAATTCAGTGAACGTGAAGAACAACATGCAAATAAAAGTAAACAGCTCAACAACAGCCCAGCCATGCAGTGATTGACCTTGTGACATAATTTGTGTGGCTTCATTGCCATCTGCAAACAGTAAATCTAACAAATGACTTGAATTGTCACTCTGCATGCAATATTCTGCTTAAGTCCCCAGCAGAAGTTGTTTGAGCAAAGCCTTTATTTTGTGGCAGAATGTTGTCATTTCTCAAATTTGTCAGAATCTATGAAGCAATGTGTTCAATATTCGTCTTGGTATTTCATCAAGGATGGTACTAAAAATATTAGAGAGCCTGAAGTCAGATAAAAGTTGGTCATTTAGATATGAAACATACAGATGTTATCCACTTACTATTGTTCATCCTTCATGCTATCAGGGACTGTAAGACAGTTTTCCCAATTGGAGCCATTACTGTTATGTAAATCCCCAGTCACTGCTCACCACATGCCTTCAAACCTCGACACTTGATTCCTCATTGATTCTTTTGGCAACTGCTTGAACAACTCTAACTTTATTGAGCTGTTTCCTTGCTATTTACATCCATGTAAATTTACTGCAGGCTAATTGAAGGCAACTTTAAATTTGATCAATTTTTCGATCATATTGATTTCCTGAGAGCTAAAGGCACCAGTTGACAAATTTCACATTCCTCACATGAAGGTATTTATCTTTAAAGCCTATTAAAGCAACCATGTTTACTCATCATAGTTTTTTAATGATTTTTTAATTTGTTGGAGCATTTCTTCTTATCGGACATTTTGATGTTACTCCTTTCATAATTGGCTCCCAATTGAACGGCTTTTAAAAAACTAAAACTTGAAACAAAGCAGTTAATTATCTTCTTCAAGGCATTGTTTTCTCTTCAGTTAGTCAGCCAGACCCAACATGATACTTTCGGTACACCTATGAATGAGGCTATCATTTAAAATATCGAATGTAACTATGCATAATTCCCAATTTCAAAATATCACAGAAAAAAACTGGGCTAATAGAAAAGTTGTTGATACTAGAGGAACTTGCATCTAGACATACATAAATGAATAAAAAACATATAAGAGGAAGTAGCCTTGCAGTTCTGGAGAAGTAAATGAAAAAATACACAAGTTCAGAATTAATTTAAAGTTAGTGTCTCCGTGAATCTGTGCTTCACACACTTTTATATCAGAAAACTTTTGATTTATAACTTTATTCCCACATATCTATAGAAACTTTCCATTAGAAGTGAACTGCAACTCTTGAAATAAAATACAAAATATAAATCAGACATGTGAAAACCCACTCCATCATATACAACCTCTCTGTAAGCTTTTCTAAAGCAATTTTCAAGTAAAATGTAGAAGCATCTTCAAACCATCTGTAAATATATTGAGCATGTTCTATTTACAGATTCATTATAACAGCTAATTTTTGAAGTTAGTTCATCCATGGATCATACTGATGAAACAACTTCAAAAATTAGCCAATTGGCACATCACATTTTAAATCAAGTACGCTTCACTATCAAAGCGTCTCTTGAAGTGATAGAAAGTACTTTGATGTCAGATTTAAGTATACTATATGAAAAAGAGCATGTGTGAAGCTTTGGATCTACACAGTAATTGTGAGGTACATACACGTATTTTGCACAAAGTCTATACAAGCAATAAGTTAAACCTAAACATCACATTATATCAACATAACATCTGGGATGTGATGAAATCATTCTTAAATCTATCAAGTTGTCAGAATATTTGCAGCTTGATAAAATAATATTCGCGTGTCCCAAAAAAGCAATAATTTCTTTGCTCCTGATAGCAAAAGATTGATTAACAGTAGAGAAATGTAATCAGACATCAGTCGTTCAATGACCTTCTTTGATAGTTCTGTGTAACAATGCCCTGAAGTGATACCTTTGTAGAATGAAACCGGAAATATAGAGGTCATTTTCCTTGAGGACACGAAAGAGAAAACTGTGAGGAGGCAATATGGTTGATGGGGAAACCACCAAGGTTATTGTAATGTGAGAATTCCACAAAAAGCTAAGAATAAGAAGATGAGGCAGAACCAATGAGATATTAGATGATCAGAGTTGGTGCTAATGACACAAAATATCTCTTTGCGTCCTTATAGTCTGATCCTTCTTGCTTCAAGCCATGGATAGTTCTACAGGATTAGAACACATTGTCAGCCATCACCTGCAGGCATTAGGTTGAGATTACCTACTGTCAGCTGCACCTGTTGGATCGAAATGACCCTCTGACCAGTGGCTTACTTGACCCATTGTCCCATTCTTTGAGTTAATTCCTTCTTTCAATATAAAAGATTGGTTTGCTCACATCTTTGTAAGACCGACCTTACCGTCAACTGCAGATGCAATATGCCTACAGCTTCTCTGAATGGCATGGTTCTCAGAGCATGGCAAACCAACAAAGTTGTATGGCAAGGACCAACTCTTGCTCCTCCTCTATATGCTATTATCCTTACATTGCTCGAACAGTGCTATACACGCATATATAGCTCAGTGGACTGAAGATCAGATGGATCAATTCAGAGGTTTGCTTTCACCACAATTTTGGGACTGATTGAATTATAGCAAGAAATGACTGCCACTCATACATTGCAGATGCTGAGAGGATGAATTTCAGCCCAGGAGAGATTCGTTTGCTCCGGGGGTTTGCCCAATCAAACTATCATATCTGAAATTATTGGTCAACCATTGGTTCCGCTTTATGTAAATAGTGTTTTGTGCTGCTCTATAGTGCATTCAAAATGACATTTGCCCAGTTCAACTGTTGCACAGAAATAACCATAGAATTGAAATTAAATGTTATTCTCAAGAGTTAATCTTTTTTTGTCTGCCATATTCATTTACTTACAAATCCATCACATATTATTCAGTCCACTGCACTAAAAAAATATTGGGTGAAAAGCAGTGGGAAAATCTGGCCTTAAATGATAATCTGCAACTCCTAAATAGGAATGACACATCAAGGTTTTCATTTTTCAAGGATGAGCTGCTGAAAGCCTACAATATATCGTAACTAGACAGAACTATTTCCTGTAAGTACGTGAAAGTAAAACTTAATAAAATTGTATTATTTAAAACATTAAAACACTAGCAAAATTGCTGGGTACAAAGTTTGCCAAAAGAAAAGTGTGTTAATGCAAGAGCAACCAAATTCTCTTACAGAACTTTCTGAAGTTTTGGAAGTATTGATCTATCTTGATATATAAGAAAGTAACTTTACCTGTTCAGCACACTGGTACGTTTACTTTCATAAATTTTGACTGCACTTTGACAAAAAACCGACGAAGCATTGTATCATCGATGCATTCATGCAAGTTCATCCAAAACTCAGTAGAAAGGACATTGAGTAGATTTGATCCCTGTACGTCAAAAAACTATCCTATACACTTAAAGAGTGCAATATTCTTTTCATACTTTTCTTGACAAAAGAATATTTTTCTACCATATATACAAACCTAATGAAACGCAAAACATTTGCATGTCTTGGAAAAGTTTCTGCATCCACACTCTGCCTCCAACATAACTATATCAACGAACAAAGCATTTATTCCTATATACCTTGCAATCTAGACCAATCTCCAAATGACATTGTGTATCTGGATATCTATGAAAAACGCTTGACTTGGAACCTGTATATACCGACTAACATAAATGCATTCAATATATGAGCAGCAAACACGTTGCATGCCAAGTGTACTGTATACTTTGATATCTGCACCACTCTTGCAAAATGTTTGTCTTCAGCTCTTGGCATGCAAGGATACAATCACCACATTTAGCAGACATTGCGGTGGAATATCACAGGCGTTTCTATCAAGGCTGTATGTGTCAAAAGACGCTGTGCCTCTCTGGTACTCAACAAGAAATAGTGACAAAAAGATGTAAGTGCAAAGGTTTCTTTGCAAAAAGTCCAGCAACAAAAAGGAAATGAATGATACAACCTATAATGTACGGACAGCAAGGGAAATACCACTTACTTTTAACTCAGAAGTAATAGTACCCCTGCCGCCAAAACAGAACATAATTACTACATAAATGTTATCGGACGTCAGCCATTCAAAGACCTCTTTTGATAGTTCTGCCCCACGGTGCCCTGAAGTGATACAATGTACCTTTGTAGAAACAAACAGGAAATAGACCTGTCATTTTCCTTAAGGACATGAAAGAGAGAACTGTATAGACAATCTCGTTGCTGGAGGGAAACCACTAGGGTTATTGTAACACAATAACTCAACAAAAACTGAAAGAGTAAGAAGATCACGGATGCTCTGAGAAATGTTGAGAAATAAGATGATCAGACTTTGTGCTAATGGCAAAAATATCTGCTGAACCTTCTTCCCTCAAGCCTGTTTTAGTTCTACACCAGCGACAACGGGATTAAACACATTGTCAGCCCTCACCAACAGGCATTAGGTCGAGATTACCTGCTGTCAACTGCACCTGTTGGATCGAAATGACCCTCTGACCAGTGGCTTACTTGACCCATAGTTCCATTCTTTGAGTTAATTCCTTCTTTCAATATAAAAGATTGGTTTGCTCACATCTTTGTTAGACCGACCTTACCGTCAACTGCAGATGCAATATGCCTACAGCTTCTCTGAATGGCATGGTTCTCAGAGCATGGCAAACCAACAAAGTTGTATGACAAGGACCAACTCTTGCTCCTCCTCTATATGCTATTATCCTTACATTGCTCGAACAGTGTTATATAGGCCCATATAGCTCAGTGGACTGAAGATCAGATGGATCAATTCAGAGGTTTGCTTTCACCACAATTTTGGGACTGATTGAATTATAGCAAGAAATGACTGCCACTCATACATTGCAGATGGTAGGATTTCCAACACTCACTCAATCATCTCAAATATACCAAGGCTGAGAGGATGAATTTCAGCCCAGGAGAGATTGCTTTGCTCTTGCCAGTCTTGGGATTGCCCCATTAAATTATCCCAGTTGAAATGATTGGTCAACCGTTGGTTCCGCTTTATGTAAATAGTGTTTTGTGCTGCTTTATAGTGCATTCAAAATGACTGTTGCACAGAAATAACCATAGAATTGAAATAAAGTGTTATTCTCAAGAGTTAATCTTTCTTTTCAACAGTGGAATTGCTTTATTCACTCCTGAAAATCTGTGCCTATAATAATGTTTCCTTTGTCTGCCATATTCATTTACTTACAAATCCATCACATATTATTCAGTCCACTGCATCAAAAAATATTGGGTGAAAAGCAGTGGGAAAATCTGGCCTTAAATGATAATCTGCAACTCCTAAATAGGAATGACACATCAAGGTTTTCATTTTTCAAGGATGAGCTGCTGAAAGCCTACAATATATCTTAACAAGGCAGAACTATTTCCTGTAAGTACGTGCAAGTAAAACTTAATAAAATTGTATTATTTAAAACAGTAAAACACTAGCAAAATTGCTGGGTACAAAGTTTGCCATAAGAAAAGTGTGTTAATGCAAGAGCAACCAAATTCTCTTACAGAACTTTCTGAAGTTTTGGAAGTATTGATCTATCTTGATATATAAGAAAGAATCTTTACCTGTTCAGCACACTGGTATGTTTGCTTTCACAAATTTTGACTGCACTTTGACAAAAAACCGGCGAAGCATTGTATCATCGATGCATTCATGCAAGTTCATCTAAAACTCAGTAGAAAGGACAATGAGTATATTTGATCCCTGTACTTCAAAAAACTATCCTATACACTTAAAAAGTGCAATATTCTTTTCATACTTTTCTTGACAAAGAATATTTTTCTACCATATATACAAACCTAATGAAACGCAAAACATTTGCATGTCTTGGAAAAGTTTCTGCATCCACACTCTGCCTCCAACATAACTATATCAACGAACAAAGCATTTATTCCTATATACCTTGCAATCTAGACCAATCTCCAAATGACATTGTGTATCTGGATATCTATGAAAAACGCCTGACATGGCACCTGCATATATCGCCTAACATAATTGCATTCAATATATGAGCAGCAAACACATCACATACCAAGTGTACTTTATACTTTGATATCTGCAACACTCCAGCAATGTGTTTGTCTTGAGCTCTTGGCATGCAAGGATGCAATCACAGCATTAAGCAGATATAGCTGTGGAATATCACAAGCATCTCTGTCAAAGCTTCTCTGTCAAAGCTTCATAAAAGACGCTGTGCCTGTCTGGCACTCAACAAGAAATAGTGACAAAAAGATGCAAGTGCAAAGGTTTCTTTGCAAAAAGTCTAGCAATAAGAAGAAACAGGAAAGTAACATAATATCTAAATAGGCTTCATGGTACAATTCCCGCCTTGTGCACATGAGGACATGGGTTCGAAGCCCGGTCTGGCCATGTCCAGAGGCTATCACTATAATGATTGGTATGATTGCCGTCCAGAATGGTGAGCGCCGGTGAGCAGATTTATCTGGAATGGGCGCTATATAAAATCATTAAAACTATATTATTTATTATTAATAGAATGAGTAAAATGTACTCGTGTCCATCCTAATTGTCAGAATAATCGTAGCTTGACGAGCAATTTTCTTTTGTCCCGAAGCAATACTTCTTTGCTCCTTATTGCTAATAACTCAGAAATGGCATCAGACATCAGCTATACAAAAAGCTGACTTTGTAGCTCTGCGTAACAATGCCCTGAAGTGCTAGCCCTGTAGAAAGAAACAGGAAATATAGAGGTCAGTTTCCTTGAGGACATGAAAGAGAGAACTGTAAGGGGCAATTCAGTGGCTGGGAGGAAAGTGCCAGGGTTATGTTATTGCAAGAATTCCACAAGAACTAAGGAGATCAAGAGAAGAAACAACAATAATTTTTAAGTTTGTGTGTCCACAGAAAAAACAGGGCATTTTGATGGCATCAATATTGCCTCCAAAGCTTGCAAGTTCCACACAAACAGGGGACTAACTGGATTAGGACAAGTTGTCAGCCAATACCCACATGCATTAGGTTGAGATTACTTGCTTTCATCTGCACCTGTTTGATCAAAATGACCAACGGCCTAAAGGTTTCGTCCTCAACCATCTACATCTACCAACCATCTACATTTGACCAATAGCTCCCTGGACCCTTTATTTAAGCTGATTCTTTTTAGTACCCTTTCTTTATCACATTCAAAAACTAAATTTATTTATTCTGCTTTCATCAGTAGTTACTCAAGGCCATTTCAGCTCATCATAGGGGATCATGCTTCATTGTTTTGTCCTCAAACCTGTCCATTAAGTGTAGAGTAATAACCTTTCCTCCATGTCATGCAATGTGGAGCTTTACAAGCTTTTACAGATTTAAAGCATCTCAGATATTATTCTATGAAATTAACATGCAAATATTCCATTATATTGAATTTTAATCTAGTTTGATATAGCTCCCATTTCCTTTTCTTTATTTCTTGAAGCTTCTAAAGTCTTTTTCCTCATTACCGATCACTATCTATGTGAGAATGATATATATATCAGACTACAAAATGAGTCTGAGACATTGATCATCTATTGATATATTGACACTAACCTATTCATGTATTTTAACTCATCTGTTGATCTTTCATCACTTATCTTTATTCTAAAATCATTTTCCAGTTTTCAGATGTTATTCATCCCCTCAGTTTAATAGAAATTCCATCTTCCATATTTCGAGGTCTCAGACAATGGTGGAATTCTCCAGCAACATTGTGAAAAGGAAACTAATTAAATGTGACATTCCTGGAATTAGAAGAAAAGATGTTCATCATGGAGGGAAACTCAAAATCTTGTGGTGCCGACCCAATTCCAACAAAATTGCTGAAGAGTGTCATTTATCCCCTCCTTCCGAAGCTCACAGAGATTGTTAATGTCTCAATCACATCAGCATGCGTGCCTGAAGATTTTAAAAAGGCATGCATCACCCCAAGGATTAAAAGCCTGAATGGAGACATTGAGGACATGAAAAACTATCGTCCGGTAAGCAACCTACCGTACGCATCAAAACTGCTTGAAAAAGTGGTTGTAAAGCAGCTCCACCATCATCTCCTTTCAAATGACCTGTATGAAGTCCATCAGTCAGCCTACCGTCAACATCATAGCTGTGAGACTGCTTTAGTGAAAATAAACAATGACATTTTGAGTGCACTGGATGCCAACAAATGTGTCCTCTTGGTACTGCTCGACCAGAGTGCCGCTTTTGATACCGTCAATCAAGATCTGCTAATACATCGACTTCAAACCAAGTATGGCATAACTGGTGAGGCACTGAATTGGTTTGCTTCATACTTGAAAGGACGGTCACAAACTGTAGCAGTCAAGGGAGCGCTCTCATCCCCAAAACCCCTCGTTACAGGCTTCCCGCAAGGATCTGTATTGGGCCCGTACATGTACCCTCTGTACACTTCTCCACTCTTTTCAATTGCTGCCGAACACCAAGTAAATATGCACATGTACGCAGATGACACTCAAATCTATCTGGCAAGCGACAAGGACTCAGTTGATGATGCAGTGAACAAAATGCAGCTTGCCCTGACAGATATCAGAAAATGGATGGCAGAAAACCACCTGAAACTGAATGACACAAAGACTGAGTTTATTATCATCGGAAAGAAGTGTGTATTAAGAAATCTTCAAAGTGTTCAAATCAGAATTGGAGATACTGCGGTCGAAAGTAAGAAGTGTGTGAAAAATATTGGTGCTATTCTTGACAATGAACTCAGCATGGATGACCACATCAACAATGTTGTTCGTGTGTGTTATTCACATCTTCGCCAAATTGCTCACATTAGACCATCCTTGACAAAAGAAGCCACAGAAATCTTGGTGAATTCCTCCATTACATCACGTTTGGACTTTGTCAATAGCCTTCTGTACGGTGTTCCAGATTTCCAACTGAAAAAACTGCAAAATATTCAAAACAGTGCTGCCCGACTCATCCTTATGAAAAAGAAGTTTGATCATGTGACACCACTTTTGAAGCAGCTACACTGGTTACCTCTAGAGTTCAGAATTAAATACAAGATCAACCTCCTGAGTTTCAAAACACTCCATGACATGGCTCCCCGATATTTGGAAATGCTTGTGACACAATACCAGCCAAACAGGTCGCTACGATCAACATCACAACTTCTATTGACTGAAAAGCGCTCTAAACACAAGAAATATGGTGATCGAGCTTTTTCGACTAGCGCACCAAAGCTATGGAATGCTCTACCTGCAGAGATCAGAAACTGTGATACCATTTGTGCTTTTAAAAACTTTTTATTTTAAAACATATTTTACATAAATCACTTTAATTATATTGCATAATTTGTTATATATTTTTATATTTGATTTAATCTTATGTACTTTTTATCACTGCCTGTAAATATTTTTTATCATCTTTATATTTACATGTGAAGCGCTTAGAGCTATTCTTGTATTTAGATTTAGCGCTATACAAATAAACATATTATTATTATATTATTATGTTGTCTGGTTAGCTTGTTAGTATCCCTATAACCACTTCCTGCAAGGTTTCTCCCATCCAAAGACTCAAATATGTATGACAAAATTTCTGTCTTTTTTCTGTCTGGCAATAAGTATTAAACAGAGAACTGTTTGATTAAATTTTTTGGTACATAGCCATACACATATTTGAGGCATGCTTGCTTTTCTTGGTTAATTCATTGTCAGCTGTACACAGACATTCAGACAGACACACAGGATTGGTCTGATCGATTGATCGCCAAAAATAATAGTTAAAGGCCATGGTAACGATTGTTTCTTACACAACTAAGTCTGTTGGACGAAAAAATTCAATTTGCATTTCAGATATTTTTTTTAAAGAAAATGTTTGCAGCATTCTCAATACACATTCTTGACAGCATAGAACCCTGCAGACATATCGCATCTGAAGTTGGCAGCTAGGTCAGTCTCCCAATGAAGTGAGCAAACCAATCATTTATATTGAAAGAAAGAATTAAGTCAAAGGAGGGTCCAGTAAGCCTCTGGTCAGAGGGTCATTTCGATCCAACAGGTGCAGTTGACAGCCGGTAATCTCGACCTAATGCCTGTAGGTGATGGCTGACAATGTGTTTAATCCCGTTGTCACTGGTGTAGAACTATCCCGGTGTGGTAGTTGAGAGTGTCCCAGTACAGAGTGTCCTTTGGACATATTTTCCCATGAAAGACAATTTCCTAGAGAGGAGTGTCCCTGGACCGTTTGTCCCAGGAAATTCTGTCCAGTGGACATTGGTTCCTTAGTTATGGTTGTCCGCCTTAGGGATTAATGTCCCATGGAAAAAGGAAAATAATTTCTATGTCCTGGTTTCAAATGTCCCACCAAAATGTCCAGGATAATATATCCTAGGTATGGAAGTCCTGGACATTATATCCCAGGTCAAGCAGTCCTGGACATAATATACCAGTAATAATTGACCAATGAAGGACAAATATTCCTGGTGTTTGTAGTCCGGGACACTCTATTCTGGTTCTGGATATAACAAAATGTCCTATGCTGGACAAATATTCCTAGTTTTGCTGGTCCTGGCCACAATATCCTAGCTATGGATGTCCAGGACGCTATATCCTGGTAACATAGGTCCTTCATAGGACCAATGTTTCCTGGTTTTACATGTCCCGGACATTACTTTCCAGTTTTACAAGTCCTGAGCAAACTATCTTAGTAAAATAAGTCATTTACAGAACCTTTTTTCCGATAAATGGTAGGCCTTAACAATGGCCAGTGGACATTTGTTCCTTAGTTATCATTGTCCACTTTAGGGATTAATGTCCCTTGGTTGCCAGTCATTAATCACCAGTAAGGCCCTCCAAAAAAAATCATTGTATGATTATCAAAAAAGTTGATGTCTCTACCGTAGGGTTGAGCCATCCACATCCAGCTAGTTATTCGAAGTGATAAGTATTTTTGCATTCATCGCCACATTTCAACTTTATGAATTTCTCACAAATATATACAACATATTCATACCTTGTAATTATCAAAGCATGCTCTCATAATGTTTATTTTCACATTCAGTGACAACCCTTCAGGGTATGTCTTTGTTGACAGATATTGTATGACATGGAGAAGATCCATCGTATGCCAAGTCAATAATGAGTGGAACTAAGACTCAGACTGAAATCCAAGATTAGCAACCCAAATATTCATGACCATAATCATTGCTATATTATTACATAAAAGTAGTTGGAGGCGGGATTTGAACCTGCAATGTTTTGAATTGAAGACTGATCACTAGACCACTATGCTATGGGGGAAGGCTGCTCAAGTTGGTGATCCGAAGCATGGTCTTTTGATTACAGTACATCAGTTCTATTAATAGCTACGGTCATAAATACAGGGTGGACAGTTTTGAATGTCCTAGGTAGAAATGTCCAGGACAAATAGAACTAGTATCAATGGTCCTGGACCATTTATACTAGTGTAATATGTCCCAGACAAATAGACCTAGGATAAGATGTCTGGGACAAATGAACCTGGGATGATCTGTCCTGGACAAATGGAACCAGGATAGAATGTCCTGGACGAATGGATCCAGGATCAGATGACCAGGACAGCTGAATCTAGGATCAGATGACCTGGGCAATGAATACTAGTTTATAATGTCCACCTGGACATCTGACACCAGGTATAAATGTCCTGGACATTTGAATCCAGGTTCAAATGTCCTGGACAATCATTACTGGTCCATGCAAAAAATGTCCAGGACATTTGAACCCAGAGAGGACATTATAAACCAAGGAATATATGTCCACTGGACACTCATTCCTTAGTTTAAAGTGTCCCAGGACACTGGTTACTGGAGGACAATTATTCCTTTCACACCGGGCTTCAGGCAAGAAGGATCAAACTATATAATAACGGCACTAAGAGATGTTCTTAGCCCTAAGCACCAAGTCTGATCATCTTGTATCTCACTATTACTCACAACATTTGCGATCTTTTTATTCTTTCCTTCTTGTGCACTGAAAAAAAGGTTTGTGTGAAACAGACAAAACGAACGTTAGCTGGTGTCCGTCCAAAATTTTGTGTAAATTCAGACAAAATGTATGTGTATTTTTGACATTTCATTGATCAAATCACACAAAATTTTGGTAAAGATTGACAATGAAATGTCAGAAATACACATACTTTTTGTCTGAATTTACACAAAATTTTGGACGGACACCAGCTAACGTTCATTTTGTCTGTTTCACACAAACCTTTTTTTCAGTGTGGAGTTATGGTATTACAATAACATTGGAAATAACCCCAGCAACCGTACTGCCTCAATGCAGTTCTCTCTTCATGTCCTCAAGGAAAATTACCTCTATATTTCCTGTTTCTCTCTGCAAATGTATCGCTTCAGGGCCGTGTTAATACCCATGCCAAATCCACCAATGGACTAATATTAGTTATTCCCATATCCATATGCAAGACATTTTAGTTGAAAGTTTTCCAGTTGTCATCAGAGATGCTGAGACTCTAAACGTTTTTCAAAGATTGTTGAAAACATACTTTTTGACAATAATTTTAAAGAATAGTACATAACTCTATTTTGAATTTATATATATATTTTCTGATGTCATAGTGACGAGCGCCTTCGCAGGAGTACAAAAAGTTGCGCCAAAAAAATTCAAGCTTTCAGACATCAAAGCGCTTTCGATAATTTCAAGAGACACATTGGCTGTGAACTGCACTCAATTTGTTTGTGCCAATAAAAAATACAGATAAACCAGCACCGAAGATTTTGGAAGTCGTGATGACTTTGGTATATTGAGACTGCATTTAAGGATGGTTTATAGTTGTCTCCAAGCACATTCAACTTGGAAGTTTTCACAAACAATTACCAGAGAGTTTGTAATTTGTGACAGGCACTAAACTGACTTGCAAAACTTTGAAACTTTGAAAGAGATTTTGTATTTAACTCTGAAACTTGGAAGCTATGTAAAGTTTGGGGGACTTATTGAAATGTTGATTAACCTCATTAAAGTCTTCTTCCATGAAGTATGTACAATACAAATATCTTTCAAATAACTTTCAAAGAGATACACGCAAACTGCAGTTCAATATAAGTTAGTGCCATTGTGAATTTCATGACATTGGGATTGATTTATCAGGACTTCAAGGCTACTTCTTTTTATGAGCTATTTTTCTTAACATAAATGTGCAGATTTGAATTAATGATGCTCCTTTTTTTATAAAATGCTATCACTGCCCTCTTCTTTTTCCTCGTCTACCACATTTTTCTATAATATTTATGAATCAGGTATAATGCTGCTTTGTGATAATTATTTGCCATTATCAAAAATCTGAAAACTGCAAGGATTGTATCATCATCCGAACTGGTCTGCTAATTCCATAGAAAACAATGACTAAGAAAAGATAATTAACTGGGCACTTCTTTTTAAGCCATCTGATTAGGAACCAATTATGAAATTGAGTATATCATGTTAGTGACACAACGAAAGACACGTTAAAAATTGGACAAGCTTAAAAACTATGATGAGTAAACATGGTTGTACTTTAAAGGCTCTGAAGGTAAATACCCTTAATTTGAGGAATGTGCAATTTGTCAACTTTTGCTGTTAGCTCTCAGGAAATCAATATGATCGAAAAATTTGTCAAATTTAAAGTTGCCTTCTATTAGCCAGCAGTAAATTTACATGGATGCAAATAGCAGGAGCATATTCCCCCCCCCCCTCCCCAGAACACAGCTCAATAAAGTTAGAGTTGGAAGAACAGTCGCAAAAAGAATCAATAAGGAATCAAGTGTCAAGGTTTAATTGCACGTGGTGAGAAGTGATTGGGCATAGAATAATTTTCTCATATATCACCTACACTGTAATGTTAGAAAAAAGATGCACATGCATGTCTTCGAAAATTTTCAACATCAACAATTTCCTTCCAACATGACCAGGTGTGATCATAAGGTGCAAATTGTTTCAACACTTTGCAATGTGCACCAGTATCCTTTTGTGTACAAGTGGATGTTTTGGAAATCACATTTCACATGGAATCTGGATATATAAAAACTAACACAATTACGCTGGTTAAGTGCAAACGTGCCAAGTGTAATTTATACTTTAATCTTATCATCATTTTTACAACATTTGTTGCGTTGAGCGTTTGGTATGCGAGGATATAATCATAGCATTTAGCAGACGTAGCCATGGAATATCACAGGCATTTCTATTTTATTCGATGAAAGACACTGTGCCGGCCGTGTGCCGCTCTGCCGCTGTGATTACAAATTGTAGAAGACAAGAAAAGAAATGTTATTCCTGCTTTTGATAAAAAAAACACAGAAATGTAACCAGACACACAAAGGCTTATTTGATAGTTCAGTAACAATGCCTTGAAGTTATTCCTTTACAGAAAGAAACAGGAAATAAAGAGGTCATTTTCCTTGTGAACATGAAAGAGAGAGCCATAAGGAGGCAATCCTGCTGCGTGAAGAACCACAAAGGTTATCATAATACAAAGCTCAAAAAGGAGGTCAAGGGAAAGAAGAAAATGTGATGAGAAATAACAAGATGGTAGAAGATCTTACTTAGATCTCTCAGTGCTGTTGTTGTATGATAGATTTGCAGCTGGGTGGTGTAGTGGTTAAGGTTCCCGCCTGCTCCGCTGAAGGTCTTTGCGATCTTTCACTTGCCCAGCACAGACAATGATACAAGGGGCCGCCAATTTAAAGTCTCTTCCGAATGACATCCAGAGCTCTGGGATTTTGCTCATGAAGGTACACTAAAAATTTTGGGTTCCCCACCCGGGGTTCGAATCCATGCAGGCTCACGTGGGGTAAATGTGTAACATGTTGAGGACTTCAGTTAACTCTCTCTCTCATCTCATCAATCAACCCTCATGAGCGCCCAGAACTGGGCTTAGAGGGCTGCACTTACTGTATCTATCTATCTATCTATCTATCTATCTTGCCTCAAGCTTGGAATGTTCAGTTCTACACTAACCACAACAGGATTAGAACACATTTACATCGTTGAGACTACCTGCCATCAGCTACATCTGTTAGATCAAAATAACCCTCTGACCACTCCTTTCGTTGAGCTAAGTCTTTTTTTTTTGACATGTAAAATTGGCTTCCTCACTTCTTTGTTACACTGACCTTGTTGTAAACTTCAGATGTAATCTATGTATTAGCTTTCCGGAAAAGTGGATTGATCTTCTTGATGTCAGGCACAGGGTCAGTCAAGTTAAAAAAATTCTTAAACTGCCCCATTTTACTCCATGGGTTGTTTTTTAATAAATATATTTTTTTCATGCTGGACTGATCTAATATTTTTTTCACATAAAAAAATGTAGTTCTGCTGCCAGACTAAGAATGATGCTGCAATGCTGATCACATATTGATCTATCATCTTCTCCTATAATCACCAGTTCCTTTATCACCTCGATCGTTGTCGCAAAATTTAATTGAAATTTCTCTGCCATATTTCAAGGTATTAAAAGTCAGAGGAATTCTTAAAAGAACATTTTGGAAAGGAAACTAATTAAATGTGACATTCCTAGAATTGGATGACAAGATGGTGTCTGGTTGGCTTGTTGGCATACTATTATGATCATTACCTACAAGGTTCCGCAGAAGCCGACACATGTAGAACAACACTTTTGTCTCCTTTTGTCTGGTTCCGAACATATCGTTATTGTTGAATATAATGTTTCGTTAGGATATATGCAATTAAAATAATCTTAAATTAAATTTAGTTATGATTAGAAAGCAACTTATATTAGATGTACCGCTGCAAGTAAAATAGAAGAAAAATGTGGCTTTACAATTAATACCATTATATTGAAACTTTCTGAACAACATTAATTGAATGAAGCTTGATTATGAAAAAAAAAATTTAAAGCTTTATCTGAATAAGGGAATAAAGCCATTAACTGACATCACATTCATTAAGATATCTGTATTAGGAAATTATGTCTATATTTTGTGAGAAATAAATAATTTCTGAGTCCGGAGTCTACAAAAATGAGTTGCAAACTGGTGCCTTAGAGTTAAATGGGGGAACACTCGACACAATTCATTGTTGCAAAAGTCTGCATTAGATATAAATTGTACATCTAACATCTTTCTCTGTGAACAGACATGTTTCATCCAAATATATTTCTGAAAGTTAGATTCTGTCAATACGTTACTTCTGCGCTGAACCACAACAAAGTTGGCTCCAGTGCAAATCTGAGGCTCCAAATAAGCTCGTTACAGGTTACACATGTGTCTTCAGACATCAAAGTTCTTTAAATCACTAAGAGACACTTTGGCTGTGAACTGTACTTGATTAGTCTGTTTTTGCCAACGCAAACTACAGATAAACCCAAAATCAAAATTCAGGAAGCCATGCTGAACTGCTGAATTCAGTGCACGTAGATAGCATGATCACCACACCTCAGGATAGTTTAAAGTTGTTGTTTCATTTATCTTACAAACTGCTTTAGAAAGAATTACCAGAGAGTACCTGCAGTTTGTAGTTCATTTTATGTTTACAAGAAGTCGCAAACTTTGCCAATTCTAGAGAGATTTTGAAGTTGATGCCAGTTTATGTTAATGTATCAAGGAACAAACTACACTAACTCTTGAGAATTTCCCTGAATGACTGTGCGACATTTACTTCGAAACTTGAAAGTGGAGTTTATACTTGTAGTGGAAAGTTTCTGCGAGATCATCTATTGAAAACGACTTCCAATGTTCGCCCGTTACAAGTGTGTACATTGTACAATGTACATAAAGTTTGAACCGTCAACTTTGCGTAATTGAATTATAGGACTTCAAGGAAATAGTTCTAGATTTATATTTCAGAAGAATTGTAACTTCCTCTTATAAATATGAATTAATTTTGTTGATTCTGTCAGCTAGCCTTTAAAAATAAGGGATTAGACATAGTTACTTTGTGATATTCCATTGATTAGCAGAAACTGAAATACTGCAAGGGTTGTAGTGTCTTCTGGACTCAATGCCGGAAAACGAACAACATGCAGAAGATAATTAAATGCTTTGTTTTAACTTCTTGTTTTTAAGCCGTTCAATTAGCAGGCAATTATGAAAAGGAGAAACATCAAATTGCCTGGCAGGACAAGAAATCTTACAAAAATAAGAGAATCATAAAAACTATGATGAGTAAACATGGTTGCTTTAATAGGCTTTAAAGGTAAATACCCTTAATTTGAGGAATGTGAAACTTGTCAACGTGTGCTGTTAGCTCTCAGGAAATCAATATGATCGAAAAATTGATCAAATTTTAAGTTGCCTTCAATTAGCCTACAGTAAATTTACATGGATGTAAATAGCAGGAACATTACCCCCTAGAACACAGCTCAATAAAGTTGGAGGGCATTCGTCAAAAGAATCAATAAGGAATCAGGTATCAATGTTTGAAGGCATGTGGTGAGCAGTGACGGGGGAGTTACATAACAGTGAATGGTACTAATTGGTAAAAATGGTAATTGGCTCGTTGATGCCCTAATATAAGTGATTACAATGTAAGGCTATTTATTGATATTAATCTGAATGTTAGGTTCAGCATACTACAAAATGTAATAGTAACTTTTGCCATTTTTGGTGGTAAAATTTGAGATGCGCCTCTAAGCTGTGTTTGCTTTTTTGATCTGTGAAAGTTGGAATACTAATTTTATCCAGCTTGTTCTCCTCTTCCTATAATGTTTTTTATTTCTAAATATTGTTTAACTATACTTGTAAATCGTAATATTTAAATTATTTAAACGCATGCATGCAGATGTCTGTTTATCAAATAAATTTTCTGTTTATTGTTTGCAAGCCTGTTTCTTTATAGGTGTATAAATGTAAATGTATATAGTCATCTTATCTGTTATCTCATTTATGTGTACATTCTTCTACATGTATCTGTCTTACTAGTACATAAATCAATACATGTGTCTGTGCGTTCTTAGCCCAATTCTTTAATACACTATTCATCCTCGCACAATTTTTTTCCAAAGTATCTAAATTTCATTTATCTATTTCATGTAATATTTTGATACATATATGCAGTAACCGCTTTGAAAATGGAAAACCAACAACAATTCTTTTTAAAAGGAATTTCTTGTTGCACTATTCTATTAACATTCATCCTCACACCTGCAATGTCCTGCATTAGTCTGTAGTCTCTGTGCAGCGTACATCTTTTGTCTTGTGCTGAATATTTCATGTGGGGTGTATTTCACAGCAACTTTATAGTGGATATTTTATGCATAGACACAAATGCATATTGATGTGAACACATAAACACATTTCTGAACACTTTCAGGACATTTCCAGATCACATTATGAGCATTCAAGCACATTTCTACATTGAGTGAGAATTACAGGCCAATTAAGGACATTGGGGGCAACAAAAGTACATCTCAGATTAGCAGAAAAAGGGCAGGTAATAAGATTTTTGCATCAACAATGCAACAAAATGTTATATGACTTAGACAATTTTTTACTAATGCCGTGGAGAATCATTGAAGGATTAAATTTGTAACAATGTTATAAGGCCTACTATATATTATATATAAAACAAGGACAATATGGAAAATACTACTTGTTAGAAGATGAGAAGGGGTTGTATAACTTGCAAATCATCGTAGTTAAATACCTTGCAATGTATTTTGGACCAAAAGCCAGATTCGATCCAAAACCATTATCTACACCTTAGACTATAAATGCATTTTGAGCAAAAATCAGCTCTATTCTTTTCCTTCCTCGATCCATATTGACAGCATCATTTTTCAACAATGTGTAACAATGCTGTTACATGTATAGAATTTCATTACCATTCATTTCATTAATTCTTTGTGTGAATGTTTTTTGTGTTATGAATGATTGATGTATGCCAGTTGTCTTGAGTGAATGTATCTATGAAAGGATTGTATGCAACAAGTTTCATGAATATGATTAAAAAGGAATTTTTTATTATTATTATTATTATCCCATATTTCTCTCCCCCTTTACTTGGCTTTCATTTCCTTTCATTGCCTTACCATTGTGTGAGTCTCCAAGGGTTAAGTATTACAATGTGCCCCACTTCCCCCTATCATGTGTGACCACCACAGGATCAGGGTGTTATGTGTTAGCAGAACTATTGATTGCAATAAAAAAGGCACCTTGTGAATTATGGCCTGGTTTCATTGCTTTATAAATGGAATGGCTTTTGGTTGATGTTGAGCATGAATGTTTGCATTAGAATACTATTCGTCTTTGCAAATATCGCAAGATAATACATATTGGAAGAAACATTCAGTTCGGGAATTTCTCTTGTAGACAACTGATAAGGAATACTTCTCATTCGCCACTTGTTGGTATAAGCCTAATGTAAAAATATCCCAGAGTTTAAAAAAAAATTGTAACTGGGTCAGTGGGAAAATGATCAATTTTTTTTCACAAACACAATGTTATAGTTGATCGTTATAGCTGAAATTGCTACAAACATAGAATTATAATAGGGGATAAGACAAGATTTTGCAATGACCCTCTGTGATAGATCGGTGTAACAGTTACCTAGCCCTGAAGAGATGCCTTCGAGTAGACAAGGGATATTGATGTAATTATGCTGGGGAACATGAAAGGGGGAACATGCTGCCAGGGGGAAATCACAAAGGTTATTGTCATACAAGGTTTCCACAAGAAGGTAAAGAAAAACAAGATTATCAAGACAAATAACGCCGGATATCAACAGGTCTTACACATGCTGATAGCACAAAAAATCTCTCTGTGCTGTTATTTTCTGACACTACCTTGGAACAATCCACACCACTATGAATATTGCTTGGTCACGTTTGAGTCATTGCAACACCTCAAGCAGTTTAATGTGTCAAAAATCTGGCTCTCTGATTGGTCAGATCACAGGAAGTCGGCCGTTTCACCGTGTTGGCGACGACTGTCACGATTTGAACTTATACCAAAAATTTGTAAAAAATATTAGAAAAATTTAGATGTCAGTCAAAATCGTGACATTCGTTGGCACCTTATTATCGTCCTTATATTCATAGTGCACACTAGCAATAACAGGATTATAACAAATTGTCAGCCATAACCTGCAGGCTGGGGCTACTCTCTGTCACCTGCACCCTTTGGATCGAAATAACCGCCGACCAGTGGTTTACTGGACCCTTTCTTTGAGCTAATTCTCTCTTTTGAAATGAAAGATTGGTTTGCTCACTTCTTTGAAAGACTGACCTTGTTGTCAGCTGTGGGTGCAATTTATATCTACAGCCTGCCTAGATTTGTTTTGTTTGTTTGTTTGTGTTTTACACCTCTGCAGCACCTTATTAGTGGGCTATATCGAGGCAGGCGATCGCCGTATGATGATGAGATGAGAAGACTGTGAGTCTGGTACATACCCTATTAATTTAGGGATGCCCAGGGTCTTTCAGTTGCCCCAGCATAGAACACTGGATAGAACCCGCCTCCATTTAATGTCCCATGGGCTCGGACTAAATTGAGTTCCGGGGTGGGATTCGAACCCACGCCCTCAGAGCCAGTGGTTGTGCAAACAAGCACTCCTAACCATTAGGCCACGGAGGAACTCACAGCCTGCCTAGAATGTACATTGAATGCAGAAATTCTTCATGTCAGGCCTAGGGTCACCTATGTTTAAAGCAATCCTCAACAGCCACATTTGACTCCTCAGATTGTTTTGTAATATACTTGTACATATACATTGTGTTCAGAGCGCTATTTCTGCTCTTATGTGTTCTTCACATAAAAATGAAAGAGTGAGGTATTCTTCTTTCACTGTTAGTTACTGAAGGTACAAGTGGCTCTTTGCAAATTTATGATCATTGTTTCGGTTTGAAACAATTATGTTTAAAAGTGAAGGATAATAAACTTACCAGTTTTAGTCATGCAATATGAAGCTTGAACTGCTTTTACAGATATAAAGCATCACAGACATTATGCCTGTTGATTAACATGCAAATATACCATTAAACATAATTTTATACTGATTAAATAGATAGCTCCCACTTTCCTTTGTCTTCTCAACTGGAAATTCCAACTTTTTACATTATTCTGTGATCAAACACTAGCCACATTCAGTTCGGGAATTTCTCTTGTAGACAACTGATAAGGAATTTTACTCATTCGCCACTTGTTGGTATAAGCCTAATGTAAGAATATCCCAGAGATTAAAAAAATATGTAACTGGGTCAGTGGGAAAATGATCAATTTTTTTCACAAACACAATTTATAGTTGATACTTATAGCTGAAATTGCTACAAACATAGAATTATAATAGGGGATCAGATAAAATTTTGCAATGACCCTCTGTGATAGCTCGGTGTAACAGTTACCTAGCCCTGAAGAGATGCCTTCGAGTAGACAAGGGATATTGACGTAACTATGTTGGGGAACATGAAAGGGGGAACATGAAAGGGGGAACATGAAAGGGAGAACTGTAAGAAGGTAATATTGCCGCCAGGGGGAAATCATAAAGGTTATTGTCATACAAGGTTTCCACAAGAAGGTAAAGAAAAACAAGATTATCAAGACAAATAACGCCGGATATCAACAGGTCTTACCCATGCTGATAGCACAAAAAATCTCTCTGTGCTGTCATTTTCTGACACTACCTTGGAACAATCCACACCACTATAAATATTGCTGGGTTACGTTTGAGTCGTTGCAACACTTCAAGCAGTTTAACTGTCTCAAAAATCTGGCTTTCTGATTGGTCAGATCACAGGAAGTCGGCCGTTTCACTGTGTTGGCGACGACTGTCACAATTTGAACTTATACCAAAAATCTGTAAAAAAAATTAGAAAAATTTAGATGTCAGTCAAAATCGTGACATTCGTCGGCACCTTATTATCGTCCTTATATTCATAGTGCACACTAGCAATAACAGGATTATAACAAATTGTCAGCCATAACCTGCAGGCTGGGGCTACTTTCTGTCACCTGCACTTGTTGGATCGAAATAACCGCCGATCAGTGGTTTATTGGACCCTTTCTTTGAGCTAATTCTCTCTTTTGAAATGAAAGATCGGTTTGCTCACTTCTTTGAGAGACTGACCTTGTTGTCAACTGTGGGTGCAATTTATATCTACAGCGTGCCTAGAACGTACATTGAATGCAGACATTCTTCATGTCAGGCCTTGGGTCACCTATGTTTAAAGCAATCCTCAACAGCCAAATTTGACTCCTCAGATTGTTTTGTAATATACGTGTACATATACATTGCGTTCAGAGTGCTATTTCTGCTCTTATGTGTTCTTCACATAAAAATGAAAGTGTGAGGTATTCTTCTTTCACTGTTAGTTACTGAAGGTACAAGTGGCTCTTTGCAAATTTATGATCATTGTTTCGGTTTGAAACAATTATGTTTAAAAGTGAAGGATAATAAACTTACCAGTTTTAGTCATGCAATAAGAAGCTTTAACTGTTTTTACAGATATAAAGCATCATATACATTACGCTTGTTGATTAACATGCAAATATTCCATTAAACATTATTTTATAGTGATTAAATAGATAGCTCCCACTTTCCTTTGTCTTCTCCACTGGAAATTCCAACTTTTTACTTTATTCTGTGATCAAACACTAGCCATATTTGGATAATTATTAGTTCTGCTGCAAGACTAAAAATGATGCTGCAATGCTGATCACATATTGATCTATCATCTTCTCCTATAATCACCAGTTTCTTTATTATCTCTCTCTCACAAAATTTAATTGAAATTCCTTCAGCCATATTTCAAGGTCTTAAAAGACAGTGGAATTCACAAAAGAATATTGTGGAAAGGAAACAAATTAAATGTGACATTCCTAGAATTGGATGACAAGATGTGTCTGGTTGGCTTGTTGGCATACTATTATGATCATTACCTACAAGGTTCCGCAGAAGCCGACACATGTAGAACAACACTTTTGTCTCCTTTTGTCTGGTTCCGAACATATCAATATTGTAGAATAGAATGTTTCATTAGGATATATGCAATTAAAATAATCTTAAATTAGTTATGATTAGAAAGCAACTTACATTAGACGTACCGCTGCAAGTAAAATAGAAGAAAAATGTGGCTTTACAATTAATACCATTATATTGAAACTTTCTGAACAACATTCATTGAATGAAGCTTGATTATGAACAAAAGAAATTTAAAAGCTTTATCTGAATAAGGGAATAAAGCCATTAACTGACATCACATCCATTAAGATATCTGTATTAGGAAATTATGTCTATATTTTGTGAGAAATAAATAATTTCTGAGTCCGGAGTCTACAAAAATGAGTTGCAAACTGGTGCCTTAGAGTTAAATGGGGGAACACTCGACACAATTCATTGTTGCAAAAGCCTGCATTATATATATACATGTACATTGTACATCTAACATCTTTATCTGTGAATACACAAGGTTCATTCAAATACATTTCAGAAAGTCAGATTCTGGCAATATGTCACCTCTGCACTGAACCACTCAACAATTAGCATCATGGTAAATCTGAGGCTCCACATAAGCTCGCTCTGTATTAAACATGTGTCTTCAGACATCGAAGTACAGTACAACTCAAAATAAAGTAAGGAAATTTTCAGTCAGAAGTCCTTTGTTTACTTATTTTGCCCTCTTTTCTCCTCTCCACCCCAAATCTCCTTACAACTCCCTTTGACTCCTTACAACAACCTTAGCCCACATTAAGAACTCTATTTAGACAGCTAGCAATGTAACTGCAATTAGCAGAGGTGCAAAATTTCAAGTAAATCAAACACAATGGGGGTGATATAGTTCAAATTGGTGTAGTTTAATTGTGATTTTAATGTAATTTTAAAAGGTAGTTTCAAATAGGTTAAAGTAGGAAGTGATTCAGAGGTAGTCAAAAGGTGTGAAAGGGTAAAGTAGTGGCTGATTCTTCCTTCCTGCTGGGGTAATCGTACTTTATTTTGGGTTGTACTGTACTTTAAATCACTGAGAGACACTTTCGCTGTGATATGTACTTGATGAAATCTGTTTTTGCCAAGCAAAGTACAGATAGAACCATCATCCAAAAAATAATTAGGAACTTTGATGTAGAGAGCCTGCATAATACAGTCTAAGGAAAGTTTAATGTTTTTGATTACTTTATCTTTGCAACTGCTTTATAAAGAATTACCAGAGAGGACTTGAAGTTTGTAGTATACTTGATGTTTACAAGAACTTGCAAATTTTCCCGTTCTATAGAGATTTTGAAGTTGATGCCAATTCATCTTACACTCTAAAAAATTTTGGGACACATTGGGTTTTTTGAAAAATCCATGTTGGTTTTTGCTTGGAAGTTTGGTTTTTCAAAAAAACATTTTCCATTTAAAAAACAAGCTTTGTCCCGAAGTTTTTTAGAGTGTAATGTATCAAGGAGCAAACTACACTCACTCTTGAGAATTTCCCTGAATGACTGTACAACATTTACTTCGAAAATTGAAAGTGGAGTCTATACTTGTAGTGGAAGGTTTCTGCGAGATCATCTATTGAAAACGACTTTCAATGTTCGCCCCCTTACAAGTGTATACAATGTACATAAAGTTTGAACCGTAAACTTTGCGTCATTGAATTATAGGACTTCAAGGAAATAGTTTTGGAATTATATTTCAGAAGAATTGTAACTTCCTCATATATATATGAATCAATTTTGTTAATTCTGTCAGAGCTAGCCTTTAAAATGAGATATTAGACAGCGTGGCTTTGGAACATTCTGTCAATTAGCAGAAACTGAAATACTGCAAGGGTTGTAGTGTCTTCTGAACTCAATGCTGGAAAGAACAATATTCGGAAGACAATTAATAGCTTTGTTTTTAAGCCGTTCAATTAGCAGGCAATTATGAAAAGGAGTAACATCAAATTGCCTGGCAGGACAAGAAATCTTACAAAAATAAGAGAATCATAAAAACTATGATGAGTAAACATGGTTGCTTTAATAGGCTTTAAAGGTAAATACCCTTAATTTGAGGAATGTGAAATTTGTCAACTTTTGCTGTTAGCTCTCAGGAAATCAATATGATCGAAAAATTGATCAAATTTAAAGTTGCCTTCAATTAGCCTGCAGTAAATTTACATGGATGTAAATAGCAGGAACATTACCCCCCAGAACACAGCTCAATAAAGTTAGAGTTGGGAGAGCACTCGCTCAAAGAATCAATAAGGAATCAAGTATCAAGCTCTGAAGGCATGTGGTGAGCAGTGACGGGGGAGTTACATAACAGTGAACGGCACTAATTGGTGAAAATGGCAATGGGCTTGTTGATGCCAAAATGTAAATGACTACAATGTAAGGGTATTTATTGATATTAATCTGAATGTTAGGTTCAGCATACTACAAAATGTAATAGTAACTTTTGCCATTTTTGGTGGTAAAATTTGAGATGCGCCTCTAAGCTGTGTTTGCTTGTTTGATCTGTGATAGTTGGAATACTAATTTTATCCAGCTTGTTCTCCTCTTCCCGTAATGTTTTTTTTCTCTATTTTGTTTAACTACATATGTAAATCATAATATTTAAATTATTTAAATGCAATACATGCAGATGTCTGTTTATCAAATAAATTTGCTGTTTGTGGTTTGTAAGCCTGTTTCTTAATTAGGTATTTATGTATATTTATCTTATTCCCTTTATGTATAAATTCTTCTTTTTGTGTTACATGTGCACAAATAAATACATGTGTCTATCTTTTTTTAACCCAATTTTTTAAATATACTATTCATCCTCGCACAACTTTTTTCCACAGTATCTAAATTTCATTTATCTATTTCATGTAATATTTTGATACATATATGCAGTAACCGCTTTGAAAATGGAAAACCAACAACTTTTTTTTTTTTAAGAATTTCTTGTTACACTATATGTTCTATTAACATTCATCCTCACACCAGCAATGTCCTGCATTAGTCTGTAGTCTTTGTGCAGCGTACATCTTTTGTCTTGTGCTGAATATTTCATGGGGGGTGTATTTCACAGCAACTTTATAGTGGATATTTTATGCATAGACACAAATGCATATTGATGTGAACTCATAAACACATTTCTAAACACTTTGAGGACATTTCCAGATCTATTATGAGCATTCAAGCACATTTCTACATGGTGTGAGAATTACAGGCCAATTAAGGACATTGGGGGCAACAAAATTACATCTCAGATTAGCAGAAAAAAGGCAGGTAATAAGATTTTTGCATCAACAATGCAACAAAATGTTATATGACTTGGGCAACTTTTTTAACGCTATGGAGAATCATTGAAGGATTTTTTATATTTTTTTATTTAGAACATATTTTATATGGGTAACACTGTCAGTCAAAAAACTGTTTTTCAAGTGGCCCATTTACAAAGTGAACAATAAAATCAACTAGCATAAATTAAAATCGGCAAAATCAAGTAAACTAAAGATTGACTTTAAATTTAAAATCAATTATATTATTACATTCTTTCTGGCAGTGTGTTCCATATAATTGATGCCCTATAGATAAAAGATCTCTTATACATTTGTGATTGACACTCTGGAATAACAACATTTTGAAAAGTATTAGCAAGACGAGTATTAATATTATGGGCATCACATGCCATTAGCACAGAATTGACTAGATGTTGAGGTGCAGTACCATGGTCCATGGACACAATTATACATGTGTAATTGTGTATACTTAAACAATGATTAATTAGGATTAAATTTATCACAATGTTATTATAAAACAAGGACAATATGGAAAATACTACTTGTTAGAAGATGAGAAGGGGTTGTATAACTTGCAAATCATCGTAGTTAAATACCTTGCAATGTATTTTGGACCAAAAGCCAGATTCGAATCCAAAACTATTATCAACATCCTTGACTGTAAATGCATTTTGAGCTAAAGTCAGCTCTATTTTATTCCTTCCTTAGCCCATATTGACAGCATAATTTTTCAACAATGTGTAACAATGCTGTAACATGCATATAATATCCCATTTTTCTCTTTCCTTTTACGAGGCTTTTATTTCCTCGTATTGCTTTACCATTGTGCGAGCCTCCAAGGGTTAAGTGTTGCAAGGTGCCCCACTTCCCCCTATCATGTGTGACCACCACAGGATCAGGGTGTTATGTGTTAGCAGAATTATTGATTGCCATAAAAAAGCCACCTTGCAAATTATGGCCTGCTTTCATTGCTTTATGGAATGCCTTTTGGTTTTGGTGCATGAATGTTTGGGTTAGAATACTGTTACTTTTAGCAGATATCAAAAGGTAATGCACGCTAAAAAATGTATTTTGAAGTTAATTTCTGTTACAGACAAATGGTGAAGGATTGTTCTAGTTGGTCACTTGTTTTTTCAATCTAAGATTATATCATTTGACATCTTTTCTAGCCGATCATACAGTGCCGCCTGTAAGTAAATGAAACGCATGACATTGTGCCATTGCATCAATGCTAAACATCCTCAGCCAAACTGCTTGTGGAGGCATGAATTCTCATTGGATGAAAGGGAAACAAAGTGGGTCATAAAGGCCGATGTGTGAGGCAAGTGGGATAAAAATAGCAGCCCATTTTCTTTGCTGTAGTCGGAGTTAGGTATGGGTCAAAGTCTTTGATAAGTAAGTGAATCACCCTTTCCTATGTTTTAACATTGGGCCTGCGTTTCACTTACTTATCAAAGACTTTGACCCATACCTAACTCCAACTACAGCAACGAAAATTGGCTGCTATTTTTATCCAACATTCCTCACATATTGGCCTTTATGACCCAAAATGTTTTCCTCTCATCCGATGAACATTCGTCCTTCCAGAAGCATTTTGGTTAAGGATGTTTAACATTGATGCAATGGCACAATATCATGCGTTTCACTTACTTACAGGCGGCACGGTAAGCCGTATTTAACTGCAATAACTCACATATTCTTCTCTCATTATTGACTGTTTGGTAAGCGGGTAATTCACCATGGGATCAGGTATGTGTGTTTATCACAACTCGGGCAAAAGCCCAAACTGGATAAATCCTATATTATCTATTCCAAGGTAATAACCTATACATTATTATAGATATTTTTCAAGTACAGTTGTGTCAGTGGAAAAATTATATTTCACAAGAAATGCTATATGCCACAACATCTTCCTGTAGCAGTAAGTGGTAATTTAGGCCTATATGAAGAAAGGTAGACTAAGGATACATTACAAAATGTTGGTTCACTACATCTAAACTAGGTCTGTTCTTTCTGTATGAGCAATATCTCTGCTACTGATGTGTCAATATCATTGGTTTTCCCCCACTAAAAGCAGGGTTTATTTTGACATGAAATGGTAGAAATGGTAACAAAGGTTGTTGACCAATATTACTTAATTTTTGTTGTGTCCTGTTATGCACTGCTGGACAACAGGAAGTCAATTAGGCAATAAAAAGTATTGATGGATTCTTCTCTTGCTTCCATGACACTGTGTGGTGAAAGGGTTCATTATGAAGTGCAGACTTATTGCCTTTTTACATCAATTTATTGATAAAATACAACATAAATGGACATTAGTGCAGTCTGGTGCATACGCGAGTAACATTCTAAGTAAATGCTCTCCTAGGTTCTTTTATTGGTTGATCAACAGCACCACTCTTTCACAAATTCACAAAGATATGTTGCAGTCAGTATTTACCATTATACAGAAGAAAGGAAATGTAAAATGACCTCCGCCTTTTCCTGTTTGACAGTTTTATTCGCTTTAAAATAAGGAATTAGGAAATTCATTACGGCATCTCATGTTATGCTGTTTTTGTTTTAATACACAGGAAAATATTGGACGTACGCACTATGCAGTCTTTGACACTAGACATGAACACTGTGTACTCATCAAGTGACCTGATTAAGGATTTTTTGTTTACATTTTGCTAGTTCTCATATATAGAGCAAACAACAAACTTTGCCATATAGCCAGTATGCTGTCTTATAGTACAAGTAATACACATAAAAAATGTGGGAACAAACAGTTAAGTTTTCTGGGAGATTAGACAGCTTTAGTCAATTTTTTACTAGAATCGCCAAATATTTTGATAGCTAAACATTTAGCACTTGTATTTTCACATCAGGATGTCTAATACATAAATATAGCATACTGGCTATAATATTATTGTAACTGAATTGGTTTCTAGTCCAAAATTTAAGATTTTATGAGTAACTAGGTCGCTTCGCATGGAGCAAACGGTACACAGTGTGAAACCCATTTGTGTAATACCACCAAAACCATCTTCCAAATGACACTGTCACAACTTGTTCCTTCCAACCACATGTATCAGTGACATCACCAAACCATGCCTCACGGTTCACAAACAAACAGGAAATGCTTAGTGCATCTCATTTTCTCACCTCTCCACTGCCCCTTCACACATTGAGAAATGTTTGTCGTTGTCACCCTTGTCTTGAGACATGATTTTGCTATTTGCTGCTGCTGTGTGAAGTCCCAAGACATGACAACACCAAAATGGAAGGGTGGTGTAAAATGTCACCGGTACTCAAGTGTCTTCAGTTCTTAAGTGTGATACTGTGTCCTCCGGTGTCCAAGTGGACTTGAGTGTCCTTTGGGAACCTGAAGTGTTTGACTGGACCTTGGTGTTGTACAGATCTGGGATGTCAGGGATTGAATGATGAAAGCTCAGATCAGAATAAAGGGTTATTAAACCTCGGAACCTCATTGGACAGAGAAAAATCTAAATAAGTTAGATATTTGGCTTACATTAAAAAGCGATAATTTATACATGTGTAATTTTCATACAGGTCTACTGCATGCTATTTTAAGGCCTTTATAAAGTCAAGGATATTCACCACGAACCCTCTCTCTTTGAGAACACAGGAAGGAAATACAATTATACATTTAATGGACATCGAAAGCTCATTTATCAGTTGACTGTACACACATTGGAATAGAAGCATATCATCAAAAAAACACTTGAACATGGTTATCTACACTATGCGGGACTTTAACAGTCCAATTAAGATATATTCCTGAATCATGTTATACCAAAAACCAAAAATTATAACCTGGTATCAGAAGAAAATCTGTATCAAAGGATGTAATTCCTCATAGGAAACACCTCAAATTCATGATTTCAAACCCAGGTCACTGAGCAATCAACCTTTGTGCCCTTAGATTAGCTGTGGTCGTGCCAAATGGTGTTTACTGCACTGCTATCTGGTGTTGAAAGGCTTAACTTGACACTGATGGAAGCCATTGATCATCTATCATTCCATTAGCCCCCTTACATCCTCAGCAATGGCCGACACATCAATGCCCCACAGAGCATAGAAAAAAGCCCCACTGCACATTGGCAAAAGCCCCACACAGCCTTGAAAAGAAGCTGTTCAATAAGAAAATGATTGAGTTCATGTTCCTCCTTCTCTTTCAACAGATTCAGTTCACATCGGTGTCAAAGTGTGTTACAGTATCGGTGTAAAGTTATGTTGGTGTCAACTTGGTGACATGTATGAGAAGGGCTTCTGTTATAAGATATGACAGGAGATTACAGGAGAAGATTGATAGATGGATAGATATTTTGCAGGACATACAGAGACCGAGTAAAGTGAAATAAGCTATGCTTGCTGGGTAGCTTAGTAGGAAATAATCATTATCAAGCCTTTCAAGGGGTGCTCATCTGCCTTTGTCGGTATACGTATTTGCTCGTCTTACTCTGGGTTCGAACCCCGATATCGGATTGTGTCAACGCTTAACAAGGGTTATCCTTAATTATGGTTAACCCATATAATTTTAATCTTCTAACACAGTTAGTTGCAAATCAATTAAGGTATGTCATAACATCGGCTCAGTCAATTAAGAATAGTGGTCAAATTCAAGGCAAGCTTTGATACAATGTCAAATTGACTAAACCACTTCAGGATAACCTGTGTTAAGAGTTGATACAATCCGGGACAGGTAGGGTACTCATTGAGTGCCAACTGGATGCTATTTGTGCCTAATGCAATTTGTAACGTGTAGCATACACTAGAAATTGCTGAAATTGGACAGTTGGGAGGTTAAAAAGTTTACGTAAAAGTTGATATATCACGGTTAGTAACTGACAAACTATTTTGCCTAAGGTAAACTATAATATTCCATCCATTTCACAGAACTTTTTTATTGGACCTACTGAAGGTCGTGCCTGTATCCAAACCTCCTCAATAATCGAAGAAATGCACTCATCACAGTCATTAAATAAAACCATCACCACTATGGCCAACCATTGTCCATGAGTGTTTACTCAAAACTAACAAGTGGCCAGGGGGCAGTAGCTATTTGCTTGACCAACTAATCACCCCAACAATAGCTCCTCTCAGGCACAATGGTCAGTAAACAGAGCTAAGTGACTGACCACTGGTCAGGGTTTAATTGCTAAGAAATTGAAAGAATTCAGGGAAATTGTGTGGAAATGGGGAGAAATGGATAGAAAGTGGGTGAAAGATGTTTGTTTTGATGAAGTTCTGACTGATTTTTTTGGAGTAATTGGTCAATTGCCCTTATTGGAAGATGTATAACAAATTTTGAAGCTTTCAAAGCGAATATCCTATGTATTCTAAGATTATTGGATGGGTGGAGACAGTTTCCATGAAGATGATGGTGTCTGCCCTTTTTAGAAAAAATTGTGCTCCTTGGCAATCTTGCTATTGCAATGACACAGAGATGAGATGTAGAGAAGAGTATGACACCTATCACACATTCACTAAAGAGTATATGGCACATCATCTGTATATCCCCCTATACAAATGTATGCCGTATGTGTCACACATCCACCTAAGTGTGGGATCTTTGCATAACTGATTAAATTTTACAAGGTCAGACAGATGATGGAGTGCAAAATTACTGAAAATTTAATATTTCAACATTACAAAGCGTATCACGTGTGAACTTTGTGGAAGTCGAGCGACATTTTCGCAAATTGCAAGATCCAGATTTCATAATATTTCAAGAGGCATATATTCAGAACCATTGATTTTAAATCATATAAAAATATTTCATTATCCGCCCGTCCCTCTGGTATGCTTTTACGACATTATATGCAGTGAATAGTAAAATTTGGTCTTCCACAGGTTATATGACATACATTTTTGTGTCCTTAAGCAATTACAGCAACAGCCACAGTGCACCACCTTGTACAACCCCCCATTCACCCCTTGCCAGCCAATATTTTACGTGTGCCCTTTTGTGGGGGTAAAATATATCCCTAGTAACCCCCTTTTGATAACACTTTCAATGCAATTCCTACTCTGTGTTATCCAAGGGAGATTTGTTGCCCTAGACTTCCATGTGAAGCAGTATTAAATCAGGTTTTGCAAAGTCTCGCCAAGTCCTGCAGTCAACGTGGCTTCAATGTGGCTATAGACGTTGCCTAGGAAACCATAGATCAACAAAACACAAAGCTATCAGAAGAGAGAGTGACAGTTCTGCAGCACAGGGGAGTGCTATAGCTTTTTGGGTGATGTGTTGAAAGGAGCCTTTTTGGATAGGTGCAAAAGGGAAAGTGGAGGGGGGGGGGGTTGGCCATTTTGAAAGAGGAGGGGAGGGGGGCTTTAGAAGTGAGGTGAGGAGAGAGGTTCTAAGAAGATTTTTTATTGTATAATTCAGGTATAAAATTCCAGCACTTAATATTGGTTAACATCGCACAATGTTTCTTTCATGTCTTTATTTTTCTTGCTGGCATATTCCGTCATAATATATCAACGTGTTCCTCAACACTACTGTCTTGCTGCTTTTACTGAAAATTAACGCTTACTTTATCTTACGTCACCTGACAGAAAGTAACATTTTGTTTGACCTTGTCTTCAAGCATGCAATGTAATTTATATGAATATCCAACACCATAATGAGGATGCGGGTTCAAACCCCGCTCCGGCCATGTCCAGAGGTTATCACTAGAATGATTGGTATGATTGCCGTTCAGTGTGGTGAGTGCCAGTGAGCAGATTTATCTGGAATGGGCGCTATATAAAATCATACTATATTATATTATGTTATTATTAATGTCACCAATTCCAACTTGCCATGATTTTACCACTTTCTGCTTCTCATTACTTCACCAATTTCAACTTCTCATAAGTTCCAATGACAAATTACTTCACGTGATATGGATTATATTCTATTAAAAGACCAAATGCTGCCCTAATTAACTTAAACCAACTCTTTTCACTATCAGCTACTATCTACAGAAAAATCGATGTGTATCAATTCATAGTAAGGCTCTAATGGGTTTGATCTCAGTGTATCAATCGACAGATCAAAACTATCAATTATGGCCAATTGATAGGGATCTACAGATCTATAGATTTGGCAACTTCCATCAACTTTCATCAATTCATTGAGCAATTGTCATGAACCTATTCTCTTGACAACAGAACCAGTAGCCAAATCAAACTTGACTCAAGGCTGAGGGTTGATTGACCCTAATTCACACTTCAAACACAAGCCATAAGCTTGCTTTATCATTCTCTTTATTGAGGCTTCACTCTGAGAGCTGAGTCAACATTTTTGAGTAGCCAAACATTGGTCAAGGGGAGGCCAGAGCCCCTGAGAGGAGGCCAGATTCTAGAGGGCTAAATAAACACTTTCATCATGATTCCACCAACAGCAGAAGTTTTTCTGATGATTAATTTTCCTGCAGATCACACTTTGATGTGGTTGGCTTTGCTAAGTGTTGGTGAAGGGGGTGTGGCACTTGACACATTGGTTGGAGTAGAAAGGTACAATATGGGAATGATAGCTAATGCATCAATTAATGGTTCCTGCACTAATTAATTTTAAATTAGTGGAATTAGTTTTTAAATCATTTTACTGAAAACGTATGACATCGGAGTTGATTGTTTCTTATTATTCGTGGGAATTTGAGATTTCAGGTCAATTGAAACTTAACTTTCTAAAAAAATCGAACGTTTTGGAATATTTTTCATATATATGATTTCCTCCCATCACAGCATCATGTATTTTTGCTCTGATATTTCATTAATCTATCATATAATTGCATAAGCCATAGAGTATTTATGCCTGCTATTTAATTATTGTGTATTTAACTATTTAAGCTTGCTACATATTGTTGTGTTGGTTAATTGTCTCTTGACCCAAGATCACACATTCATGAAAAACATGAATGATTGATTCCAAACACTTCCATGTATGTTATATTTTTTTATCATTGTCTGTCATGCTTCCACTGTGCCACAATGAAGTAATGCAGTCCCTTTCTCCTTGATCAGAGTGAGTATACTGCAAAAACCGGACATGGAATCGCGACAACAGGAGAGTAAACATGAGATGACGTCTAAGTGTTCTTTTGTCATTGAACAATGGAATTCAGACAACCAAACAGCAACAATTTGTGCACTCTAAAAAATTTAAGACAAAATTGGTTTTTTAGATTCAAAATGGTTTTTTGAAAAACCAAATTTCAATGCAAAAAACCAACACGGATTTTTTCAAAAAACCATTTTGAATCTAAAAAACCAATTTTGTCCCGACATTTTTTAGAGTGTGGACTGTATGGACACATACTGAGGCTAAAATGCTTGCTTATATTATCGACCAATGCAGTTATTAGTCGCAGATCAAATAGGTAGGGAGTCTTGCCATAAAAGTTAAATAATCAAAGAGAGAAAGAGATGAAGAAAGAGAGAAAGAAAGAGAGAAAGAAAGAGAAAGACAGAGAGAAGAGAATGAAATAAGATAATGAGAGACAAAAAGAGGGAAGACAGAGATAAAACGATAAAGAAAGAGAATGTACGAGAGAAAAAAAAAGAAAGGAAGTAAGAGAAAGAGAGAGGGAAAAAGAGAAAAAGAGAAGGAAAAAGAGAAAGAGAGAAGGAAAAAGAGAAAGAGAGAAGGAAAAGAGAAAGAGAGAAGGAAAAAGAGAAAAAGAGAAGGAAAAAGAGAAAGAGAGAAGGAAAAAGAGAAAGAGAGAAGGAAAAAGAGAAAAAGAGAAGGAAAAATTTAGAGAAAGAGAGAAGGAAAAAGAGAAAGAGAGAAGGAAAAAGAGAAAGAGAGAAGGAAAAGAGAAAGAGAGAAGGAAAACGAAAAAGAGAGAAGGAAAAGAGAAAGAGAGAAGGAAAAGAGAAAGAGAGAAGGAAAAAGAGAAAGAGAGAAGGAAAAAGAGCAATCAAGAAGGAAGAAGAGTACAAGAGAAAGCGAGTAGAGCTGTCAGCAGTCACACAAGTGCGGAATCTTTAATTGCCCAGAAAAACATTCATTGTCTTAGCAGCGGATTCATACTCCACAACAATTATGGCAGTATAATCTATCAACAAATACTAATTTTACCAAATAGCACTGAAAAACTGTTATCAAGTCCCAATTTCCAAACATGGCATATTCAATCTACACCGAGCAGTCTACAAATCAGGAAAAATAATTAATATGGTTCCAGACAATCAACAATTTCCACATACTAGGAATCTAGGACCCAACTAAATATGGAAGAAAATTAATTTACATGGGAGGCGATAGCTCGTCAGCAAAGATTAAAATTCTATAATTCACAGTATATGATTACATTCCTGAAATCAATTTGAAGTCATGATATTAGAAAATTTAATAGATTCCATAGGTATTGGCAACTGCTTCCAGAAATGTTACTAATGACCAAAACTACTTATGGTCTCAGTTTAATCCATTTCGAATTGCGGGATGACATGAAATTCTACCACATCTCATAAGGAAGTAAATATGATGGCAATAATGTGGAGAGAAAAGGAAAAAGGAGAAGAGGTTAGGTTGAGAAAAGAGGAGGAAAGAGGAGAGTGGCGTGGAGTAGAGTATGGATTGATGATTAGGGCTATACGTCCTGTATTTATGCACTTGGTAGGCTAATTATGACAGGAGGAGGACCCGGTAATGAGACGAAGGATGATTGAAACAGCCGTCCAACATATACCCAGGTGACCCGACAAGAGCTGGATTCAAACCCTGGACCCAGCGATTGGCAGTCCAGTATGCTACCACTAGACCAACCCTCCCCCCGAGTAGAGTAGAGTAGAGTAGAGTAGAGTAGAGTAGAGTAGAGTAGAGTAGAGTAGAGTAGAATAGAGTAGAGTAGAGTAGAATAGAGTAGAGTGGTGTTGAGTAGAGTTGGGTAGAGTAGAGTAGAGTAGAGTGGAGTGGAGTGGAGTAGAGTAGAGTAGAGTAGAGTAGAGTAGAGTAGAGTAGAGTAGAGTAGAGTAGAGTAGAGTAGAGTAGAGTAGAGTAGAGTAGAGTAGAGTAGAGTAGAATAGAGTAGAGTAGAGTAGAGTAGAGTAGAGTAGAGTAGAGTTGGGTAGAGTTGGGTAGAGTTGGGTAGAGTTGGGTAGAGTTAGGTTGAATAGAGTAGAGTGGAGTAGAGAAGAGTATAATATATAGAGCCTTCAATGCATCACTCAAATTACATCCACCAGAGTCAAAATTATCCTCAACCAGGAATTGAATTGGAGCCCACATAATTTTGAGGCATTTCAGATAATAATAAAACAGGTTCTTATGATACTTTACCACATGGCTCATAGTTCAGGGTAGATGATGATAAACCAGTTTTCATCAAAATAAATGTCCAGATTTCTGAAATGCTCAGAACATAAGTTTGCCTTATCCCAATGCCTCGTTCGTCATTTGGGTTTTAAGACATTTAATCCGTGATTATTCACGCTCAATAAACATGCTTGTTGAATAGAAATTCTCATTTAAGAGCCATCATTTCAGGTTTAATCCTTTGTTATGTTGCTGTCACATTGTTTAACTGTCAACCAAGGAAACAAGAAGAATGGAAAGAAAAAGTAGTTTTAAGATTGTGCCTGGATGATGGCTGTTTCTCCAATCCTCTTTTAAGATAATTTTCTTCCCGTCAAAGATGAAGCATGTCAGAAACAAAAACTACATCTGATTTGGTTACTCATCAAATTTGTGATCCCATAAAAACCCATCATTACTAGAATGTTGGGTTAATGGTAATTAGGCCAAGTCTTAAATTCATTTGCTCCTTTACTTTGTGATACTGCATCTCTGGTTTACTACTGAAAAGTCTGCTTGCTCTCTTCCTGACAACTTAGAAAGTTCGTACCTGTCCAGTAGTATCTACTTCTACCTGGATCCATCACAGATTCTGTTCTGATATTTTATTTATCTATCATGTAATTACCAAAGCCATTGTGTATTTAGACCAACTATACATAGTTGTGTCAGGTGAAGCATCTGTTGACCTAAAATCACAAATTCTCATGAAAGGCATGTGAGAATCAATTCTAAAGAGTTCCAGGACCGTTTTGTTGTGTGTCACCAGGCTGTCACAGCCTCTGCGGTGGAGTAATGCAGTTTCTTTCTCCTTGATTAGAGAGAGTATAAATACCGGAAATGGAATCACAACAATAGGAGAGTAAATGCGAGATGACGCCTAAGTGTTCTTTTGTCATCGAACAATGAATTCCGGCAATCCAACAATCAACAGTATCTGGACTGTAGGGAGTATGGACACATACTTAGACAGATATGCTTGCTCTGCCTGTATTTTTGTTCAAATCTGTCATTGATTGTAAACTTAATAGGTAGGGATGCATATAGTGGAGTTTTCCAAGTCCTTGCTAGTTATGCGTATAGGTAAAATAATTGAGGAGAGAAAGAAAGAGAGAGAAAGGGTGAAAGATATAGAAAGAAAGAGAGAGAGAGTGAAAGAGAAAGAGAGAGATAAATAAAGAGAGAAAGAAAGGCAGGAGAAGGAAAGATAGAGAGAAAGAAAGGCAGGAGAAGGAAAGATAGAGAGAAAGAGCAGAAGAACTCACAGCTACAGTCGGAAAAGTGTGGAATATATTATTTGCCCAGAAAAGCATTCATAGTCTGAGCGGGAAATACTCAACAACAATTATGGCAGTATAATCTATCAACAAATATTAATTTTACTAAATGCACCGACAAACTGTTATCAATCTCAACAAGTCCCAATTTCCAAACAAGGCATATTCAATCTACATCGAGCAGTCTACATGGCCAATTGTGCAGCGTACGTAAAACGTACGAAAGCTCTTTTATGCGTATTTCGTACGTAAATAGCCCGTTTTCACGTACGAAATTCGTACGAAAATTTACGTACGTGAAACGTACGTAGATTTTCGTACGAATTTCATACGTGCTGACGTACGTAATTCATACGTTAATTTTACGCATGAAAATCGTATGAATTACGTACGAAAACCATACGTTTTCTAGACTTAGAAAAATTCTGATATTTTACGACATTCTCATTCCAAATAGGCCAGTGGGCCTATGGGCCTACCTCAAAGTTTGGAAGTGACTCTGTTTCTATCAAATTGAGGTGATAACCATGACTTTTTTTGACAAACAAATAAACATTAGATTCTACACATTAATTACTGGTCTTTGGACTATGATTTGCTTTGTTCGCTGATTGTTTTTAGTTATTCTAGGTACGTCTAAACTTAAGCCCATCCCGGTAACTACTGCACTGAAAGGGCCAAAGTAAATGACCTCAAAATATACTGAAATCTAGAAAAAATCATTCGAAGACAGAGCTTTGTTTTTTTCATTTCTTTATTTTGTAAGCTTAGATACAATGTATTTTATCATTATAACCCAATAACAAGCATGGTGTGGCTGACATGACCAATGATCAGAGGGTTACTGACCGTTAGGCCAGACATAACAGTAATTTACTGATTCTTACCTTCTCTGACCTACTGAAACAACTGATTTACATACCCATGATGTTACTTACATGGTTGACACAAAAAACCTTGTTGCTTTAAGAAGGCTTTCAAAAATATAATCATTATTCATTAATTTTATAATTAAACTGACAGTTCATTCTTTGAATTTGTGTAGTCAATTGTTGGGAGGTACTGATAATCAAAGAACAGCAAGCATGTACATTGTACATGTAAATAATACAATTAAACACATCATAAATATATCAATAAATAAAAAGATTTGGGAAATACTTGAAAATCCGATCCAAGGCCTAACTGGTACATACCACTGTTCATGATATTACACAAGTTTGTTCATATTAAGTTCTGATCTCCTGAAGTGGGGGGAGGGTTGGTCTAATGGTAGCGTGCTAGGCAGCCAATCGCTGGATCGAGGGTTCGAATCCAGCTCTTGCCAGGTCACCAGGGCCTAAGTAGGAAGGCTGCCTCAGTCATCCTTTGAATCATTGCTGTGTCTTCTTCCTGTTGTTATTAGGCTACCAAGTGCATAAATACGTCCTGGACATAATCATCCATCCATCCATCTCTTCTGAAGTTAGATCCTTGTTCGATGTGGTCACTCAACCTGGAATTAAAAAAAATGTGACATTTGAAAATTGAAAATCCATAACTATCATTGCATGATTAAAAAAAGTGATATTCATGGGAAATTTATCTCAGTAACGGAACCCTTTTTTAACTGTCAATCCCAATTTCTTACAAAGTCAAAAGATAAATTTGTCTTTAGATTGACACATGCATGAATGAGTGACTAATAGGCCGCGTTAGTGGAACTCTCCTTTTATCTGCTCTCTGGCGTCTCCGCGCAGAAATAAACTTTTTCCTGGAACAGGCTGCCATTTTTTACCATTGCGAAGTCGATGGACGCTTGGATTCCAGGCTCCAGGACAGTTGTAAAACCACTAAAACACTACGGATTGTATCGCAGTCTTAAATGGAATGTTAACCATGGATTCCGCCATTATTCAGTCGAATGACAACTTGTATCTTCTGTTATGGCCCGACCAAGATGGAAAAATGTGGGGGCAGTCGGCCTGACGGACTAAGTCTTGATCGAGCAAACTATCAGGATTAATCACAGGTATGTCTTGTAAAAGTGGCGGGATCCAAGGATTAGACCCAGAAGTACACTTGGTTGGGCTAATCCAGTGTTGTCAAGCTGATTAATTTTAACTATGTTATGGACCTCGTAAAACCCAGCCCCATTGCATTGTACAGGCCTACAAAATGGCGGATGTTCCCGGAAAAAGTTTATTTGTGCGCCGAAACGTCAGAGTGCTGGAAAAAGGAGAATTCCACTAACACGGCCTATCGGTTGAGAGAACCTGCTTAAGAGTTTATGTAGCTGGATGCTGCACTCAAGGTTTGCTCAGTGGCGTCACTGTAGATGGGGCTGGTGGGGCATTTGCACCACCACTCAAAAAATTATAATTTTTCCTGACATCTTCCATGAAGGTGTGACCACTATGTGAAAATAACTTTTCTCAAATAACGCAAAGGAGCAAAATATTTTTTTATATCTTGATTAAATTTTCTGTTCATTGACATGTTATTATCTCAAGCGAGACAAATTATTTATGGATCCACAGATTTGTTTTATAAGTTAGTCTAGCCCTATAGTAGCTTTTTTTTTTAATGGAAAATAGTTGCTTCATCATTTCTTATAGCCTTACTTCTTGTTATCGCTTCAGGCTGCTACTCCTTGGTCTGGAAACCATGTTGATCTACCTTGTCTGGCTGCTGCCCTCGTTTGCCTTTGCCTCGGCCAAGCATTTATAATTCTAATATATATATAATATAAACATAGGCGTACGGGTGGCCGTTTCGCAGGGGGGAGGCTGTCACTAATTTGCCCTGAAATTTCTCCCCTTTGTCAGGGGCGGGGGGGGAGGAGGGGCTCCCCTCTCGCAGTGGATTTCAACCACCGTCAAGTTAGAAAGATTCTAATGGCATGGCACCTGCTGGATATGGTACACAATGACATGCAAATTACATAATTGAAAATGGGAAAAAAATTTGTCAGAAAAATGTTTACTGTGTGGCAGTTTGTCACATTGCCAATGGCTGCAACATAAAAATTATAAAAATTCATTTTTTCGAACAAATTTTTTTCCCATTTTCAATTATGTAATCTGCAATGATTCTGCATGTCCTTGCGGACCATTACTAGCAGGTGCCATGCCAGGGTACGAAATTAGCATGAATTTGATGGGAGTCAGTCGGACTCCTATGTTTCAGATTTTGGGAGTCCGTATGAAGATGTGGGAGTCCGAAGAAACATGAGAATTAGTATTTGGATAGGTGGATTTTTATTAGAGATTCGATATTGAATATTTCTTTATCTTTGGTCTCCAAAAACATCAGTCTATTAGTTACCATAGACATAGGAAATATGAAATAGTTTACAATCATCCAGAGAAGACAATCTGCCATCAATCAGTATGTGGCTATAGGCTTATTGCATTGTACAATTGGCAGCTCTGTTATTAAGAATTTCAGCATAATTATTTGAAGGCAAGGAAATTAATTGCACTTCAGGATGACCCTTCAGACATGGCAGTCCAATACAAATTTGACACTTCCAGAGCAATCCTAAAAACAATCACACACTTTTGAATTGGTTAACTGATCTCAATTGGATTGGTTACTTCAACTTACTTGGGTGACACAAGGGGGTCTGGAACTGAGTGGGATGCATTACATCTTAGCTAGAGGGAGTCCATGGACAAAATTAATATAGGAGTTTTTGTTTCAATTATTTAGTATTGAATAATTTGGAAATATTGAATGGACTTGCAAATTCCATTTGCCTTCTAGTTTTCTAAGTTTTTTTTTGCGATGTTCTGGAGAGTGCTAATCTGAGTTACCTAACCCATTCATTCATAAGCTTGAAGGGACCAAAGAAGTCCAGAAATGTGATGATTGCAATTCAATTGGTTGCATATATGTACCCCAATCCTATGTGTTGATCCCAATTGGATTGATGGCGTTAATTGGATTGGATGACACTGGATAGCTGAGTGGGCTGCATTCAAAGCCAATTGCTATTATTCACAGCCCCAAATTGCCGTGAATTTGGCTGCTTTCAAAGTTTAGGAGTCCCACGGACTCCTTACTGCTCAGCAAAAGGGAGTCCGTGGACAAATAAAGGAGTCTCGGACTCACGGACTCCCGCTAATTTCGAACCCTGCATGCCATTACTAGAATTTGTTTTTATGGTGGTTAAAACCCACTATGCTCTGACCCTCTGGGCAAATGTCTATAGATAGGCCTACCGGAGTATTAATTATTTAGATCTAATTCTAACTGTATTCTTCAGTGGCGTCATTTTCAAAATAAAGTGGTGGGGCACTGACAACTTTTTTAATTTTTTTGCGTGGGCACAGCAGTTACGGAAGCTCTGAATTTTTTTACCCTTTTTTTGGCAAAAAGTGGTGGGGCATCAATCCTAGCTCCTGTCCGTACAGCAAGGGGCGGTCCAGACGATTGTTGGAGTGGCTATAGACTTTACTCCCACAAAGAACTTTTTTTTCCTTCGCAGTGCGTCAACGAAAATTTTTTTCCACATGCGGACTCTCAACAAAACTTTTTATCGGAATTTTAACATTACGGTACTCTAGCTCTAGAGGTGGAAACAAACTTTTTTTTAAATTTCCATGTGCTGAGCAAACTTTTTTTTCAGTATCAAGTGGGAAACAAACTTTTTTTTACACCAAAAGTCCATAGCCCCCCCCCCCCCAAGACTTGGAGCAGCCACTTTCATAGGTGTACGGCACGCGCGATTTTTGGAAATTTCCTGGAAATCAATAATTTTCGGTAGTTTTTAGGCCTATTTAATTATCTGCCCGAATTTTTTAGCCTTTTTGCCCGAATCTTACTGTTTCCCAAACTTTTCGGGGGGGCGTTTGCCCCCCCCCTCTGATACGCCTATGGCCACTTTACTGGGGCTAGCACAGTCCATGCCTAAACAATAAAACCAGGGACAGTCAGTAGGCCTTACTGAACAGTAATGTTTCTGAATCTGATTAAATTACACACAAATTCTCGCAAACTTGGAGATTTTCATGACTTGAAAATTTAGTAGTCCCATCATCAGTCATCACACGCAAAAAACTTACCAGCTAGGCCTACCTTCCAAGGAGAGATCTCTGATTTTGTTTGCATCTAGTCTTCCCAACTAAGTCCAGCCTGTGATGACACTGATGAATGAACACGGAGCCCAGAAATATTGCATTATTGGCTGTCTTCTGCTTCTTCATTTTTGTTGTTGTTTTTTCTGCTGTGAAGACAAATCCACCAGATGGCATGACGTCACCAGTGACAGGTTGCCAAGGTGATTGTTGATGACATCACAATAGGCAAGGTGCTTGTGACATCATTGGAATGTTGATCTTGGGTGGACTGACAGGCAGGAAAGCTCATCAAAAATGTTTAGAGAATTTATTGTTGTGTCTACAAAACAATCATCGACAAAACCACAATACTCAAAAGGTTAGTGCTTCAGAATATACTCAACTGATCAATAGCTCTACTGGTGCTCAAATTTATGATTAAATTCCGTTTAAAGCTACCACATCATGGTAGGCCCTACTGCTGGTAATTTTTTCCTGAGATAATCATTGTGTTGTCATTTGTCAACTTGTTGTTGTGGCTTATTAAATGGCATTACTCAGGCCCGGGGGGGGGTACTCACTATGAAAGGGTGTATATAGAGGCGCCGCTGGATGGTTTAGGTTTTTTGGCCTTCTAGGATTAAAATGGTCTTGGTTTTTTAGGATTTCAGATTAATTTGGTTGCCCTTTTTGCACCCCCAACATTTTTGGTACCGTTAGAATCGGCTTGAAAAGACGATTACAATGGTATGAAAATCATAAAGATTAAATTGGTTTTGGATATTTTTACAAAAAGATTAAAATGGTTTGTGGTTTTGGCGTTGGTTTCCGGATTAAAATGGTTTTGGTTTTCAAAATCGCCGTGGCGCATCCCTACACAAAAGTCCGCGAAGTACCCCCCCCCCGGGTACTCAGGTCTATTAATTTTATCACTTGTGCGGAGTTTATAAACACTGGAGCTAAGTCAAGTAAGGGTTAATTAATGAAAATTTTAAAAAAGGCGCTCCCACCTTTATGACTTAGGGGTGACCCCGGGGGCTGACCATTTAATAATCCATGTCCAGGGGGTTTTTTTTTTTTTTTTATTGATAATTTTTTTTACTCGGTTTTTGTGAAATAAATAATTTTTGGAAAAAATTCACTATAGCGGGCCGTGAAAATGACCATATTTGGCAAGTGGAAACAATCGTTTTTTAGTGCTAAACGTGGGGGCTGCTGCCCCCACACCCCCGCCAATTGGTTTCCATGGCATCATTTCATCAAACTGTACTGTTATGTACGACATAAAAATAAACTACAAATAACAAAGTAACTACTCTAAAAACTATTTACACAAATGCAGAGTTATTCATAATTCTTCGTCATAGTAAATCATCACAAGATTGCTGGAATCTAATTTTACAGAGCACCTTAAGGCTTAAGTATTTCACTTTGTAGAAGACACACATTAATACATTATTATAGCACTCATTTGGCATATTACAGCACGCAGTAAATTATAAATCTGACAATAATATTATTGTAAATTTACAAAAATGCAACATTTATATTTTCATCGAGCAACCAGTGGGTAATAGCAGATTTGAAACTGTCAAGTGAGACACTGTCTTTTATGCTGTTAGGAATTTTTGACCATAATTTAGCACCATAATATTTAAAACTTTTTCTACCATGATTTATTGTGTTAAAGTTAGGAATGTTGAACAGGTTATTGTCTCTTACATCATAGTTCAATTCCCTTTGTGTGAAAAGCGTTTGCATATATGTTGGCGATATAAGTTTTTTAATTTTGTACATTTGAATGGCTACAGTTTTTATGCATCTTTTCTCTATGTTTAATTGTTTTTCTTGTCTGCAAATCTCATCGTATTGCATTGTATCGTTACCGACTATGAATCGCAGCGCTCTTTTATTCGTTTTATCAAGTTTCTCAAGATTAGCCTTATTTGAAAACATCCATACAATCGGGCAGTAGTTGAAGTTGCTACTTATAAAAGAGTTGTAAATAATACTTTTACACTGCTTATCCAGTAAATGTTTCATTCTTTTTAGAGCATTAACCTGTTTGCTTGCTTTACTGCATAAGTTATCAATGTGTTCATTAAAATTAAGCTTATTATCAATTTCAATGCCTAGTACATTTATGATACTAGTGGACTCGATCTGACAATTAGGAAGGCCCAGGGTCTCATTTATGTTTTCATGTCTGTCCAGAAACATTAATTGGAACTTTTCTGCATTAGCTTTCATAAAATTGGAACTAAACCAGTCCATAGCAGTAGAACAGTCATTCTGCAGTTTTTCTTTGATGTTTGCAATGTCTTTGTCACTGAAACTAAGCCTGTTGTCATCTGCATAATTGTAGACATTAGAGTTAAAATTGTGATAAAGTAAGTCATTGAGGAAAATGTTGAAAAGTAATGGACCAAGGATAGATCCCTGAGGGACCCCTTTTTTACTATTCTTCCAATCCGAGAAAGTATCACCTATTTTTACCCTTTGTGACCTCTCTGTTAGATATGACTTCAACAGGCTACAGGCTTGTAGGCTAAATCCATACGCACTAGTCTTAGCCAGTAGCAGTCCGTGCGACATGCAATCAAAAGCTTTAGATAGGTCTATTGCAATAATTCCTACTTTATCTCCATTATCAAGTGAACTACGCCAGTCTTCTGTCATTTTTATCAGAATATCTTGGCAACCAAATCCTTTTCTAAATCCAGAGAGATAAGTATGGAGCATTGGTTTAATGTAATCATATATTTGGTTGTACAATACTTTTTCAATAATTTTTGACATGGACACGAGCAGATTAACAGATCGGTAGTTTTGTTTATCTAGTTTATCTTTTTTCTTATAGAGAGGTGTAATGTTAGCTTTTTTCATGCCATTTGGAAACTGCTTATTAGCAATATCCTTTTTAATTAACTGTGTGATTGGTTGTGTTATCACATCCTTAACCATCTTAATTAATTTTATTGGAATTTCATTGTACCCTGCCGCTTTTTTGGTTGAAAGTTTATCTATAACCTTTTTTACTTCATGTTGAGTGACTTGACAAAAGTTGAACATATTCCTAGGCTGATTGACTTTGTCATTTATTAGCTTGATGCTCGAGTGGTCTGCATATTTTGCAAATATGTCACCTAGTTCTTTTGAGTTATCCTCAGCTATTCCAATATTGCTACCTATGTTCACAAAATATTCATTAAAAATTTGACACACTAGTTTATTATTTGTTATGATTTCATCTCCTTGTCTTAATGGGATGCATTCAGACTTTGTTTTGGTTTGCGAGAAGATTGGTTTGACAGCTTTCCAAAAATCTTTATTGGATGACCCCCCTTGACATTTTTCACTAAAGTATTTTTTTCGTTTCCTCTCGTTTCATAAGTGTCACATAGTTTCTGTTTTTGCGATATACAGCTAAGTTATGTTGGCTTCGATTCTTAAAGAAACGATTTCTTGCTTGGTTACGAATAAGAATAGCTTTTCTTAGTCTTTGACTCATACAGTGGAAATCAGTTATTCTGATTGTTTTCTCCTTTTTAGGTGCATGTTTATCCAGCATTGTCTTTAATGCGCTCTGCAGTCTATCAAAAGATTTGTCTACACTATCTTCATTATTTAGATCAAGGTTAATCTGGGATAGGTCATTTATCATTGCCTGGTAATTTATTTTGGAAAGTTTCCTGTAATAGACGATCTTCTTTGGAGGCAGTGGAGTATGAATTTTGAGAACGCCACCAATAAGGTTGTGAAAATCACTTATACCTGTATCCAATGAAAAATTCTTTATCACTTTTTTGCGTTTTGTAACAAGCATAACGTCTATCAATGTGGGATTATTTGATTTGAAACAAGTTGGTTCGGTTATCACATTGGTTAGATTTAGAGTTGGGCATAAACGAGAAAGTGTGTTGCTTTGGAGCATATTGAAGTTTAAGTCACCAATGACTATTATATTTTCATATTCACTCAGTACAGCTTCAACTATTTCTGTGAATTTAGTTTGAAAGTTATTTGGAGTCATTTTAGGATTCTTGTACATATTCATAATAAGAATCTTGTTTCCTTTGCAATTAAGCTCTACAGACAAACATTCTAAATCTTCCGTACATACATTTGCAGGACCAAGAGTTGAAGGAATATTGTTTTTTACATAAATTACCAGACCACCACTATTCGAACGTTTATCTTGTCTATATAAAGAATAATTTTTAATATTAAAACATGCGTCTTTATATGTAGCATCTAACTTGGTCTCACTTAATGCAAGAATTTCAAACCTGCTAATTGTCAAAAGAGTGTCTACTTCTTGGAATTTTGAACGTAAGCTATTTACATTGATGTGTCCTATAACAATATTTTCATGATATCTATCTTTCAAGGCTTTAACATTTTGAAACAGGTTCATATCATTGGGATTATTACACACATAGTTACAATGGCTTTCATTTACGTTTTCAATAAGACTAACATCAGGCTCATTATGAATTAGGACCAAGTCCTCAAAATTCTCAGTATCTGAGTCATTCTCGATAGTACAAATGTCATCTCTGTTTACAATTACATTCCCATTCATTCCGTTGTTACTTTCATTCACTAGCGTGTCACTTTCGTTCACAACAATGTCACTTTCATTCATAGCAATATCCCTTTCATTCGCCACAATTACACTATTCACAATAATCTCACTCTCATTCATACTAATGTCACATTCATTTTCAATAATACCACAGTTATTTACAATAGAACTACATGTATTTGCAGTATTGTCTCTTGTCAGGTAATCAATGTCAGCATTGTTTTTAAGAAAGTCATTCAGTGACAGTGTCTCGGCCCAGTTGTCATGGCCTAAGACCTAGTAGACGGTAGACCTGGTCTGGCGGGTGAAACGACGACAGTGCTTCTGTTTGTGGCCACGTTTGCCACATTGCCAGCAGTTTACATCCTCGGTCTTCCGACAGTTTTCGAGCAGGTGGCCAGGCTCGCCACAACGGTAACATTTGGGCTGGCTTTGACGGGTTGCCCATTGCCTGCGTTTCGGTAGTGTGTTGTTCCTAAGCTTTTTCCGATACATAGCCCACATTTTGCCCAACATATTGAGTCCTTCGTTGTTTGTGCCACGACCCCAGAATTTATTCTGGGTATCTTCAATGATGTCCCTCTCATTTGAAGCTAAGAGGGCATCTCGGGCATCAGCACAGGAAGCGATCTTGGCACGGATAATGTCATCCATGATGTCAACTTTTACTGTTTGCCAGCTGTCTCCCGTTACGATCTTGTCTCCGAGGCGTTTCGCGTGGATGCCTGTTCGACTGCTTTTAACGGCTGCTGCTGTACGATGGTCATTGTGATGGATTGCCTTGCGATAGACGTACGCGGCTTCACTGGTCGCATAGTTAATGTCATCAAACACAAAGTCTTTCAGGGGGTAGAAATTAGACAGTGGGTGAGTGTGGCCTTTGAAGAACACAGGTTTGTTCTGCTCGTAGCGCACATCATTATAAGCAGAGTTGCACCCATCTTTCAATTTTACATCACAGGCCTGGATAAGATTGTCAACACCATGTCTCGAGAGGTGCAGGCCATCATGATGCAGCAGTAGCTTGTTGACCGATCCATTTCTAAGCAAAAATTGTTCGTCTAGGTCAACAAAAGATACGCCTTCCTTGTCTGTCATCTCTTGAAGCTCTTTGTTTGCTTCTTGGACGGCAGTTGTCAGGTCCTTGTCGGTGCGGGGTGGAATACTGCACAGAATCGTTCGTTCGGTTCTCAGGGTGGCTGCCACTGCAAGCGCTTGGAAGTCTGCTGCGACGTCTTTAGGCGATTTACTCTCAATGTCGATGGACCCTCCAGCTATGATTATTCTCTCATAGGATTTTTCTTCTGGGAGTGCGTTGAGGGCCACTGACAAGTCATTCAACGTAGCACCTCCCTTAGCCAGAACTTCATAATTGTTCAGATTTCTAGAGTCTATATTTCGAAAGAGGCTTGTTACATAATAACATCCTACCATACTCTCCCTGATGTCTGTTTTTTTTCTGTTTGCAGTGCGGGCAGTGCCTAGAGCAGAGTGACGATGAATTGTTGGGAGTGCATAATATGCATACGTTTGGGACCTGATTTTGCAACCAATCAATTTTGACTAATCAAGTTACACCATATTGGATTACCAAATTTATTTGGTGAGAGTAATTCCTTTTTTAAAGCTGCCAATGAACAATTTTTGCATCACTGTATAGTTTTAATACTTTCTGTCCAGTTTTATTTTGCAATCACAGCTAATTCATTCATGGGCTATAATGTTTTTCTTTATGGACACGTCCTTTTTCAATAGGGGTCCTTCGAAATTGTTACTCCTAATCTCATAATATTCCTTTATAAAATTTGTCTTGTGAACAGCAGGCTCATTTGGTAAGCCTGGAGTACTCTGTCTACTGCAATACACTAGTCCTACAAAGGCTGACTCAAAACGAAGACTTGATCCCGCCAGCATATTTAGGTCCAGCGATACACCACCCATAATTTTTGTTCTTTTTGATTTCAGCTCTTTTTCACAAGACAAGGTCAGCCACCCCCTAATTTAGAGAGACACCTCTCTGGTTGCCATTCGAGAAGTCTTCCCTGTTATTTTGGTAAGCATTAACTATGTTCACTTCAACTTACTTACACAGATCATAGTTTAACATAAATTACAATTATTACATGTTCAGGTGGGCCTATAATTATTAACCAATATACATAAAAGGTACATAGCCTAAATGTCATACAGTTACTCTTGGAAGTAAGTACACCCTTCAATGATTTGCCTTTGAAGACTATGTTTAAGTTGGCTCCCGGTTTTGACTAATATTACACAAATAATTTTTGCAACGATTCTTGTATCACACCATTGAGTTTTCCTATTACATGAACATCCCTGGCCATTTAATTTGCACATGGGGCCTTTGTGCTAGATAGGGGTTATAATCTCGCAAAAGTAAGTACACCCCTAGTGCAATGCCAAAAGATAGGAGAGGATGTACTTACTTTTGCAAGATTATAACCTCTCTGGCATAAAGACCCCTGGTACATATTCAATGACCATGCTAGTAGATATAGTAAGAATCTTCAATGGTGTTAATCAACCATCATATTGATGATGCAGTTATTAGTGCTGCTATGGCCTAGCCATTACCGCAAGACAAGTTTAAAATGCCATTGGGGAGTTAAATGGCAAATCACCGAGTGGTTTACTTACTTCGGAGAGCAACTGTACATGTCCAACATACTGTGATGAAAATTCAAATATCATAAATTGCAGTTTTGCGTTTTACTGATATTGAATGAGGGGAAATTCATGAGTATCTTTTCTAAAGAGCATTCAGTGGTGTCTTTATTTCTGGCCGACTCGACACTGAACTTTGCATTCTCCATCATCACTATTTCCTCAACATTGTTACCAAACATTACCTTCTTGAAAATGTTTTCGTCCGTTAAGCCCAATGACTATGAAATTGTATTTAGACTTAATCTAATATTATTTCAATTATCTATTTTTCAGAGACAGCTTCTCATGTTGTGGGACAAGCCATGCTCAGCAAGACATTTTGGATTGGTTTTACAACGTATGTCTGAAGCTGGGTGACATGTTGGAATAAAATGTGGAGAGGCAGAAGAAAAATTATTGAAAATATGGACTATTTTCTCAAATACAAGATAAACAGTATCTATCGCAATAATCATGGTTGAAAACGAAGCATAAAGAAAAAAAAAGCGGGAAAAAAAAGGACAATTGCAATTGAAACCAAATTAAATTTCATTGAATTTATACCTGTATACAGTATAAGCCTAATTGTACCAATAAATATGTTAATTTCATATCACTGTGTTGTTCTACCCATCAGGAATTACAAAATTTCTAAATGAAATAGACCTGATTAATAAGCTAAATTCCAATGACTAAAATAATAGATTTAACGTATGAAATTCGTACGAAAAGTGCCTATGCGAAATACGTACGAAATTCGTACGAAATTCGTACGAAAATGTACGTACGAACTACGGATCGGCTCTTTCTTGTGAGTTTCGTACGTAAAATTTACGTACGTTTTACGTACGTAATTCGTACGTTGCACAATTGCTAGTGTACAAATCAGGAAAAATAATTAATATGGTTCCAGACAATCAACAATTTCCACATACCGGGAATCTAGGACCCAACTAAATATGGAAGAAATTAATTTAGATGGAGGCGATAGCTCGTCAGTAAAGATTAAAATTCTATAATTCACGGTATATGATTACATCCCCGAAATCAATTTAAAGTCATGATATTAGGAAATTTCATAGATACCATAGCTATTAGCAACTTCTTCCAGAAATGTTATTAATGACCAAAACTACTTATGGTCCCAGTTTAATCCAATTCAAATTGCGGGGTAACATGACATTCTATCACATCTCATAAAGATGCTAAAATGCTGATGTTAAAAAGCCTTGTACAATGATATTTCAAGAGAGAAGAGAGGGGAGGAGACGGATCGATGATTGGGGCTTTATGTCCTGTATTTATGGCTTGATAGGCTAATTACGACAGGGGGGGGGGACACAACAATGACGTGAAGGATGATTGAAACACCCGTCCAACATTATCGGCCCAGGTGACCCGGCAAGAGAGAAACAGGAGAAGAAGAAGCAAGAAGAAGCAGAAGAAATATTGCCATCATGTCTCATTCAATTAACATCCACCAGAAATGTTTTTCAGTTAAAATCATCCTCTAACCAAGAATTGGATCAGTGATCTAAGCTCAGTGGAGCTGGCATATTACCACTGCCCTCATTGAAGATTCTTTGGAGTTATACTCAGTTATTCAAAAAGGTTTTTGTGATACTTTTTCGAGGCTCGTCATTTAGGATAGAAGTTGGCAAACCAATTTCCATCCAAATGAATGTCCAGACCTCTAAAAATTCAATTCATAACTTAACCAAATCCCAATGCCTCGTTTATCATTTAGGCATTAGGACATTCAATATGTGATTATTCACGCTCAATAAACATGCTTGTTGAATAGAAATTCTCATTTAAGAGCCATCATTTCGGGAATAATCCTTTGTTATGTTGCTGTCACATTGTTTAACTGTCAACCAAGGAAGCAAGAAGAATGGAAATAAAAAGAGGTTTTAAGATTGTGCCTGGATGATGGGTGTTTCTCGAATCCTCTTTTAAGATAATTTTCTTCCTGTCAAAGATGAAGCGTGTCAGAAATAAAAACTACTTCTGATTTGGTTACTCATCAAATTTGTGATCCTATAAAACCCATCATTACTAGAATGTGGGGTGAATTGTAATTAGGCCTAGTCTTAATTTCATTCTTCCCCCATTCTTTGTGACACCACATCTCCGTGTTATTACTGAAGAATCTGCAGGTATAATTAGGTCATGATGAGATGGTGACATCATCAACGCATCACAATACCTTCATCAATTCCTTCTTATTCATTCTTTAAGAATCATCGTCCTGCACCCCCTTTGTAACCCAATTCTTATGATGTCTTTGAAGATAACAATGTCCTTAGTATCAAATCAAATACCTTTCTTTTTTTCCTGAGAAGGCCACAGGAATCAGACACTGATGAGCTGTCACATGACTGTAATGTGACTATGACGTCATGATAACATGGTGATCACATGACATGGTTATTTTGTCATGTGAGCAAAAGAATGCAGTGCACACTGTTAAAATAATCCAGCTAAAAAGCGTCTTTGAAAAACTTGCCATTCAAAACGCCTGTAACGAAATGCAGTAGTTACTACTCTTGGAATAAATTCTAAAACTTGTGCTATTGACATAAAATTTCTTGATAAAACCTTAGGCCCACATGGAATTTTATAAAGAATGAATGCGTCTAAACGCATAAGAATAATCTATCATTTTAAAGGAGGGTGTTCCCAATTGCTTGATTCGCTTTTCGCAAATTGAGTTTTAAAATTTCTTGATTTTGCTGGTATAAGAAACTGTCAACATGACAACACTGATCACTTTCAAAGTCCAAGATATTTTGTGAAAATTGTACAGTTGCATATACATGTGGCAATCTGTCAACTTGTCACAAGAAAATACTAAATTAGAATTTGCACAATACTGATTTATTTACAGGTTTGTAGACCAGTCCAGATTGAAGAGGCGGTGCACTGTCAAAACCGTAACAAGCCAAAAAGTTCCAGTCCACCACACTACACATACCATAAACATTTTACAGTGTGAAAACTCACTGAAGAGGTGTCACTGGGGACTGAATAGTTGCCTTGGCTACAGCTGCTTCCTGTCTTGAGGTTTCATTAGCAACCCCCTTAATATCGCTCATTCATTAAAGGATTGATCTTTGAAGATTTCATTTCACCCTTTGAAATTTTGCCTTTTGAAAAATTAATCCGTTTGTCAAAATCTGACTTAAAACGTTTTTTGCCTTGTGTAATAGAATTCTATAGGTATCATCTATTTCCTGCAAAGGCATGTCATCTATTAGACCTTTTTTCATAATTATCATCAACCCTTTTTAACCTTTTTCATGTATAAAAAATAACCGAAATCACATTTACAAAATGTTGTCAAAGATAGGCAAATTAATTTAATTAATTTAATTAATTTGAAAAGAACAGCACTATTTTTTCCAAAATTACATAAACGTTATCTAGCTATTTAAATGTAAACGACTGAAAGTACCATTTTCTAGGCTTAACTGAAGCTTATCTGTCAATAAATGCAGTTTTCGATTTTAACTAAAAATGATACTAGATACTTAGTAAACTAAATTGAACCTGGGTCCAAATGTAATAACACTATGTCCTTTTTCCATCTGCGTAAGTTCATTGGCAAACTTCGCAGAATCTACAGTTCACACGTTTTTGTCGAAACGCCTGGGATTTAAGCCGGTGCTTTTAATCATCACATGGATGCTCTGTAGACAGCCTAATTCTTCCAATGATTAATTAAATTTTTCACTTTTTAAGAAGATTGCACTGACTCTAATAGGTAATCTCCTTTTCATAAAAGCATTGCCAATCAAGAGTCTGGGACATTCCACAATCTTCTGTAGTAGTTCGGAAGATTTTCGGAGGATTTTAGGAAGGATCTCTGAGAACACGAAGACTGTTTAAGTTCTTTAAAGAAAGAAGGCTCACAAAATGAGAAAAAAGGGAAAGTAACCAGTGATATATCATATATTTTATACCATAGAGTACATGACTGAATGAAGGACGAACGGAAGGATGATCACGTCCTGTATTTATGCACTTGGTAGACAAATTGGGACCGTAGGACGACACAGCAATGAGATGAAACCGCCATGCAACATAGGTCAAGGTGACCCGGCAAGAGCTGGATTCAACCCCTGGACCCAGCAATGGGCCGCCTTGGCACACTAAAACTGAGCTAGCTCTCCCCTCTTAGCAGTGAATGGAGATTTCATATTTTACAGTGTGCACCATGAACATTTGTGGCAGTGATGGAAATGGAAAATTTTCGTTGGGGGGAGTTCTTGGCTGATGTAGCTCAGTGGTTAGCACTCCAGGCTTTCGATCGCAGTGTGCTGGGTTCAATTTGAACTCTGGTGGGGCTGAAAATCCTTTGCAACTCAAGTAGTAAAACCTTGGATTAGCCACTATCTTGCATAATGAGTCTTTTATGCAGGAAACAAGTGCAACTACTACTGCACTGCAGGCCCAGTGAGCCCCATGACATAATTAAAGGCATGTTACCTGCCAGCTTACAAACCTTGATCCTCACTCCCCCCCCCATCTCAGACTCCCCCTCCCCCCAATCTCAACCCTCCCCCTTCTCTGCAACCCACCCTACATAAGATAGACAGACAGACAGATAGCAAGCCCCCTAAGACATCTTAAAGACAGCCTCCCCCAGTCTCATTAAAGGTATGACTCACCCAAATCACCTGCTTGGCAAGGCAGTTTAGACAGACTTGACCCCCTTACCCCTGCATTGCCTGCAATTATCAGTTGCCCAGAAAGTGAGAGAAGGACTAAGCTCCTTGCAAAGCCTTTTATCCTATCATTGTCAGTGTGGACCAAGGTAGTTACAGTATTCTGGGGGGGGGGGGGGCACTGGCTGCCTGCAATGTAACAGTAGAGAGAGAAGGTGTTTAAATTTGAATAATATGTATATTGTATAGCCAAGGGTTTCGGCCTAAGCCCTGTCTACACGTCTATAATTTGTAAAGATGGATAGTGGATATGGATAAATTGAGAATGGATGACTTCGTGGTACATTAGTTGGCATGCCTGCCTTGTACACAAGAGGACCTAGGTTCAAAGCCCAGTTCGGGCATGTCCAGAGGTGTCTGGAGTTTGTCACTAGAATGATTGGTATGATTGTTGCTCATATCAGTATCACTGTGCACTAACGAGGGGGGTACCCTCGCCATCAGGGTAGCCATAACAACCGTCGATTCAAAAAGACTTTCTGTCATCCTGAGCTTATTTCATCAAATCAAAAGCCCATATTTGTCCAGGATGCAGTCCAGATGTTGAACTAACCCTAGGACACAACTTCAATGCGTGATTACTCACATAATAACCTAATTTTGCACTTCAAATATATCGTCAGGGCGAGGGTACCAAAAAATGCCTCTCGAGGGTAAAACCATTTTCAAATATTGTCATGGCGAGGGTACCACTTAAAATGACTGTTATGGAAATGTTTCTTTTTCAACCATTGCTACAGAATGACATAGGGATCAATGGTGATATTATGAGAAAAGTTAGAGAAGATATGATAGACAGATTGGTTGATACACAAAATGTAGGAAACAGTGCATGTGTATAGATAGATAGATAAATAGAGATAGATATATAGATAGCAGCCCATTCTCCACCCCAGAATGAAATATGTACTTTATGGACTTTTTTCGGAACAACCATATACCACAACAATGTTGATTTTACCATTTTGTACTTTTACTCACTTTTAACCTATAGGTCTGCCTATTCAAAAGTCTGGTCTTATGTCAATTGATAGCTTTTAGTCATATTTAACATTCTATAACAATTGAATGAACTAAATTCTATTCTCTGTGCATTATCTAGATAGTCACTATTTCTTTCTGAATATAAAGAAATTATTTTTAATGTCATAACCTCCCCCCCCCCGTGTATTATTTTACAAAGCATGCAAGCCATGGCTTTCCTGAAATGATAAAACCAATTAAACTCACGAAAAATGTACTATATTTTTAATGTATCAGTTTATGATCTTTTTTAAAAAAAAGTAAGTTCTATTTTACACATACTTTTAAAATATATGAAAGAATATTTCTGAATAAGTGTATTTTTTCATTCAACTATATAATCATATAGGCCTAATGTCTAAATTGAATTGGTATTAGGCCTATTCTTTAAATGTCACAACAATCCTGTCATGGCAACAGTATAGCACTGCCTTAATTTGATGTTCACCAAAAATAATTTTTGGAACAATAAAGGCACACCCCAAATATAGGCCCACCTCCAATAGAGGCCTCCTCAAATAGAGGCCATGCTGGAAGGTCTGCTAATTTAGAAAATACAGTAGATTTTATGGAGGAAGGGGAATGGGTGAAGGGAGGATTAGTGAATTGGGAGGGAGGAAAGTAGAAGGAAGAAAGGAAGGAAGGACGAGAAGGAAGTAAGGAAGCAGGGAGGGGAGTAGGGAGTAAGAGAGTAAGGGAGTAAGGGAGTAAGGGAAGAGGGGATTAATTTTAATATTATGAATTATTTATAATTCAAAACAGGAAAAAGGTTGATTTGTTACTTCAATTACTATAATTACCCAGCACCTAAAATGGTATAATTGGTAGAAATAACAGCCAAGAATACAATAAAATGTTAATTTAATTATGTTAAATTCGACACAAATCTGCAGCTTCAATCAATATGAAAGCCCCAGCATCTCATCATACAGGGAAAATGAGTCAAAGAGGCCAATTCAGCAGAAAGCAGGTCCATTTTGGGCAGTTACCAGTACAATAGGCGTGTCCATATTGGAAAATGAATGACACTCTTTAACTTGTACATGTTCCTTCAGAATTAAATAAAACCTTCATTTCCAAGTGACACAATTCCATAAAGAACATACTTCATTATATGTGGAGAATGTGTTGATAGATAGATAGATAGATAGATAAATAGATAGATAGATAGATAGATAGATAGATAGATAGATAGATAGATAGATAGATAGATAGATAGATAGATAGATAGATAGATAAAAAGTTAATAATATTGATATAATTCTTGCACCTACATATGAAGTCGTTTTCAAGTATGTCATGCATGAGTCAGCCTGTGTAGATCAATCTATCTATCCACCTTTCACTGTCTGCCAACTTCCCTACCTGTTTGTCAATCAGTTTATTTACCTGTGAATTTATTTGGATATGCCAAAATGCGATATTTATGATGATCTCAGGAGTGTATTATATGAGGGTGCCGTTAATCTAGTAGCAAAGACCTTTGTGTCAATCTTACATAGACGTAAATTGCTTTTTAAAAAATAATTGACTATGAATCTTTTGGCTGTTATCATTAAAACATGGTCCCTCGCAATTGTTTTAGAATGGCCTTGTTTTAAAGATGTTTTTAATGTGCTTTTATAATACGGACAGCTTACAGTCTGTATAGTTCTTAATGTGCTCAAGAAGCAGAAATTATTTCATTGATTAGTTAATGAGCCAAAGTCAAAGGCCAATTCCAGTCTGCTCAGTGGGAAAGGTGTTGCGCAAAATGCTTCTGCAAAACAATACCATCCACAGTGAAACTTTCTTAAAATAATCATACTTGTTATAAGCTTTTAATTTGAAATTCACCATGTTTGATGCTATGATACTTTAGGGAGCTGATTACTCCGTATTACTCTCAAACACATAGGATTGCATTAGAACACATGGTCTGAAAACTTGGAGGATCCTCAACTGGTTAATCATTATACTTGCAATGCTACAGCATGCAATGCTATTCGCCATTATGCAAGGGAGTGGAGTCAAATGATACATTTTTTGCAGTGATGGGCTGAAAAATTAAAGACGTTTGATTTGAACAAAGAGGGCTGCGTTTTGTACTGGTTTGCAGTCTTATATGTGGAAATATATGTGAAGTATTTGCACCCATATCTATCAGTATGCATCATATCAATATACAGATCTATACAAAATAACTAGAAAAAAAAAATCCAAAAAACATAACAATAAAAGACAAATAAAAAACCATTTAAGAATATAAAGAAATTAATAAAATCACCCTATGGATAAAATAAAAACTCAATTATATCACAAGTCCTTTAACCTGAACAACAATATATTTGTCTTTTACTAGCACCATTGTATAATATAAATTTGGTCTATACTTCATCACGAAATTTGGGCTATTTTTCTTATTTTCACAATACATTGGTCAAGCCCATTACATAACTTTTTATTGCAACTATGTTCTTGATTGGAATTCCTGATTGCTTACTTCAGAATTGCAATCATGTGCAGCACATGCTATGACCTTGAACAATAAAGAGAATATTGAATTAGCCAATTCATTGACTTGCCAACCCCTTTCTAAAACAAGCTGCTTATGTGCATATGTCTTGTGTTACCCTCACCAATGTTTTGGAGGTTACCCTCGCCAACCGGAAGTGACCCTCGCCCAAATCTTGCAGTACCCTCGCCATTTCCGTGTTGGTACCCTTGCCAAAATGTGTTGGTACCCTCGCCAAAATGCTGTTACCCTCGCCCTACCATTTTAAATTTTTTGTGGTACCCTCGCCTCGAGTGTTTTCTTAATTCCTGAATGTCTTACTTCATCTTGCCAGTTAATAGTCTGGCACTTGGCAATGATTCATTCCACAATCCATTTAAACTATCTTCACAATTTGAAGACTTCACTCCCCCTACATTTTTTGCAATTCCACATTGAAATCACGAATCAGGAGTTGTAATGGCGACCCTGATGGCGAGGGTACCCCCATCGTTAGTGCACAGTGAGTATGGTGGGCGCCGGTGAGCAGATTTATCCGGGATGGTTGCTATTATGCTCAGGGTCGGACTAGCGGCATTTTGGGCCCCATGGCAAATTTAGACGATGGGCCCCCACTTTCCTATTTTCTGCCTAGGTGGTAGGGCCCTTTTCTTTACAGGCTCCTCTCACATAGGGGGCCCTAATCTAAAAGTTTGATTGTATCACAGTCGCAAACAAATACATTTTGCCTTTTTTCTTATTTAAAAAAAATATTTTGGCACCTGCATGGGCCCCCCTGAGTTTCTGGGCCCGTGGCAGCTGCCACTGATTATGCTATATGAAATCTTTCTATATATTAACATTCAATGCTCTCCCTGACTTAAATAATGAGCAAAAGAGCTATTCAGTGGCAAATTAAAGTCCTAGTACATGTATGTTCAAAATGGATCACTGGACAACGCCGCTTTGTGGCCAACAGCTGGCGCTGTTATTATTATAGATAGATAGATAGATAATATATAGATAGATAGATAGATAAACAGTCAAAGATAAACTGCCCAAAATTGCTGCATTTCCAGAGCTCCTACTTGACTCTATCTACCCATTTGTATTACATGGTGGGTGACACAGAAAATGCAATGGGAATATTTCCCAATCTGACATTTAATTTAGAATTACAATTATCTCTGCCTCGCTTCCAGCTTCTGTTATTTCAAATTACAACAGAAATGTAAAAACTGCATTCTACCAAGTCATCTCAATTTAGACCAATTTAGAATTCCAGATGACATCTTGCCAAAACACTATAATCAATATTATCTCAAGTTTAAGAAAAATCCCTCCAGAAGGCAAATAAAAGTTTTTGGATTTTGGCAATCACCATTTTAACCACGTAGTTTGAATTCTTAAAATTCTTCAAATTTCACACATTTGCTGTTATTATGCAATTAGCTTGTCAAATGTCAACAGCAAATCCAAAAAAATTCCCCCAAGGAAGATTATTTTGCGTTCCTTGGGTGAGTTGGTTACCAATGCTAAAAACTGAGTCATTCGCTGGAGTTTGTATGTTGGATAAGAAATGTTAGCTGCAGGGTTTTAATTTTTTCGGATTGCAACCATTAAGATGCAGCAGTATCTATCTATCTATCGATCTATCGATCTATCGATCTATCGATCTATCTATCTATCTATCTATCTATCTATCTATCTATCAATCTACCAATCTACTTAACTACCAATCTACCTATATACCTATCTACCTATCTACCTATCTATCTACCTATCTATTTACAGATCTGTGGCTGAAATAGATAGATAGATAGACAGATAGACAGATAGACAGATGTGGAAAGTTCACTGCAGCCCTCTGAGCTCAGTTCTCACGAGGGTCGATTGATGAGATGGCAGAGAAAGCAGGAGTCCTCAACATGTCGTACATTTTGTGTGATTTGTGTGAGTTATCTTTTACTTGGCTGGTACAGACAGTCAGATACTGACACAAGCGGCTGCTTAATGTCTCATCCCAACAACATCCAGCTGGAATTTTTCTCATGAAGGTCCACTGAAAATTTCAGGTTTCCATCTCTGGTTCGAACCCATACCGGCAAAGATCTTCTTTGGAGCAGACAGGAACCTTAACTAGTAACCACCTTAACCACATAGCCACCCAGCTGCCTTACACTACACCAGACCCAAGACTGACCAGAATACTATCAATTTACCTCTATCTGACTAGACACATTTGCAGCATTTCTCTCCGCACAATGTCAGTTTGTGAATCTGTGTGCATCCAATTTCGGCAAAGAATGAATCCGGTGGTTCTGGGAATCCAATCTCGAGAAATGGAAAAGCAAAAATGTTGCCATGGCAACTGATTCACTAAGAGGGAAAGCCCCTTTTCAGGAGGTTCCTTCATTAATTGAAGTGCTTCAGTTAATTAGCTGGAATTCAAATCTGTGGCAGGGAATTAGTTCAGTGATTAAGCAGCTAAATGCATTCATCAATTCCAGCACAATGATGGGCAGGAGAGCCACACTGGCAACTTGTGTGGGGTCCTAGTGGAAGTACATGTTCTAGAGAGATGGATGCAAGCCATAGAATCAACTATTGGAAGGAATGTTTAATTGTTGCACTAAAGCAGTGAATAACTAACATGGTTTTTATTGCAAACACATAAAATGTAGTGCAATCTTCACTGTAAAATTTGAATTTTGAGTTAGCTTAAATGATTGAGTGAGATGGTTGCACAATTCTTTTTAGCTGACATAGCTTGTTTTTGCAAGTTATTACAACCAAAAGATTATCATAACTCAAAACAACAAGCTGTGATAGCTCAAACAAATTGTTCAACCATCTCACTCAATAATTTGAGCTGACTCGAAATTTTGGATTTTACAGTGTTCCTGATATGATTATTTTTCTGTATTACGTGTTCCTTGCTGTATACTCTCCACAGCGCTGAAAAGGAGAGCCAGGGGAAGCTTCCAAATGAAATATCATTTGATGTAAGCTCTTTAAATAAACTTAGATTTCATTGCATGGCAGCTGTGAGAAGCGTATAGCCCAGAGCTCAACCAACTGTCTAACCCCTCCCCAATGTGATAATACAATGGTCACAGAGTAAGCAAGAAAAATATAACATAAAAACAGCACACTCCAAATTCAACCAGCCTAAAAAACCTAAAAGGCACCTTCTTTCTCTCAGTGCACACTACACAACCTTTGGGGAAAAAGGCAGGCCTAACAACTACTAGCCAACATCTCTGTGACTTTGTGACAGACCAATTTGTTGCACGAAACATCGCATGTCTGTGGCAAAGACAGAACTGTGTTATAGCTACTTCTTAGCTACAGATGCAGAACCCCAGGCCTGAGCCTCAGATGATTTTCTTTTGATCCTGAAATAGGATGAGCAGACGTCTCACACAATTATCTCTGCTCATTTCTGAGGTTTTTCTCGTTTTCTGACTTTTCTCAGATCATTTTCACAAGATGTGTGCAACTGTCACTGCTCACTGCTTTTTGGAGGCTGTATCGCATACTTTTATTGTGTTCTAAAAAAATAAGTGTCAAACTTGGCTACAAATTTGACAAATGCATGTATCAATCATTCCTTTATCAATTAATAAAATGACACGATCAAGATTGATCAAGATATTTTGTATGGGCATTGGGCACAAGATATCAATTTTGTCTTGTCTACTTCATTTCAAAAGCTTTTTATGTTGCTGGGAATAGCTGAGGGTTTTGAGTTCGATTCCTGATCATAGCAGCTGAGTGGCTGGGTCACTGAGTGGTTATGGTTCTTGCATGCTTGCTCTGCTGATGGTCTTTGCCGCATGAGCTCGAATCGCGAGTTAAAAACACCAAATTTTCAGTGGACCTTTAAAGCAAAATCCCATCTGGATGTCATTTGGATGAACATCGATCACACATTCTGATAAATAAGCATGGAAACCTTCGCAGATTTTTAAAGTGTCTTTCTGTAGCTTGGATGGGCAAATCACAATGAAGACCTGATATTACTTTCCAAGTAGAATACTCAGAACTTCCCTAAAGTTTTCGAACATCTTGTAACAAACTTTCAAGCACATTCCAAACTTCTGAGAAGATTACAAACCACACTCAGGCAAGGTTGTTACTTATATATAACTTTTTTTCTGAGAGTAAATTAAAAGATAGGGACATATACTTAAATCTTTGAGAAAAAAGTAAGGATATATCTTGGGGAGGTAAAAATTATATGTTGCTTCATATGAGGTCTGTATTTGGCTGTGTAACATGGAATTAAAAGTTGCCAACTTCTGGCTTAAGATCTGGGAGAATGTCATGAGGGTGGGAATCATAAAATGAGGTCTGTAAGACGTTATTATAAGACGTTCTGAACATCCTGATTACGCAGGACGCCACGTCTTTTCTCTTTGATCTCTACGACATCAAAGGTACAAATAATCAGGATGATGACATCAAAGAGAAAATAATGACGCTGCTATAACGCAATGTTATGATGCTACCTTGGATTATAGGTGCCTTGCAGGATGTTAAATGAATAGGGATTTGCTACAGAAACATTGATAAACAATAGCTAAAGGAATAAATGTGTCATTAATTGTATTTCTTTGTCTTTTATTACATTTGTTCATGCATGTGATAAAATAATTGCAGCAATATATGAGGTTCAATGAAGTACCTTAATGTGGGAGTTGCCTGTGATATTACAATAATGCAATATAGCAATCCACAGTGTTGATGTTGTGTGAGATTATATTGTTCTTGGAGATCAAAGAAAAGGATTGGAGACTCAACTAATACCATTTGATTCATTGGAACATAGCTTTCTGTGTGAAGCTATTTCATCTTGATGCTTTTCTATATGAAACAAGTCGCAATCAGATCACAGAACTCAGTACTGTGTTCAAATGAGCTGCAGGCATATAGCAGTACCTGGGTAGAAAGGCAAGATTATATCTGAATAACCAGCAGTGTATTTAAAAATTGACTTAAAAGTGATAGGAAGGAGCACCCTACAATGTGTTTGATTCTAAATATCAATCAGATGCTTAAACATCATTTTTGAGCTTATCGATTCATTTGGTTGCTTGGTCCACTCGCTTGGTGTACTCACTGGGTGCATTCTGTTGGTGCATTATAATGCTTCAGAAATGCTCCCAAATTTATGGTTTGGGACAGAATGGAACCTGTGAAGCAGGGATGAAATGCCGTCTGGTTTAATGGGATTTTGTTGGTTAAGAGACTTCGTAAATTCACAAATGTTTCCATTCTGTCAAGCAATTTGTTCTCTCCGTTTCATAACACACTGCATTGTTTCCAAACTGGCAATTGTGCACTTAACTTTAATGAGCTTTATGCTTCTCCTGTTCCATATGAGATTCTGCTCACTGTTAAATTTGCCTGTACCATATGTACTGGATGGATGGATGATTTGGGGTTTTATATCCTGTATTCATGCACTTGGTAGGCTTATTGGGACATGGATGTGGCTCCATGGTGCAGCGGTTAGCATGCCTGCCTTGTACACATGGGGATGTGGGTTCAAATCCCGCTCAAACCATGTCCAGAGGTCATCACTATAATTATTGGTATCATGGTATGATTGCCATTCAGTATGGTGAGTGCCGGTGAGCAGAATTATCATTCTGGGATGGCTGCTATAATATCAAATCATACTAGATCATTATTACAAGGATGGCTAATTAGTACAGGAGGAGGACATGAAAATGAAGAAATGACTGAAATTGCCATCCAGCTAAGGCCCATGTGACCCGGCAAGAGCTGCATTTGAACCCTGGACAAAGCGATTGGCAGCCTAGCACGCTACTTCTGAGTGAACCCTCCCTTAAAATATTACGTAAAGATATAGTCTCCTGCCATATTTTCAACTATGTGACGATAAGCAGTTTAAGAACTCCATGCAAAAGCATGGCAACAGGATTAGCTAAATTCACTCCAATAATGTTGTCCTAGCCACTAATGGGTCCTAAAAGTATTTTGCAAAGCTCAACATAACAAAAAATATAAAAATCAATAATTTTCTCCATGTGAGTTTAACACAATAAGTAGCTGGGTCTACTCAATGTAAGAAGGGATTTAAAAATATTCAGTACTTGAATTAGATTAAAGAAACACAAGATTTTAAAAGCATCCAACCTTCAATTTGAAAGAATCTCAGCTATTTCATTATTTTATAACATTATAGATTGAACATGTTTTTTGTTCTCATTACTATACCACGGCATTATATGTATGAGGGCTGATAAAAACAAGTTGAGACACAGCCACATCAAAGATGTCTTAAAGGGGCAACCAACTGAAAGCAATAATCTATCGTTAACACTTATGTTTTATTTCACATTTGCCTAGATATTGCTCATTTTCTCATCTTCTTAATATTGAAATAATTGATATTCAAGTCCTGGAAATTTTTCTTAAAGACATGACAAGGAGGCAGAAGATGACTGAGACAGTCGTCCAACATAGGTCATGCTGACCTGGCCAGAGTCTAAATGTGTAACCCCTCCCCTATGGGATGGATGTTTTGGGCTTTACATTCTGTATTTATGCACTTGGGAGGCTAATTAGGACAGGAGGAGGACACAGCAATGATGATAGAAAAAGCCATCCAACATGTGCCTCCCCTATGAGATAATCCCTATCCCTACCGGCTAATATTGCAGTTAAATATAGGCTTGCTTCATCACTGCTGGCCATGCTCTGCACGCATTCCCTGGCCATCCCAATCACCGGAACAGTGCACCTATCCTTCTTTTGCTGTCCTATCCTTCTGATATGTACATATTGACCTGTCAATACTGTCTAATTTAGCTTTGCATGATCGCCCGTCAGGATTCCCAGCGTCGTATGTTTTTGCATCCCTGTCAATCACACACAGAGTGCGCTGCGGTCGCAAAGCTGCTTGAAGTGGGCCTATGAGTTTAATTGTGTATTGACAGGTGTGAAGATCAATTTCACTTGACACAGTCTGTCACAGTGACACATTAAGTGGCATCAGTGCGTAATATCATACAACAAACAATTAGGATAAGACACAGAAATAGACAGACAATCAGAGTGTTTCATGGCAGTTTCGTTGCCGTGAATTGACACATGACACGGCGCGAAAATGCTGGATCTCTGGATCTCCTGCCACTTTCAAATGAAACAGACGGCCCTGCCAAATTCAGAGCATACTGTGCGGTATCACATTTGTTTCATGGAAACTGTTTGGGCAATTACGGGCCATTGCCATTTCATTTCATGTCTCTGCCCTTCACAAATTTCAAGGGGGTTTGGGTATTTCCCTTTCAAGGGGGTTTACAAGATACAACATACAAATCTTTATTTAAACTCGGAGGTAAATTACAGAAAACATTAGCACCAGGGCTCAATGGCGGCCCTGTCACAGACAGTGCACAAAAATGTGATTTCTGTCTGTCTGTCTATCTATCTATGTGTGTATGTACCAATTGCACATTCCACATCTTTCCATTTTCTCCGTTTTACCCTACATCTGCAACATTCACACCTAAATCTCCCGTTAATTCACCACTGCTACTTTGCTGTTACATTCTCACAAAATGCCTCTATGACTTTTGTATACATATTGCATACATCGTACCAAACAAAATTTTTACACAACTTCAATACCTGCACATCATTACAATCTCTTCACATATATCTTTCACCCTCACACATACCAGGCCAACCTTACACATACAACAAACAATGTGCCTAAAGCCACCAGTGTTTACGTGCTTGCACGGTATTTTTTATTTATATATTTTACATTTTATGTCATAATTTTATGCATTATATATGTATTGTATCATATTTCAACTTTTTGGTTGCAACAAATAAATTCAATTCAATTCAACCATGGGCAATTTCTAGTATAATACAATATAATCATGAAGTAAGCAAAGGAAAAAAAACAGCAAAAGACAGCACAGTCCAAATTATCCCAGCCCACAAAACCTAAAAGGCACCTTCTTTCTCTCAGTGCACACTACACAACCTTGGGGGGAAAAAGGCAAGCCTAACAACTACTAGCCAACATCTCTGTGACTTTGTGACAGACCAATTTGTTGCACGAAACATCGCATGTCTGAGGCAAAGACAGAACTGTGTTATAGCTACTTCTTAGCTACAGATGCAGAATCCCAGGCCTGAGCCTCAGATGATTTTCTTTTGATCCTGAAATAGGATGAGCAGACGTCTCACACAATTATCTCTGCTCATTTCTAAGGTTTTTCTCGTTTTCTGACTTTTCTCAGATCATTTTCACAAGATGTGTGCAACTGTCACTGCCCATTGCATGGTGGGGGCTGTATCACCTAGTTTTAATGTATTCTAATAAAAGAAGTGTCAAACTTGACTACAAATTTGACAAATGCATGTATCAATCATTGCTTTAGCAATTATTATCCATCCAATAACCATGTATCCTTCAATTTTTTTTCCTCAGACCGACAGCATGATGTCATTCTGGTTCAGGATGGCTATTGGTCTGGCAGTCCTGTGTGATGTGCAGCTGAAGAGCTTGACATCATGCTGACAAGCGAATCAAATTGGCTGGTATAATTAGCAACAACAAACAGTTAAAGCAAATCCTTAACAGTTCCATGTCAATGGAATTTATTGGTTTTGGTTATTCATTGCACCAGAATATCCAAACAGTTGTTCAAGTTTCACTTATAGTTTTGGGTTCCTGGTGATTAAGCTTGGCGAAACACTGCTTTGACAGTCAAGGAGGGATTCAACCAGCTGTGAGATTTGATGCAAGTCTTGTTTGTGTTTTACAGCTATTCACTAAACTCCTCCCCCAGCTTGGTGACATGCATTCAGTTGATGCACATTGAGAACAGATATTGGGATCAGAAGTTCTCAGTTACAAATTATAAAACCTTCCCATTCCTCATCTTCTTCCAATAAGATTTCAAATCATGCCTCCCTGGCATCACATGGCATGCTTTGAATATCCATGTATGCCATTGACTAAATGATGATAATAACATTGGAGCCTTCACAATGATAATTTAGTATAATTTAAGAGAAACTGCTTGATGTCATGTTGCTGACTCTCCCGACCAATGAAATTGAACATATAGCTTGACATCACCAAAAAAGCCTTGCATGACATACAGCTTTCTACTCACATCTCAACTGACCAATAGTCACACAGTCTCAGCATGACATCAAGCTTTCAGTCTATGAAAAAAATTGAAGGATACATAGTTATTGGATGGATAATAATACAATAAAAAGATCAAGATTGATATTTTGTACGGGCATTGGGCACAAGATATCATTTTTGTCTTGTCTACTTCATTTCAAAAGCTTTTTATGTTGCTGGGAATAGCTGAGCGTTTTGAGTTCGATTCCTGATCATAGCAGCTGAGTGGCTGGGTCACTGAGTGGTTATGGTTCTTGCATGCTTGCTCTGCTGATGGTCTTTGCCGCATGTGCTCGAATCGCGAGTTAAAAACACCAAATTTTCAGTGGACCTTTAAGGCAAAATCCCATCTGGATGTCATTCGGATGAACATCGATCACACATTCTGAAAAATAGGCATGGAAACCTCACAGATTTTCAAAGTGTCTTTCTGTAGCTTCGATGGGCAAATCAAAATGAAGACCTGATATTGTTCTCCAAGTAGAATTACTCAGAACTTCCTTAAAGTTTTCGAACATCTTGTAAAAAACTTTCAAGTAAATTTCAAGTTTCTGGGAAGATTACAAACCACACAGATGTAAGGTTGTTCCTTATACATAACTTTTTTTCTGAGAGTAAATTAAAAGATAGGGACATATATTTAAATTTTTGAGAAAAAAGTAAGGACATATCTTGTGGAGGTAAAAATTATATGTTGCTTCGCATGAGGTCTGTATTTGCTGTGTAACATCGAATTAAAAGTTGCCAACTTCTGGCTTAAGATCTGGAAGAATGTCATGAGGGTGGGAATCATAAAATGAGGTCTGTAAGACGTTATTATAAGACGTTCTGAACATCCTGATTACGCAGGATGCCACGTCTTTTCTCTTTGATCTCTACGACATCAAAGGTACAAATAATCAGGATGATGACATCAAAGAGAAAATAATGACGCTGCTATAACGCAATGTTATGATGCTACCTTGGATTATAGGTGCCTTGCAGGATGTTAAATGAATAGGGATTTGCTTCAGAAACATTGATAAACAATAGCTACAGGAATAAACGTGTCATTAATTGTATTTCTTTATCTTTTATTGTATTTTCCCATGCATGTGATAAGATCATTGCAGCAATATAATTATGACGTTCAATGCAATATTATAACGTGGGAGTTGCTTTTGATATTACAATAATGCAATATAGCAATCCACAGTGTTGATGTTGTGTGAGATTATATTGTTCTTGGAGATCAAAGAACCAATCCGAGACTCAACTAATACCATTTGGTTCAGCGGAACATGGTTTCTGTGTGAAACTATTTCATCTTGGTGCATTTTCATCTGAAACAGAATTGCACTGAGATCACAGAACTCAGAACTGTGTAAAGTTGGAGCTGCAGGCATATTGCAGTACTTGGGCGGAAAAACTAGATGATATCTGAAAAACCAGAAATGTATTTTAAAACTTATGAAAGAGATAGGAATTAGCACCAATCAATCGATCCGTAATATTTTAAGAATTTAAGTGAGTGAATGAGTGAATAAATATAAGTGTAATATAGATTATGTAGTTAAGAACAGAAAATAATATTTGGTGCAAAAATCCTGTTATTTGAGATCTCAAACACTGGTTAAAATTGTTTCCGGAGGTGATACTACTGTTGATTAAATTTTGTTTCCACATTGCCAACAAGCTGAGAGATTATCTAAATGATAGACCCCTACAAGATAATATAATCAGGGAGCAGCTCACAGCGAGTGTCAAACGGTACATATAAATTTCACAGTGCACAAAATCTCATATGGAATAGGAGAAGCATAAAGCTCATTAAAGTTAAGTGCACAATTGCCAGTTTGGAAACAATGCAGTGTGTTATGAAACGGAGAGAACAAATTGCTTGACAGAATGGGAACATTTGTGAATTTACGAAGTCTCTTAACCAACAAAATCCCATTAAACCAGACGGCATTTCAGAATGATTTCATCAGAGAGCATTTCATCCCTGCTTCACAGGTTCCATTCTGTCCCAAACCATAAATTTGGGAGCATTTCTGAAGCATTATAATGCACCAACAGAATGCACCAAACGATCGAGTACACCAACCAACCAAAATTAATCAATAAACTCAAAAAAGATGCTCAAGCATCTAATTGATGTTCAGAATCAGTTAAACACATTGTAGGGTGATCCGGCATTACATCCTGTATTTATGCACTAATTTGCACTTGGTAGGCTATTGGACAGGAGGACATAGCAATGAGGCAAAGGTTGATTGAAACAGCCATCTAAAATAGGCTCAGGTGACCTGGTAGGAGCTGGATTCGAACCTGGACCCAGCAATTGTTAGCCCAGTGTGATACCACAGAGCTAACCCTTCCCCTAAAAATTATTATGGAAAGATCTATAGTGTCCTGCTACATTTCCAAATGTCTGGAGTAAAACAGTTTGTGGACTCATGCAAAAGCATGGCAAAAGGATTAGCTAAATTCACTCGAATAATGTTGTCCAAGCCACTAATGGGTCCTAAAAGTATTTCGCAAAACTCAACATAACAAAAATGTAAAAATCAATAATTTTCTCCATGTGAGTTTAACACAATAAGTAGCTGGGTCTACTTAATGTAAGATGGGATTTAAAAATATTCAGTACTTGAATTAGATTAAAGAAACACAAGATTTTAAAAGCATCCAACCTTCAATCTGAAAGAATCTCAGCTATTTCATTATTTTATAATATTATAGAGAACATGTTTTTTGTACTCTTTACTACACCATGGCATAGAAAAACTGAGAAAAAAATGTTGAGAGAGCAATATCAAAAACGGCTTATTCTCTTTAGCATCAAAGACGTGTTTCAAAAGAGGCAACCGACTTATAGCATTAGTTTATCGTTTACACCTATTCTTTATTTCACATGTGCATATATTGCTTCAAGTGAAATAAACAATCTGAATCTAACAAAAAAACAAAACAAAAAAAGTTTATTCCTTATCGGCCGCAGCACTACTCGGAAAGGACGACAAAATTCTCAAGAAAATTCATCGCTTTAATTTGCAATATTTGTCTAATTATCAGATATCTCATCTTCTTAATTTTGAAATAATTGATATTCAAGTCTTACAACATTTTCTTCCAAAATAAACACTTCTTTAAATTTTAACAATTGTCTAAACAATCGAAAATGAAACTGTAGTGGTCATTACCATTTGTAGAAAGTCACTTGATGAATTTGATGAGTTAAAAGTGTCATTAGCAATCATATTCTGTCATTAGCAATCATTTGTTGGCATTGGAAGTCATTTCAAATTCTAGTTGTAACTTCAATTGAAGTCCTCAAATATTCCCCATTCATGCATTTTGCATCTAATATCTTTAGAACTAATTTATGGCCGGTCATAGACAGCTTTGCAAATAAACTCATTGGGTACTTGGGTAGCCTTTATAGCTTTAGAATTACATTGGTATTCTTGGTCTGACAATCAAAACATTTGACAGCAATTTACAATTCCCATGTTCATTGAAGTCCTTCCTTTATTTGTCCATTGCAGACAACTTAAATAAATAGTCAAAGTCAAGGGCTCATGTTTACAATATTTGCATGGCCTTGCATACTCATCCACTGGTATTTCTCATGCTAGTATATTTGTCTTCTTATTTGCATGCATGTTGAATGTGGATTTGCTCACAAGGCTGCATGACTCGGTAGGCACTACTACCAAAAGCATTTAACAATCCCTGCTTAAGTTACTTGTGACTTATTAAACTGTAACCCCAAACTGTTGAAGCACCTATCAAAGGTTAGATGGTTCATGGATAAACTGAAAAACAGACAGATAGATAGACAGATAGATAGATAAATAGATAGATGGATGGATGATTCGGGTTTCAATTTCTGTATTTATGCAATTGGTAGGCTAATCAGGACAGTAGGAGGACACAGAAAAGATACGAGCCATCCAACACAGGCCCTGGCAATACAGCAAGAGCTGGATTTGAACCTGGGGCCCAGTGAATGGCAGCCAAGCATGCTACTACTGAGCCAACCCTCCCCAATAGACATAGATAGATTGATAAATAGATAGATAGATAGATAGATAGATAGATAGATAGATAGATAGATAGATAGATAGATAGATAGATAGATAGATAGATAGATAGATAGATAGATAGATAGATAGATAGATAAATAAATAGATAATTGGCTTATAAGGTCAAGTAAATTAGGGAAACGTTTTTTTTTCTCCAAGAATTACGTTTTTCGGATTTGCACGTCGACTAGTGAAGATCTGTCCACTTGAAACATATTTCACAATATAAACCACATTCAAATGGGAGAATTTCAGACATTACATTGTTCTAAGTTTTAATCATATCTACATATTGTAGTGCAGATATTTAATTAAGATATAGCATTTCACATAGCTGAGCACTTTTACATTAATATGAGATTGAATTTGGTTGAGAAGGATGTCTGAGTGAAATAATCTCATTCTACGTGAATAGCAGAAAGCTATCTACCCATTCAATTTGGGCAAATAGATTTTGAGGAATGTCCCAATGCAACCACACGTTTTACTCTGCAGAGTGATATTCTGCAGCACATTCGGTTGTGACTTGATATTGTCAACCAAATTTACTGCAGATTGTCTTAGTCAAGAATATTTCTTTTATTTCATTTTGGGTGTCTTTTTGGAGCTCTTTTTGTCTTAAGAGCTATTCAAGATATCCTAGATATGATTAATGAAGAAAGTCTGTTTCATGTAACTTAAAGCTGCTGTCTTGTGCTTTTAAACTGATTGGTAGAATAAATGAAACAACATCTTTAAATTACTTGACTGCTGAAACTCTTTGGGTACATGTAATGATGAGAAGATAAAATTATATTCCACTATACCTGTCTTTATCTTTTCGTCTGATAGAATATAGAGAGATACAGGGGCGTAGATTTTTCATTTTTGTAGGGGGGGATGATTCGGCATAAGCGTACTACGGGCTAGGCCCAACAAGCCAAAAAACGCGCGGCAGGGGATTTCAGGGCTGCGTGTGGGCCCCAAATGCCCAAATATTGTATTCTATATCAGAGGTAAATTCTGAGCAACCTGGAGCATGTATTTTCTTTTGACATCCAACTAAATTTAGTATTATGGCAAAAACAGATAAATATAACTAATAATTCTCAACGCCAATTAGTTATAATTGGAAATCCTAGGGGGGGGGATATTTATATGATCATCCCCCCCTCGCTCATCCTAGGGGGGGGATGCATCCCCCCATCCCCCCCAGGATCTACGCCCCTGGAGAGATAGACTGGTAGGTTGATAGATTGACTAATCGATAGATAGATAAATTGTCAGAACAGTAGATAGATAGATAAATTGTAAGAGTAATAGACTGATAGATAGATAGACGATAGATAGATAGACGATAGATAGATAGATAGATAGATAGATAGATGGATAGATAGATAGATAGATAGATAGATAGATAGATAGTCAGATGGATAAACCGATGGATCGATAGGTAAAATGACTGATTGACAGAATTAATCCTTCTCCATCTTCATATAATTATAACACAAATCAATACGGTCATATGTGGATAATTCTGAGCTGAATGTAATGTTACTTTCTACTTGACTCTCATAAACCTTTTCTAACCTTCATGTCATTCTACTTATATTAGCATAAAGACTCTTTAACTAAACTGGTCAGTCTCTAGGCCACTCCTTTGCATGCCAAATTGGTTGGGTCAAGGTACTCAAGTATAAGCTTTCTCTATGAAGCCAATTGCCTTTGACACTTGCCTTGGTCTCCTATGGCGTGTCATGGTCACCAGTCTTTCTCAAGTTGCTTTTGCTAAACATGACATCACAAAGTCTTTAGCAATCAGAAATGGATGGATAATTGGGGTTTTTCGTCCAGTATGTATGCGCTTGGTACGCCAATGGGGACATGAAGAGTAAACGGCTAAAGCTTGATTTGAACCCTGGGACTAGCAATTGGCAACCAAGTATGCACCACCACACCAACCATCCCCATGCAGCATCAGAATGAACGATTTACTGGAACACTGTAAAATTTGAATTTTGAGTTAGCTTAAACGATTGAGTGAGATGGTTGCACAATTCCTTTGAGCTATCATATCTTGTTGTTTGGAGTTATAACAACAAAAAGATTATCATAACTCACAACATCAGGCTATGTTAGCTCAAACAAATTGTGCAACCATCTCACTCAATCATTTGAGCTGACTCGAAATTTCAAAATTTACAGTGAAGGACCAAACAAATTTCAAATTAGGACGGCTGATTGGGGATTTACAGTTTATGTATTTATGCACTGAGGAAGCTAATTGCAACAGGAGGATGACACAGCATTGAGACAAAGGATGATTTAAACTGCTGTCCAACATAGGTCCAGGCGACCCAGCCAGTTAGAGCTGAAATCAAAATGGAGACCCAACAATTGGAAGCGGAAAGTGCTTCCATTGACTCCTCTCCTTGTTCCATTACTTACATAATTGTTTGTATAATGATTAATATATATCAATTTTAGTAACAAAATAGCACAAGTTAACACTATTTATTATGTCAATTTTGTGTGACTCTAAACGAAAATGTGTTGTTATTTATCGTTATTTTCGTTCTATCCTTTCTCTACCTTTCTGTCAGCCTATTCCTCTGCCAATCTGTCTTTTGAACAATATCTACATTTCAAAGTGGACTGACTTTTGTTGAAATCCCAGTATAATTTCTGAGAGCACACATCACATAAACAGGAGAAACACAAAGCTCATTAAATTTAAGTGCACATTGCCAGTTTGGAAACAATACAGTGTGTTATGAAACAGAGGAAACAAATTGGTTGACAGAATCTGAATATTTGTGAATTTACGAAATCACTTCACCAACAAAATCCCGTTAAACCAGAAAGTAGAAAGAAGCAGCAATTCAGAAATATCTAAAACCATTTGAAAGCATCCAGAAACCTTTCAAAAACATGCATCTACAAATGGAGCACCATTACTGAAGCATTTCAAGGATTAAGTTCAGAGTTTGAAAGTATTTCAGAATAGCATTTCAAGAACATTTTGTCAAAGAGAGAGTGAAATTTATTTGGACAGGAAGAATTTCATCGCTTCTTCATGAACTCCATTTTGTCTCAACCCATAAATTTGGGAGCATTTCTGAAGCCTCTAATGCACAAGCAGAATGCACCAAGCGAATGCGACCAAAATAAATCAATAAAAATGAAATAAAATGAAGGAGAATCTAAACAAAATTTGAAGGAGTTGGTAAATTGAAGGCTGCTAATTGAAACTCTGGGTTGCAACAATCAAATCCATATGTGACATCATTTTAAATGTTGATGCAGTATAATTTTCAATGCGGTTGTATTATGATGAATGATTGAATATATACAGGGGCGAGGAATCACAGAGGATAGAGATACCTTAAGACATTTTGCCACATGATATCAAGCATGAGCAACTCACAAAGATTGCGTGAAGATGCAACTTCAATATGCCTCATTTTCCTCGATCATTACATCATTATGACACAAATCAATATACACATATGTGGATAATTCTGATCTGAAAGTAAAGTCACTTTCTTCTTGACTCTCATAAACCTTTTCTAACCTTCATGTCATTCTACTTATATTAGCATAAAGACTCTTTAACTAAACTGGTCAGTCTCTAGGCCACTCCTTTGCATGCCAAATTGGTTGGGTCAAGGTACTCAAGTATAAGCTTTCTCTATGAAGCCAATTGCCTTTGACACTTGCCTTGGTCTCCTGTGGCATGCCATGGTCACCTGCCTCTCTCAAGTTGCTTTTGCTAACCATGACATCACGAAGTCTAGCGATCAGAAAATGTCTGCTAATAGGGTAAGAAATTTCAAATAAGGATAGATGGTTGAGGCTTAATTTATGGTTTATGTTCCGTATTTATGCACAGAGGAAGCTTACGACAACAGGAGGACGACACAACAATGAGTTAAAGGATGACTGAAACTGCTGTCCAACATAGGTCCAGGCGACCCAGCCAGCTAGAGCTGAAATCAAAATTGAGAGACCCAGCGATTGGAGGCAGAAAGTGCTACCATTGACTCCTCTCCATATTCCATTACTTTCATAATTATACTCATATCATATATCATATATTCCATTTTAGTAACAAAATAGCGCAGATTGCTAGTGTTATATTTTTCCAATTTTGTGTGACTCTAAACGAAAATGTGTTGTTATTTATCGTTATTTTCGTTCTATCCATTCTCTACCTTTCTGTCAGCCTATTCCTCTGCCAATTTGTCTTTTGAACAATATCTACATTTAAGTGAATTTATTTTTGTTGAAATCCCAGTATAGTTTCAGTATGCCAACATTACATACAGAACAGGAGAAGCATAAAGCTCATTAAAGTTAAGTGCACAATTGCCAGTTTGGAAACAATGCAGTGTGTTATGAAACAGAGAAAACAAATTGGTTGACAGAATCGTAATATTTGTGAATTTACGAAGTCACTTCACCAACAAAATCCTATTAAACCAGAAAGCAGAAAGATGCAACAATTCAGAAATATCTAAAAGCATTTAAAAGCATTCCAGAAACCTTTCAAAAACATCTACAAATGGAGCATTTTAGAGATATGTTTTGATCATTTTGGAAGCATTAATTTTTAGAAGCATTTCAAGGACTTGGTTTAGAAGAATTTCATTAACATTTAAATAGCATTTCAGAAAAAAATTGAAAGCATTTCAGGAGTACATACATTATACAAGGCATTTCAGGAACATGTCAGATGCATTTTATCAGAAAGAGGGCAGGAGTATTTGAACAGGAACAATTTCACCACTTCTTTGCACACTCAATTCCACCAGAAAACATTAATTTGGGAGTTTTTCTGAAGCCTCTAATGCACAGACAGAATGCATCAAGTGAATGTCATCAAAATAAATCAATAAACACCAAAAAGGAAGGGAAATATCTGAAAAAAAAAAATTGTAGGAGTTGGTAAATTGAAGGCTGCTAGCCTGCTACACATAATTGAAAATCTGGGTTGCAACAACAAAATCCAAATGAAACATAATTTTCTCTGGGGTTGCCGCATACTTTTTAAATGTGGTTTTGTATAATAAATGACTGAATGCAATCAGGGTGTAGAAAAATATGCTTTAATATTTCTGCCTTATATTATGGAGCATAAATATTACCAATGATAATGAGAAAATAAATATTGAATACTTCAATTATCATTGATTTTAGGCCTGTTCTCATTGTCCGGTAAAATGTAGGCCTACCGGTATAAGATTATTCTTTTGAAACCATGCATGATATTTCTTGAACGATCTGCTTTCAAAATGATTGACATTATATCTTGGCATATAGCACCTTCCTCTTCTCTTGACTATAGTATTCCTCAGTGGTATAGGCCACGGGCATTAGAATTATGCAAAAAATGCTAACCATCAAGGAGACCACCATGCTGAACTTAGGCAGATTTCACGAAAAAGCTGCAAAATGACTTACCACAACTTGTCCGCAAGTTACATTAGCACAATACTGATAAGGCCAGACATAATCGATTCGTAGATTCTCAGATTTTCTCAGGGTGCTTCTTCTGAGTATAGCTGGCAGGACCAAAAAAAGCCGAAATCTAAATCTTTTATTGTGTCAATCCATTAAATAAAATCATGGGTAAACAATCTTTTCTGTTGGATTGGTAGGTCAGAGTAGCTAAAATTTGGCCTTGTGCTAATGTAACAATGATTAATGATGAAGGACGGAATTTTTATCCTGATCCTACTGCAATTTAAATGAAGTCACCAGCAGGGTACCGCCCCTGGCCTGCCCTTGGGAGACCTGGCTTTCAGTTCAGAAAAAAATTGATATCTAATCATGTGTTTTTTAATGTAATTTTTATATACACATTTTGCTAATGTAACACTATGAAATGGACGGATGCAAAATTGCAGTTACATTAGCAATAAAGAAACAGGCACCACACCCAGTCGTTTATGTTTTTGGTGATGTATATAGGCAAATAAGACACGTTTTTCAATAAAATATTATAATTTCATGTTTGAAATTGGCATAAGTAGTGAGAACACAGAAAAATTTCCATGTAAAAGTTGCTAATGTAACCAGAGTGTCCTGTGACGGAATCGAGTTACATTAGCAGTCTTTTTTTATTTTTCATTTTTTTCAAGTTTTATAATGACCAAGACAATTAAAAATGGTTCAAAATAATTTTCAAGATGTTTTTTACCGATTACATACCATTACATTTTCCTGAATTGGTTTCAGCAGCTCCCGTGCAGAGTTCCAAAGTAAGCATGTGTAATCACCAGTAAGCTTGTTCGTCCAAAATTGTCCTCATGAGGCTTTAAAAGATATCTTTTTAAGAGGAAAAAGCTACATATTTGAGGAATATTTTATTGATATTTATTCATTACCTCACAGATGTACTTAGTAATAGATTTACTTGCTTCAGGAAGCAACAGAGAGATTACGAAGGGGTTGGAAAGTTTAAGGTACCTTTTAAGAGCACTTTTTGTGAAATCTGCCCTTATCCAATATGCAATGTGAATCTGAGTGAAGTGAGTGACAATATCACAAGCTTTTTTCAAATGACCAGTAGTAGTACTAGCCAAAAAGACTGCTCTGGCCCACACGCATTTCAATTATTTGCCAACACTGCTCTATGGCCTGCATGACACTGGCCTCCTTAAACAGTACATGTACTTGCAAGGAAGGTGGGAAAGTCTGGGCAATTCCCTTGAATCAGCCATCCTGCACCCCATTGGCATAACATTACTGTAGGGTGGTCGAATCAGAGACTTTCCCACCTTGGTGTATTTGTACCACTGGTTTTGGTCTGATACAGAACTGTTGTGAACAATTGTGATGCCTGTGCTCTGGCCATACAGGAGGCCACGTTCTTGGAGTTACAGCAGTACCAACAGAAACCATAGCATCACCAGATTGCAGCACTATCCAATATAAACATACCAACACTCCCCCAAGATGATGTGTCAAGCACCACATCCATCAAAGAGTTGTGAAAGGTGCAGAGTCCCATAGGTGCAGGGTGACAGTGACAATGCATGTATTTCAGTTCTGAATAGCGTGGGATAGTGAGTGGGCAGGTTTGGGTTTGGTTGCTGAGTAGAGATAGTTAAGTTGTGGTAATGTCTGAATCTCAGTACCATCCTACATGAAACAGCAGAAAACAAACTTCAGGATGTCCAGAGGTGCACATTGGGTAGGCTTAGGCAGATAGATAAGAGTTGCTTAGAATTACAGGTCAATAAATGTTCTAATCCAAATGTTTTGGGTGTTTCACCAACGATGAAAATATAATATTTATATGCATCAATTCACTCAACATTAATTGGTCTCTTTTATTCACTTTTCATCAATAAAATTGTCACATAGGTTAAATATATATAGATCATGCGCATATTAGGAATCTGCAGTTATACTGTTGCTTATTTGATTGCCTTTATTAGGCTTGCTATGACCGGATGAATTAAAATTGTATGCGCTTCAGAAGCTGGGATGCAATTTAAATGAAGTGATAGACATTCATTGTTCTCAAGTCCCACAATTCGCTTGATCTGGAACCCTTACCAATTGTCACCTGATAAATATTACTATCCTAGTCGCTTACTATTAAGCCATTGACCAGAGCCTCTAAGTCTCGTATAGTCCCAAACCCCAGCGGTTTACATTATCACTGACATTACCCCAGAATGACCTCATAGATTGACCTCACAGAATGCCCTCGACAAATGCCCTTCTTATCACAACAACTCCATAGCATCTGGAGGGCTTTTGTCTTAAGCCTATGACACAGAAAAGGTCCTAGGTCCTTCATTATCTCAAGATGACCTTATGGGTTCTGTCAGGTCATTAGGTCCTCTGGAGACAGCTGCAAAAATGAGCTTAATAGTCAATTCGCCCCCTACTAGGCCCTAGTGCTGAAATGTCCAGCCGAGATGACCTGAAATGCAGGTTGCAAATGAGTGAGTCATGGTGTCAAATTGGCAATGATAGAAATACTGTTATTGGGCACATCCTTCCTAGCTGGGGAGTTCCTGCTGGCTGTGATTCAATGAATAAGATAGCAGGTCAGAGTTGTCTGTACCTTACTAGCTAGCTGTTAAAGGGTTCAATTGGTTAGTATTGAAGTATTGAGGCTGTTTGAAAAATGTGCTAGCTCAATGATAGGAACATTTTAATAATGTTATAAGAGTATAAGAGTGATCCTTTATATTCATAATTTCTGTTACTAACTGTGCGGTTAGGTGGATGGGTGATTGGAACTTTACGTCCTGTATACATTTATGTGCTCTGTAGGCTAATTAGGACAGGCGCGGAAAACAACAATGGCAGAGATGACTGAAATGACTGACCAACATATGTCTAGGTGGCCCGAACTGACCCAATGAGCATTGGAACCAAACTTGGAACCAAGTATTGAAAGTTCATGGCATTACCAACAGAAGCCTTCCCAAACTGAAGGAATAACATAGCAGGTCAGTTGAGCTGGCATAGCTGACTCTAACTCAGTTGTTAAAAGGTTTAGCTGGTTAGTGAAATGACTTGGTAGTAATTTCAATGATGATGATATATTTTACAGGGATGAAATTTTGCTTCATAAAAGTTATACTTTTTAAAGTTTGCCTGTTGTATCAGTGTTCAGAAACTATTTTGCCTGTAATTTATCCAAGCAACCTCACTACCTCTAAACCTAGATCTTAAGGAGGACCACACAATAGAAACACTTTTCACAAATCTTAGTTTGACATAGAACAGCAATACAGGAGCCAGACTGGGTGTCCTCCAAGTGCTGTTTGCAAAGACTTGTCCAATCAACTAGACAAACTGTTTTGTTGTCTTTTCTTTTGGCTACTTTAGACACTGGAGAAGAGCAAATTGCACTTCTTGAAGATGTGGTATGTATACAGTAGTATATTCTAAAAGAGGGCAGCAAGATGTTGTTGATACTTGTGTGTTTCTATCTAGAGAGTTGTTTGGGATTCTGAACCGGAGTCCGAGGAATTTGGAACGAATCGCGCGTTAGAAACAAAAAGTTTACGTATTTGTCCATAGTTCGAGTTCGAAGATTGATCTGGATAGATAGATAGATACATGTAGATAGATATTGTAAGTTCAGCCCTCTGAGCCAAGTTCTGGGTGTCACAAGGATTGATTGACAAGATTGCAGAGAGAGTGTGAGTCCTCAACATGTTACACATTTACTCCAAGCGAGGGAGCATAAACACTGATACAAGGGGCCGCCAAATTTAATGTCTCATCAATGACATCCAGCTGGGATTTTGCTCATGAAGGTCCACTGAAAAGTTTGGTTTCTCCACCCGGAGTTCAAACTTGAGCAGAGCAGGCAGGAACCTGAACCACTCAGCGATCTAGCAGGGAAGATGTCCTGGTATGACTACAGAAAGCATGGTGGTAGAACTTCAGACACAAAAAGAGGATTTAAGCTCACGGAAGCTGAAGCCAGCCACTTTTCAGAACGTCCTACTGTAAGGCGATATCTCTCCGGGTCCTTTGTCTGTAATGACACCATTAATGACAATGAACTGGCATAGTGCCCTTTCTTACTCTTAATCCAATTGTCTGAAGTTCATAATGACGTCATCAATTGTACTGAGATGTCCTCATTGGATTCCTATTGTCCACCTTTAGTAATGTCACGTGACCAAGGGGTCATTATTCTCAGGACAGAGGGCATTAGTTCTTACAATTAACACCAGGGGACTGAATTGTTTTCCTCAGTTTCCATGGAAACCTCTCAAGGGCATATATTTCATAGAAACCCCTTAAACAAGACATTTGCCAGGCCCTGCCAAGCTATTTGTCCCCTTATACTGGGTACTTCAGAGACCTATATCCCCAGAAGTTGCTCCCAAATGAAGGGCCTATGTTTATTCACACAGAAAAGCAATTAGGCCCAGACTCACTTTATAGAGCTCACCAAATTAATGGGCCCATTTGCTAGGTTGAAACATACTGGACGTGACTGCCTTTAAAGCACCTGAAGACTTCCAGGCCCTTTGCAATCATCAAGGCTAATGGAAAATGCAGATGGACAGACAGAAGGACAGCAGGTCCTACTCCCAAGAAAGATAAAAAGACAAAGAGGTCAAACTAAGAGCCTTGAATTGATCAATTGAGGCAGACAGATAGAGAGATTGTGTAAGATAGATAGATAGATAGATAGATAGATAGATAGATAGTTGGCTAGATAGATAGACTGATAGATAGATAGATAGATAGATAGACAGATAGATAGATAGATAGATAGATAGATAGATAGATAGATAGACTCTGAAATATGATTTTAAACATAGGAAGAGGTATGGCCTAAATTGTGAAGATGACATTTTTATAAATTTATATATTATGTGAACGCGAAATCTATTGACTCTTCAACAGACTTGAGCTAAACTAGCAAGGATTTCTGAACTTGCGAATTAAAGTCTTCAGTTTAGCTCAGCATCTTAACCATTGTGCCAGACACTTGTTTCTCAGTGCAAAGCTGATACAACCAAAACTGAAATAGCCATTTGATGACTGGTGTAAGTGCATTTCATTGAGGTACATTTCTTGATTAAGGCCAAAATCTAATAAAATGGCTAACCTGAGTCATTTGGTTCTTTATTAGATTATGTTGGTCAATATTAATTCTAATCTTGTGGACATCAACAAAAGGAATGACCAGTTGCCATTTTGAGGTCACATGACCACAGCTAGTCACATGACTGACCTCTGCCTGTCACATGACTCAGCCAATGGCACAATAGGAAAAGAGCATTAATCTGCCACAGCACAAAGGGACGTCCCGGGTTCAAAGCATAAGATATGAGCTGGCAGAGCTCTTCAGATAAATCAAAGAAATCATTAGTAAAGCTACAAGCTGACAAGACTAATGTGACATAAGATAGAAAAGCCAGCTGACAGATAAAAAAGGAAGACAGATAGACAGATTAGGATTAGACAGCAAGGACACGAAAAATGATTAATCCAGAACTGGGGGTTTCCAATGATTTAACCTAGGGTTTCCCTTCTTCTTATGGTTAAGGAATGTACGATAGGGCTGATTCTACACAGTTGGAAAAATGAAATAAATCAATTTATTAAGACGATGCTATTGAAGAGCAGAAAAGGCCTTGAATAACAAATAATAACGCAAGTTGAAAGATTCGTTGAATATTTTAACATAAATAGTAGGGTGGGACTGGTGCCCCAATGTTTGCAGATCAAACCTGATTTTTTTTGCAGGTGAGGTTGGTATATATGAGAGTATGTGTGTAAAATTTCAGCTCATTCGATTAAGATTTAGAGGTGGCACAATTCACTTGAAGTTTATAATGTAAATCTCCATTGGCGAACACAATTTTCCAAAAATGAGACTTAGAATCAATATTTTTCGACCATTCAAAGACCATGGGAGAGGATTTTGGGAGGGAAGTTTAAATCTGGCATAATTTTGCATTTTCCACTTCTCATCTCTACACAATGTAGTGCCCAATATGACGAAAATGACTCGAAAACGCCTAAATTAAGAGATTTTCACACCTTATAGTGGCCTACCTATATATATTATAGCAAAATGGATGTCAGTTCTGAACTGCCCTCGCAAAACCCACCCCCATGGTTTTTGAACGGTTGAAAAATATTGATTTTAAGTCTCATTTTTGGAAAATCATACTTTTTTCTCCTTTTTTTAGGGTTCGCCAACGGGGATTTACATGATAAATTTCAAGTGAAATGTGCCACCTCTAAATATTAATAGAATGGGTTGACATTTTACACACATGCTCTCATATACCAACCTCACCAGCAAAAAAAAGTCAGGTTTGATTCGCCTAAGATTTCCAAAATATGGGGCGTCAGTCCCACCCTAATAAATAGATGACCTACATGAGAAGGGCAGTAAAACTATCTTATTTATAATAGCTCAGAACATCTTGATAAGTTATGGTGAATCAAATAGCCCAAATATATTGAACTGTCCATGTCAACTGTCAGTGTCAACTGTCTATACTACAGAGGCAGTGAAAGGCACATCAACCAAAGAAAACACATTTTGTTACTATTAGAGCAAATGTAGCAATTTAGAGTCGAGAGGACACCCATTAGAACAGTGAGCAGCCAGCAGCCTATTTAATTAAATGAGACAGTGTGTCCAGCAGTGGCATTTTACCCCTTTTTAACCCATTTGCCCTTTCCCAAGAGGGTTAACAGGCAGGGTGGACATGTCAGGGGGAGGGTGATTCTATCAAGTGATGAAAAATATCCATTTACCCTTTTGCTCGAATCATGGACAAAAACAGTAGTCCCAAAACTGCCCCTTGACACATCCCTGACAGTTCTGACTAATCACCGTCTGTTTGGAGATAGATGAATTGTGGTATTCCTCTGTGGTTCAGTGTTCGAAGGCATCCATAGCTGATGAGTTTGATGAGTTTGGGCTGATTCTGATGTCACTAATTGGTTGTGATTTCAAAATGCTAAATTTCATGAAGGAAAGGTAAATGGGGAAGGGGAAGGTAGGTAGGTAGATTTTATTTTCAAGTATCAGATATTACATACATGCGGAAAATGCTACATTTGCTCTCAGAGTAACAAAATGTGTTTTCTTTGGTTGATGTGCCTTGCACTGCCTTTGTAGTATATCTGAAGGGGAAAAGAAGGAAAAGTAGAAAGGGGAAAAGAAGGAAAAGTAGAAAGAAGCGAAAGAAAGAAGAAAGAATAAGGGTGGAAGATTTAGATAAATGAAAATAAAAATAGTGAAATAAAGGAAATCGGTAGAAAATAAGAAATAAGAATCTGAAGAAAAGGAGAGTGGAACGAATAGCAACATATGATGGAATAAAGACAATGAAAAAAAAAGAATGACACAGAAAAACAGTGGAAAAGAAGTATAACTAAAGAAACAGATTAAGAAAGTATGAAGAAGAAGAGAAAGAGGAAGAGCAATAGAAAATTAAGAAGTCCTTAGAAGTCAAAGGATGAAGAAAATAGAAGAAGAGAGAAGAAGGGAGAGATAGTAAAGGGAGGTGAAGGGACAAGAGAGAAGGAATAACCGCAGAACAACAAGAAGGAAGGGCTGAAGCAGGAAAACAAGAATGACAACAACAAGTGAGTGAAGAACAATTTTGAGTTGGAGAAAATGCCATTTAGGATGGTAGTAAAATGTAAAAGACACAAACATATCACTTTCAAATATAAGATTATCTGAAACCCCTAGCTGTATCTAGAAGGTATTTTCACAAAATACACCATTCCAGTCAGACAACCATCTAAACAACTTCACAGTCACTCATCCAGCAAACAGGTCAGTCAATATTTTACCCTCATATTCTTCCATGCTTCATTTCTGCTATTCTTTTAGAAGCTATGACTCAGTTTTTACTCCCTTTGTCTGTCTTTCCATCTACTTTGTGTCTATCTATGTGCAAGAAATGCCTTTGTCCATTACTAAATTAAAAGCAACACTTGATGACTTAAGGATAACACTTCAACATGAACAAAGGGCAAAATAAATACAAACTTTGAAAGAAAAAAGAATTGCAAGCCTAAAAGAAATGCAATTAATGAATAAAAAATAAAAACAAAAGATACTAAGTGGACAAAGTACAAAGACAAAACCCAAAATCAAATACAAAATGAAACTCAAATTCAATCTTCTAATAAAGCTAACACTCAACTCTCATAATTGAAAAGCAAACGATTTGTCTTCAAGAAAATGAGCACCATACCCCTCCTCCCCCATCTGTTGTTATTTTAGCATTAATAGAATTATCTTGTAATGTTATTTTTTCTTTGCCATTTTCGGATCTTTCCCCGTTGCTGCCAAGTCTCATTGTGATCCTCGCCACAAAATTGTGTATCATGTTTCATCACCAGGGGGAAAAGGGGGGTATGGAGGGGGGGGGGGGTTGTCCAGGGTGACTCTGGGGCAGTAATGGTGTAACTCAAGGAGTGAGAATGTTACTTGGTTATTTCTGTTGAATTTTGATGATTGGTGTGATAAACTGACTATATGGATGTATACAATTTTTTTTACATTTAAAAGTTAAGCAATCAGACACAGCAATGTGAAAGTCATTTGATGAAATGGAAAAAATATATTGAAGAACATAATAATATAAACAAAATTGCTCAGAGAATTATAAAAGAAGAAAATCCAATTTCCATATTGATGAGTCTTTTCCAATAAAACATTATTTGCTGAGTTTTGGTGAAATAAATACATGATAATTATTGTCGCCAACACCGCAAAATAAAAGGTTTTTTCAATGCTATCAAGATTGATGCGGTTAAGAAAATTTCATTGACTTTGCCTATAGTCTTCATAAATGTTTATCTGCATTCATGAAGAAGTTGTGATGTTGACAAAATTCCTATACTGTTTCTAGTTAGCATAACCGCACAACAATCATGACAGGTTCGTACAACGATAATTCACGAGCGGTTTTACAGTTAGCCTGATGTGGCCCCGAGTCCTAAATTGGACTATCATGTTTCACTTGTCCAATCCCCCCCCCATACCTTTCAGTCTCAACCTACATAGCTCCAGGGCAAGTGTGTCATCACGAGAAAATGCTCCCCCTAAATATTGTTAGGATGAGACGCACTGTCCGCAGAATGTGCACCCCACGAAAAATTATTCACGTGGATGGAAATCAATGCTAACTCAACTACAATTCTGCCTGTCTGTCTATCTGTTTAGCCTTCTGTCTGTCTGCTAACAAGATGGTGCCTTTTGTTTTGACAACCCCTTGTTTATACTGGTAACCATGAATTGTGTCTTATTGTTTTTCTGCCACATTTGTTCCGAAAATATTTGTTTTAGTTATTCTTCCTGTCCAGTGAGCTTGTTTAGCTACACTGAAAGGATGAACAATTTGGACTTCCTCGCTGCCACCCCTTACCCAAATAAGGATGATTATTGGATATGACCAATACGGTGTGTTTGCTGAAGTTATTGTAGCCATTGTGTCTTTTGTTAACCCATAGGATCATTGCGAATGGCTATCTATCATACGGCAAATTGTAATCTTGAATGCTCTGCATAAGAATCATTTTCTTTCTAATTTATGATTTCACAATTTCACATCCTTTCTAGAAATCACAAAAACAAAAGCAGCTTTTGTGCTCTTGTATGATATCTATTGACCGGTTTGCCTGCACTGTAAAACTTTAATTTCCAGTAAGCTTAAACGATTGAGTGAGATGGTTGCACAACTTGTTAGCTCAAGGGAATTGTGCAACCATCTCACTCAATCATTTAAGATTTCAACTTTTGCAGTGAAGAAGGACCAGAGCAAAAGAACTATAGCCTTGTAAACTGAAATAACAGCTAGCGTAAATAATATTGCTGTTTTTATTTTTCCTTTGTACTTGTTATACATATATGCCTTATTTGTTAGATAAATGAGAAGTATGATTCAAGGCAAGAAATCTGAAAAATAATCAAATCCCCCCCAAAAAACCCTTCATAATGAGTTAATTTCCTTCTCAACTCCTCTCCTCAAACTTCCAACATCCAATTGTAAATTAGATAACAACGATCAACCCTGTTCCAATCATTCCCAATACCCCACCCCACCCTTTACTCTAGTGCTATCCTCCTGGCTAATCACTCAATCTCTATTACTCAAACGCATCCCTCCAAAGGATGAAACACTATTGTTCACTTCTGTGAAGAGGAGTTCAAAGTTCATGACCTACTTGTCTAATCCTCACTAAATCACACGAGATTTCATGCTCCAATAGACATCAACAATGTCTCTCTTTCACTAATCCAATATGGCCGCCACCGCCATCTTTGAACAGCAGACCCCACACAAACAAAAGAATAAAGGCAGAGATGGTTTATGACTGTAACTAAGAATGAGAAAGAAAGGAGGAGAGGGGGGGGGGTTGTGATTTTTATCCTAAACAGTTTGTGGAGAGCAGCAGAGGGAGAGCTCTCATGTCTAACAAGAAAAAAACCTTGCACCCCACTTTTCTCCTTATTTCATTCAGATTTCAAATTATGCAAGATTCAGATTAAAGATTCAGATATTTTATTTCTCTCAAAAGCAAACATCCACAAAAATATAATGTTTCAAAATTAAAAATAAAAGGCAATTGCTTCAAGATGGGTGACCCTTTTAAGACATCTATGATGTCGCTATCAAAGGGTCACCCTCCCCCCATCCCTAAAAAAAAAAGATGCAAGATTTTTCTTATCACGAATTTTAAATTCTTATTGATATATTGCAATAAAGTAACCATATAAAAAAAATTTTGGACCCAAACTAGAGTAACATGCTAGTGCAGAATCATTGACTTGGAATTCGATAGATCTGAATCTGAATCATTTAAAATTATTGAAAACCTGAAAATACCATGTAAAAGTGTGACAAACCAACTTCAGATCTTGATGGCAAAAATGTCAAAATCGCACATGTAACTGAACACACACCAAAAAGGCCTAATGTTCTGTATTACCTCAAACATATCACACATATATGATATTATAATATATATTTATACCATTAATATCCCCATAGATAATCAAAATCCCTAGAACAGTCTGTTATATCTGAAACCTTCGTAAACCTGCGCTTAAAAAGAATGTTTAGAACATCTTGAGAGCTGCCTATTTTCTCGTTTATATTTTGATGCTGTATCTGAAATCTGTCTCAGAATCTAAAACTGTCCCATAAATTCTGTCAGCCATCTAAGTTATGTCATAGGCCTTCACAAATCTCAAAACTGACACAAAACTTTTGTGATTACTCTCATAATTCCGCCACACTGCCCAGATCTGTCTAGATAGGGCTAATACATCTTACAAGTGACACTTGCTATTCTACTGTACTTTTGTCCCCTGAGAAATTATGTCATTTATGGAAATTCGAAGAAAAATGAGCCACACACAATCTATCATAGAGGGTTTTAAGACTCTTAAAAGTGTCTAACAAACTCAGAAAGAGAAATATGGTGCTGTGAAATATGAAGATAACATTGGAATATTATATTTATGTTTTAAAACTGATATCGTTGTTGGCTGATGGATTATGCAACGGTGTCCTTGTAAAGCTATATACTTGAATAAGTATACACTATACACAGTATTTGACTCACTACTACCAGTATTTGACTCACTACTACTTGTATAGGGTTACCCTACAAACAGTACCATTGCTGTCATCTACTTCTTAATTCTTTTCATTGCTTAATATGTTAGTTCCAGCACCAAACTGATAACAGCATGTACACTTTTGGTTTCCCAATATAACTTGCCAAACTTGTCCAAGTCACATACTCAAGTCGGAATGAGTCACATGTCTCTTTGTGTATGATAAACTGAGACAGTCAAAGGGAATCACTCATCTTTCCTCAGCTGTACATCACATAGGCCTACATCATCATTAAGCCTATATATACCTCAAACAGAATGTCTCAAAATAAAGGAGAATAAATATCTTACCTTAGTTAACCCTTCCCAGGTAAATTATCCAGGCAAGCATCTGCAATGACTGCCATGATTTGATCTGAAATACAGAAAAGAAACTTTCGGAATATAGAAGAAACAGTTAAGGTATTAAAAAGATAGAATTCGGATTTACTTCTCGAAAAGCACATAAATGAATATTTCCAAAAATTTTCCAATTTTTCTCTCACACTAAATACAGTTCAGCAAAATCCGACATTTTGTAAAATTTCATTACCGTCTTCAATGAAAGTTAGCAATATTTTACAATCATCCTGAATGTAATTCACTACCATCCTAAATGTAATTCAGCAAATTCAACTACCATCCTAAATGCAATTCAGCAACATTCACCTACCATCCACCCAGAGAATCTACCCTAGACGAATGCCTCAATGACTGCAAATTTTAATAAATTTACGTCACGAGCGTCTTGGCCAATCAGCGAGCAGCATTTCTGCCCACTTCAAATGTTTACAGGCAATTTACTCAGCGAGTTTTCACTCCACAGAGGCCTAAGAGCTATCATTTCAAAGCTCTTGGAGAGATCTATCTAACACAATTAGAATCAATCACCCGCGACACGCGGAAATGTGCGAATCGGCGAATTGGCTTCATTTGCATAACTTGTCTAAAAGTCTGTTCATTGGCCAAGTTTGTGGGTGTGTCTGACTCAATCACTGAAGGCTTTGCTGAAGTGCTACCATCCTAAATATAATTCAGCAAATTCAACTACCATCCTAAATGCAATTCAGCAAAAATGAACTACCATCCTAAATGTAATTCAGCAAATTCAACTACCATCCTAAATATAATTCAGCAAATTCAACTACCATCCTAAATATAATTCAGCAAATTCAACTACCATCCTAAATGCAATTCAGCAGAATTCAACTACCATCCTAAATATAATTCAGCAAATTCAACTACCATCCAAAATGAAATTCAGCTAAATTTTATCGCCATCCTCTTTAAAATGATAGTCTGTATTTTACAATCATCCTAAATGCAATTTAGCGACATTTTACAATAAGTAATAAACTCATGACAAAACAAATGACACTCCAATGAGAACAAAAAGTGAGTTTAGCTGCAGTGGCGGATCCAGACTCGATAGTCTAGGGGGGGCCCGGACGAGTTTCGGCATTCGCGGGCCCGCGTTATCGCGATTTTTCTTCAAAATGCTACTATTAATCTTGATGGTCTAGGGGGGGCCCGGGCCCCCTAGGCCCCCCCTGTATCCGCCACTGAGCAGAGTATGACAAAATTCTAGCTCATGGCATTTTGTGTGTGGGGAACACAAGTCAGGGTGGGTCACACCCCTGTCTTAAATCATCCTGTATAATCCTCACCCAAAACTGAGTCACAGGTTTAGCCAGCTGTTGGCTGAATTAGCTACTGAGTAATAACAAAACTTAAGCAAACACATACAATGTAATATTACTATTTGTTTCTTTAAATATTCTATTTTTATCCTGGTGTATTGCATTATATTATGGAGTGATTTAAACATGATTGCTTCGAAATAGAATTTATGTGAAAGAAAGGAAGGAAGGAAGGAAGAGAGGAAGGAAGAAAGGAAGCGATAGATCAAACGCTCCAACGACCAAACAATTGTAGATAGATAGATAGATAGATAGATAGATAGATAGATAGATAGATAGATAGATAGACAGACAGACAGACAGATAGATAGATAGATAGACAGTTAGATAGATAGATAGTTAGATAGTTAGATAGATAGATAGATAGTTAGATAGATAGATAGATAGATAGATAGATAGATAGATAGATAGATAGATAGATAGATAGATAGATAGATAGATAGATAGATACTATAATGACAGTTTCTGACATACTAGAACTACATGTAGGCTGATTTACTTCTTCAACTCGATCATCTGAGTGTGTCTTTCTTCAGTGTGAGGTGCTATTGCACATTCAATGCAGAACTCAACACTTTAACAACAGACCACCCCTCACATGCACAACCCCACCCCCAATCTCTCACTTTGCTCATTTTACCCCTTTTAGTTATGCTACCCACCGTCAGGGGGTGTGTGGTGCTGTCACCCTTAATATCTGTGCAGTGAGGCGTGTGAATAACTCATCTGCTGCTCAGCCTGCTAATACCCCCATTCACCCTAAAAATCTGTACCCTTATCTTGCCACCCCAGTCTTATGCCCCTAGAAGGGTATTTAGTGATAACCTAGGTCTTGTGTCCTGATTTAGCATGTGTGTCAGACTGTTAGCATGGCAAGTGAAAATCGAGTGAAGTTATCAAAAAATAAATCTGACAAGCAGGCTTCAAATTATCCCTCACTTTCCTAAACTTGTCATATTGCACTGAAAGAAAAAAATGCTTCAATGATTAGCACTTGTTTGATAATATTGAGTCATTTAGCACTTATTTCAAGTTTCAAGGATATGGGTAATTGGGAGGGGGTTAGAAGTGACGTATGTGTTCTGGGAAGATATGGCAGTGCATTGTATTAGTTAGGTGCTGTTCATCTCAGCAGAAAATTGATTAAATATTGTTATCATGCTGCATTGTATTATAATACAGGCAATTTGATTTTTGCAAAAGTTCAAGCCTAGCAGTTTCTGCAGGTTCACAGATAATTTGATCATATCTTTGACATGTTTACCATAAAATCACCAAAATTGCAATACTTCAACTGTTTAAAAATTGCAATACTTCAACTGTTGAAGTATTGCACCAAAATTGCAATACTTCAACTGTTTAATCATCATTAAATAAGATCTAAAGAATTTGGATATATAGTAGCTACCTGAATATGAAGTAAAACAATGATTGATCACATAAAATATGACACAGTTTCCAATGATAAGGTCTGAACACCTAATGGAAGTGTTTTTATAATTGTCAATAACCTTGAACTTGAAAACATCCAAGATGAGCTCCATCCCAAATTTTCAAAATGGTGCAGTCTACTTTCTTCCAAGCTAGTTAGCACGAAATTCTGAATGAAACCTAAGATTTGGTGAATTAGGCAATGACCCTGCAGCCTGAAAACCATAAATATCTGATGACTCCAGGGGCATTATGGGAAGGGTGGGTGACTTTACCCCTTTTGAATAGCTGGACACGAACCTGGAATGTCTATAAATAACTCCAGGGTAACTATGGTAATGAGCATAAAGACAATTGATGAATCAGATAGACAAAAGGGGAGACAGACAGATGTCACATGTGACTAGACATCCCCCAGAAACAGGGAAACTGTTTGAGCATGATTAAGCATGGGAAAGAAGGGAGAAATGTCAACAGTCATGCAGCAAGTTTTGTTTCTTAGGGGTAAGCATTAGATCTCCAGAGGGGGGGAGTCTTCGAATTTTTGAGAATATATAATTTCATGTCCAGTTTTAGCTAAATTCTGTCTTGGCGGTCTTGAAATAAATAATATCAGCTGGCACTCTTTTACAGTTTCAACTCAATCTGAGAAGTGTCATAAATCATGTCAGAAAATGAGTTAAAGAGCCCGAAAACTGCAGACCAAATTAATTTTTTCTCATGACCCCAAATGTGTGTTTTTTTTGGCCTAATTTACTCCTCAGATAGGAAATCTACCAACAATGTGTGAAAAGGGTAAAAGATGAATGTGGAAAACTAGATGGTAAATAGTTTTTGGAATCAATTAACTCCTCTGAAATTGTTTTATAGTTTCCATTTTGGGACATCTCAAATTTATTGAAGTTGTAAAAGTGTGGTAGTTGAATGAAGAGCTGTATATTGTGGATTGGCATGTGTAGGCATATGGAGGAAAGTGGGAAAGTGAAGAGTGGGGAGATAGATCCCTACAATTATCGATGATTCAAATGCATTTGTTTGAGTTGGAATTTTAGGTAACATTACACTCTTCCCCTGTGCAAACGTCTGTGTTTAACCATTGTTGATCAGCTTAGAGCATTCGAGTGTGCATTGAGTGAAATTTGGTGAAATTGATCAAAGGTTCTTGAATTACTCGAATTAATATAGAATTACCATGGAGACACTTGAGTCAATCTTCAAATTGAAGTATAATGTTCGGAGTCAGGGGGTGGAGAAGTAAATATTAAATTCAATACAAGGATTTTCAATAGAGCTAGTATGAACAAACTGAATGTGAAATGGCTTTATTTTCTGCAATTATTGAGTATTTTGAGGTGTGAGACAAGATGAAGGGCATCTTCCCAAGTAAAGGGGCATATAACGTAAACAGAACTTTGCTAATTCTTGGAGGTAAAGGGGCACATAAAGTAAACACAACATTACTAATAGTTGGAGGCAAAGGGGCACATTACGTAAACACAACATTGCTAATTGTTGGAGGTAAAGGGGCACATAAAGTAAACACAAAATTACTAATTGTTGGTGGTAAAGGGGCAAACAAAGTAAACACAACATTGCTAATTGTTGGTGGTAAAGGGGCACATAAAGTAAACACAACATTACTAATTGTTGGTGGTAAAGTGGCACATAAAGTAAACACAACATTGCTAATTGTTGGTGGTAAAGGGACACATAAAGTAAACACAACATTACTAATTGTTGGTGGTAAAGGGGCACATAAAGTAAACACAACATTGCTAATTGTTGGTGGTAAAGGGGCACATAAAGTAAACACAACATTACTAATTGTTGGTGGTAAAGGGACACATAAAGTAAACACAACATTGCTAATTATTGGTGGGCTTGTCTGTTAGGTAGAAAGGTTTGACTGAAAATATGTTGCAACAAAGTGAACACTATGAGCATTACGTTTTTTATTTTTTAGCAACATTATGAAACATTGCCATAACGCCACATGATTATAATGGCAAATATTTGACATTGCTTCTGAACGTTGTGACAATGTCATTCCTACCATAAAATTCTACGTCATTTTCACAAACACTGTGATGTTAAATTGTCACAACGTTGCTACAACTTAAATGTGCCCATCGATTTTACTATTGAAATGCGAAACTAAATTTATTAAGCATAAATATACAATAAAATAAAGCTCATCATGTAGTATCATTCATGGGCCTATACATGTAAATCATAATTTTGGAAAGATTTGGATAAAAACACTTTTGACATCACTCTACCCCATCGAATAGCAATAACAAGCAGTGCTACTCTCTTCAGAACAAATTTCCACAGCATTCATGTTTTTTGGAAAAACAAACTGCTCTTTTTTGAGTCACCTCATGGGGACATGGAAATGCTGACATTTTGCTGCTCAGCTGACTGCTTAGGAATGAGAGGGCGATATTTGAGTTGATTTATTGAGGTTTGGTAATTACCATGCTGCATAGTAATGAGCCTTAATTAGGCGACATCTGTCTGCAGAGAAAAATAAAACAAGGGTAGCACAGTTGGAGTTGGACACTATAATTGAGAACAGCAATAATTCTAGTAGGAATGACAATAATTAGTTGTTCAGTTGACAGCAATAATTTGTATGCACTCGATTTAGATGCATAAAATCAATGTGCAGAATGACTTGACTCTCACAGGGGATTTGAACAGTTGTCAGCGCATGAGCAAGTGACTGAGTCGAATGCCAAATGAGGATCAAACAAGAAAGTCTAACTGGAAAGCATGACAACAAACTACAGTCTGACAACAAACATTAAAACAACGAAGAATGATCCAGGCAGATCTGTGCTCACATTGCTCAGTCCCTCACGAAAGCAAACACATCAGAAAACGATTTGCCATGTAATGCTAGCACGCAAATGAACAGGGAGGAACCCCCAAAGGGTGCCTATGCTCAGGCAGCTAATAGAGCCCCACCTAAGCCCTTGTGGTCCCTTACTGTGTGCTTATGCAGGGTGGTATTTCACCCTATTGATTTTGAAATTGAGAGTCACATTTGTCAGGATTAGACCGTAACCATGCACCATCCGTTATATTGTTTTCTAATGTTGTCTTTATTAGCTTTTAATTTTTTACTTTCAAAAGCACATCTGGTGTCGAATGCATGCGTTAGGATTGAAGGTCTTTGCCTGCATGGGTCGAACCCCGGGTGGGGAACCCAAAATTTTCAGTGTACCTGCATGAGCAAAATCCCAGCTGGATGTCGTTCGGATGAGACGTTAAATTGGCGGCCCCTTGTATCAGTGTCTGTGCTGGGCAAGTAAAAGATCCCTCACATGGGGTAAATGTGTAACATGTTGAGGACTCCTGCTCTCTCTCTCATCTCTATAAAAGTCAAAGATTGTTCAAGTGTCCTTATAAAAGGAAGTATTTCTATATTTTGGACTGTATACACATGTTCATTATATAAGAAAGTGAATAAAGGATTAAAGGTGCATGGAAAAAGAATGTTAAAGATGGAGGAAGAAGAACCAGGAATATAAGAAAAGAAGGTAACAATACAAGAAGAAGGACAAGACAGGTAAAGGAAGGAATGAAGCAAAAGAAGATAGGGTTACATGAGGATAATGCAGGTGCAGTGTATGACCCTTCTTTTCGGGAAAGAAAATAACCCTTCTCAACATCTTCTGATATCACATCTCCAGAAAGCATCATCTTCCCCCATTTTTCTTTCTCCCTTTCAGAGTTTTCACCACCTTGATAATAATGATAATCAAAGGCACATGTTTCATGATGTCACTCTGTAACACAACACCAAATCTCCTGATAGAAATTAGTGGGGTGCTGAGGGCTCATAATGGTATTATGTTTGTTTATGAGTGTGGTCTGCTAGCCTGAAGCCAAAAATTGAATTTTGTGCACATTTTGCATCTTGTTAGTGAGAAAGCTCTCTGAGTCACAGCAACTGATCATTTGGTTGGCTTCTCAGAATTCCTGTGGGGAAAGAGACATCTTACAGGGTGTAGAGATTTTCAGCATCAAAATATGTGCGGGGGGGGGCACGGGGGGCAGGGCTATAGTATGTAGGGTAAAGAATGAATGGATGATTGGGGCTTCAGTGCTGTATTTATGCACTCTGGTGCGCTAGGGAGAAAAGGAGCATAATTATATATAGTATACTTGTTGCAAGCCGGTATTTGAGGCAAGGATGTGTGTGCTTGAATTTGAGTGAAGGAGGAAATGGTGGTGCAAAATGATAAGCAAAATGGACATTAATATCAGTGTGCATAAAATGCAAATATAAAGGTGGTGTGTCCTTTATTGATGCAAAATGTTAGAGTGGGCTTGGAAAATAAATGCACTTTGTATTTATGAGGCGTATTGTGGTCAATGCTGTAGCAGCACTTGCCAGTGTGCCTGGCCCATGCTGCCACTTGGATAGGCCGACAGAAAGCATATGACCCGGTTCTGCACATGATCAAAAGTTGAAGGGAAAGGTGTCAATTGAAGGTGTATTTTAAAGAAGGTAGGGCTTTTTTAAGTATGGGTACATGTACTATTGTAAAACAAAGTAAATGTCAGTGATGTGGCACATGCAACATTTGATGAGCGTGATGAGAACAGGGACAGAGTTATGCTTGAGACATGAACCCAAGAGAGATAGCACTTTTATGTTTGGATTTTATGTTTGGATTATGTTTGAATAGGCCATATATTGAAACTGCTGTCCAGCTGGCAGCACAAGTTTGCCCGACAAGGGCCCTAATCAATTTAATAAATGTAAATGTAGGTTAATTTGGCTTTGTGTATAATAGAACTGATATTTAAGATGTTCTTCACATAAATATCGGACATTTGACTATACGCCATTTACAGAATGGTGAAACAAGTTACCAGAAAAAGACAGGAAAGTGAAAAATCATCATTACAACTTTTGAAAAATATATGGCCGATCTGTTCAGTCTCGATCAAGTGCAAAACTGAACATATTTAGAGTACATGCCCATGTAAATAGCCATCGTGTCAATATACACTCAAGAAATTCCATCTAAACAAATGCCAACAATGTTTTATACAAGGGATATATAAAGGACATGGTCAACCCTTCTCAAAGTAAACCTAGGGTCAGATTGCATTCCTAAAATTACATGCATTTTCACAACTTTATTTGCTCGAGATATTCAACCTTGAATATTAAGCAGGTGAAAATACTGCTCTTTGGTATCATAGGTAAATAAAAGATTAAAAAGGAAATTGAAAAGTGAGGAAGGATCATGAACATAACGAGAAAATGTGAAATGTAAAAATGAATAGAGGGCATAAAATATGGAATGTCACAGGACACATGGTTTTATGTTAATATAGGTTGTGCTTATGAGACTAACATACTAATTGTTTAGGAAATAGATGGATAGGATGGATGATAGGGGCTTTACGTTCTGTATTTACATGCGCTCGAGTAGGCTACATAGGACAGGAGGAGTACACCGCAATGGGGCAAAATGATGATTGAAACTGCATTCCAACATAAATCCTGGTGTCCAAGCAAGTTAATTCTTTCTCTCTTACAGGTTAATGAGAGAGAAAGAAATTTGCAATACGCCTATGTCCTGCGTCTACCCAATGTTCGGGATATTTTACTTACCAGTACAGACATTGATACAAGGGGTCGCCAATTTCAGTTAGCCAATCAATCAGTCCGTAAATCTATCTATCTATCTATCTATCTATCTATCTATCTATCTATCTATCTATCTATCTATCTATCTATCTATCTATCTATCTATCTATCTATCTATCCATCTATCTATCTATCTATCTATCTATCTATCTATCTATCTATCTATCTATCTATACATCTATCTATCTATGTGTCTATCTATCTATCTATCTATCTGTCTTTCTTTCAATCTATCAATCTATCTATCTATCAATATATGTATGTATGTATGTATGTATGTATGTATGTATGTATGTATGTATGTATGTATGTATGTATGTATGTATGTATGTATGTATGTATGTATGTATCAATCAATCTATCTATCTATCTATCTATCTATCTATCTATCTATCTATCTATCTATCTATCTATCTATCTTTCTATCTATCTATCTATCTATCTATCTATCTATCTATCTATCCATCTATCTATCTATCTATCTATCTATCTATACATCTATCTATCTATGTGTCTATCTATCTATCTATCTATCTGTCTTTCTTTCAATCTATCAATCTATCTATCTATCAATATATGTACGTATGTATGTATGTATGTATGTATGTATGTATGTATGTATGTATGTATGTATGTATGTATGTATGTATGTATGTATGTATGTATGTATGTATGTATGTATGTATGTATGTATGTATGTATCAATCAATCTATCTATCTATCTATCTATCTATCTATCTATCTATCTATCTATCGATCTATCGATCTATCGATCTATCTATCTATCTATCTATCTGTCCATCCAACCAACCAGGCAACTAACCCAAAACCTTACATTTCCATCTGTACAAAGTTAGCATCTTCACATTAAGAGGAAGCCCCAACTTTAAATGGAGTATCTTCAGATATGCCAAGTGTAACTTTAAGAAGTGCCAATCTTGAGCAATACAGATTCCCAAGTTGTGTCAGTGGAAAAGTGAATTCTTAAAAACTTGACAAGCATAAAATTGGTTGCCAGGCAACGCTACATTTCTGTAGTTTTTCAACAAAAACTGCCTTCTACATAAGCAATCTACATGTCACCTCGAATCTTCAAAATCTCAAAACTGCCACCAAGATAAAAACTCCTAAAATGCAACTGTCAAAATGCTTCTAGCACCAGCCTAATCTCTCGCAGTGCCTGGGATTTCTTTAAAAAAAGTGTTTTTCATTCTTTTGTATGTCTTCCTGTAAGATGTTTTAGGAAGATATATCAGTAAATGTTTCCAGGTTTGTTAATTCTAAATTTGATAAGAGATTATTACATCTATAATTGCTGATTGGAAGACAAAATAAGTCAGTAGGTCTGGGTTTCCTGTCTTAATCTACCAAACTGCAACGTCATCAAGTAGTCTATAGACCTAGTAGTAAGAGACAGCATCACGTAGGATTGGCAGCTGCTGTTGTATGCTTTACAAGCAATGTTGCAGAAAATATGCTTTGGTCTTTTGACTGTTACTGCACAGTGCTATTATAACAGTGGGAGTGAATTTTTTGGCATTTGTGATGGGTCACGCTGCCAGTGTCGACCCCTGGAATTAGCAAGAGGCGACACCTAACGTTAATTAACCCCCAATCCAGAATTCTATGCTGAAACTCAGTTGCGGCTGCTGAAAAATATCACAGTTGAGTCCATTGTTTCTACTGTAGATCTTGGAGTCATTCAGTGAACTTTTGAAAGGCTAGCACAGCCCAGAAGCCAAATACTTTTTGCTCAATTGAAGTCACTAAGGTTGTCAACCAAATGCAACCAAAAAAACCATTAAACTTGTTCAGATTTGTCTGTAAGTATAATCTTTGGAAATGTTGTTAAAGCAATCTTAGTATTTGTACTAAGTCTGGTTTTTATGATGTTTTAACCGCTTATAAAACTACTTTACACCTGAAACAGTCTTTTTATTAAGTGCATCAATCTAATTTTTGAAGCAAATAAATATTCTGTTCATATTCTATTCTATTCTATTTTCGTAGTCTGTTGGTTTTCAAATTTCAGTACTTTTCAAAGTGATTAAATTATGAAATGTAAGGTTCTGCTTGATGAGCAGCTTTTAAAAGTTCTGCAATATACATGTTTCAAAATTGCTTCTGAAATTGTTGTTTTTCGCTTTCAATGACTTTATCAGGTTATCATTTTCAATTATAAACCCATGCCAATATCCATTATTCCTTACATAATATTATGAGAGATGTCTTGTGTGCAAAACATATTACTGAGCTGTGGTTGGCTGCAACTGGACTGATAATATTGTATATTGCCCTATTGTGTGTACCGTAGCTGTACAAGTAAACAAGAGAGTTGTATATCTCAGAAGTTGCTACAATACAAGAGAGTAAACAAAGAAAGAACTCTATACAGATATTGCATACACAGTGCAAACAAAATAGTTCTGAAGTTTGTATACTGAGAGTGGGTGTGTAACTTTGAAAGGCCTCTATACCTAACATTGTAACAAATAATGGTGTAGTGCAAAAGAAGGGAGGAAGAAATGAAGGAAGGTAGGAAGAAAGGAAGAAAGAGAGGGAGGGTGGAAGGTTGGAAGGGTGGAAGGAAGGAAGGAAGAAAGGAAGAAAGGGAGAAAGGAAGGGACATGCGGACGCAGAGAGGGTAGGAGGAAGGGGAGGGAGGTGGGAAGAAGGAAGAGAGAAAGGAAGAAAGCAGGGTAGGAAGGAAGGAAGGAAGAAAGGAAGCAAGGAAGAAAGGAAGGAAGAAAGAAAGGAAGAAAGGACGGAAGGAAGGCAGGAAGGAAGGAAGGAAGGAAAGAAGGAAGGAAGGAAGGAAGGAAGGAAGGAAGGAAGGAAGGAAGGAAGGAAGGAAGGAAGGAAGGAAGGAAGGAAGGAAAGGAGGATTTAAAGAACGCAAAGAGATCATGGGTGAGGTTGTTGTAAAAGAAGAAAGAAAGGTAGAAAGAAGGAAAGGAAAGCTGGAACTAAAGAAGGAAACAATGCAAGGAAGAAAGTGAGATGGGATGGTAGAAGGAAAGGAAGGGAGGAAGGAAAGGAAGGTAGGAAGGAGAGAACAAGGAAGGAAGGAGGAAAAACAAAGACGGAATGAAAGGAAGGTATGAAAGAACGAAGTGATAAAGGAAGTAAGGAAGCAAGCAAGCACGCTTAAGGAAAGATAAAAGGGAGAAAGAATCGACACGGAAAAAGAAAAGAGGGGAGCAGTAAGAAAATATAGGCAAGTAGCATATATTTTCAACCAATTGACCATTTAGGGTAGCTCATGCCACTTAGAAATATAACATCTATGTTTCATTCAACAACAAATCATGTCAAACCTTAATTCTTCATTTCGATTATATCATGCTGAAAAGCAATACATCATAAACATGTAACTTCTATATTTTGCTTTTTGAAGCTCAATTTCCAACCATCATTTGAGCAAAGTCTGGTATCCCACAGGGAACTTAAATTACACAATAATGTCACATGGCATAGTGCATTAATCAAACATTCTGTCATTCGCTACATTTTCTGAATTCAGACACCAGTCATCTATCATGGATTGTATCATATTCATTTGCTTTTGACAGCTGACTGCGAAGCAGAATACATGCAGCAGCGTTTTAATCTATCAAGTTATAGACCATCAATTACACACTGTGTTTGGCGGAATATATTTATTCTCTATGGGGATGAAATATTTTTTTTGGTTGGTCCTGGTTAGCCCAGGGTTGTGGGCTAGATCCTGGTGAGAGTTTGTTGGAGAACAGAATATAATCGAATATAGGCTAGACTTTTGATAACAACAAACCGGATTCAGCATGAAAGACAGGAGAGCAATGCGGTAATTACAGGAAATGAATTAAAATTGATTAATATCTGGTAACTGTCATGGTATAGAAGAGTAATAAGGCTCTCATCAATTACATCCACTGTTGAGAGACTTATTCACAAATGCTAAGTCAACTTTTTTTTATCACAACCATCCAAAGTGAAATACCACAAGTAGCCTGGAACAGACTTGAAAGGACCTAAATTGAAAGGTTGGAAGAAAGTAAATATACGAATAGGCCTAAGTCTTCTTCATTGACATTTTAAATATAACCAAATTCAAAACATACTATTTCCAACATTCTTGAGCCATAAACACAGTTTTGTAGTTTTGATATACACCAGCACACAAAGGAAGGAAAAATCGAACAGTTTAGAGCTCCACTGATCATATCTTATTCCCAGGTGGCGCCAGCATCAGATAAAGAACAATCTAGGCATCTGTGCGACCCCTAGCGGATTTCACTGATATAATTGTCCCTACCCCATGTGCCCCAAATGACCTGCAAAAATCCCAACTTAGGGTATACGTCAAAGTGCATATCATATATCATGAAGCCATACTGTTCCTCATAGCAATTTAGATATATCATGTCCAAAAGTGCCCTGGCTGAATGGATGGTTGGTTTGGCTAGATCTAACTAATCTATCTATCTATCTATCTATCTATCTATCTATCTATCTATCTATCTATCTATCTATCTATCTATCTATCTATCTATCTATCTATCTATCTACCTATCTATCTATCTATCCATCTATCTATCCATCTATCTATCTATCTATCTATCTATCTATCTATCTATCCATCTATCCATCCATCCATCCATCCATCCATCCATCCATCCATCCATCCATCCATCCATCTATCTATCTATCTATCTATCTATCTATCTATCTATCTATAATAATAATAATAATATGGATTTATATAGCGCTAATTTCAGTAAACTGCTCATCAGCGCTTTTTCAGATCAAATCAATTGTAGGAATTCTGGAACAAATGGGTTTTTAGATTCTTCTTGAAGCTTTCTAGTGTTTGTGCAGTTCTCACTCTATCAGGCAAAGCGTTCCAGAGTTTTGGTGCTGCATAGGAAAATGCTCGATCTTCAAACTTATTTTTGTTGCATGGAGCAGGTTCTGCTAACAGCAGTTTGTCGTTGCTTCTCAGGTTGTGTTCTCGTTGAGATTTTACTTGAATAAGTTCTTGGATGTATTGTGGTGCCTGGTTGTTCATTGCCTTCCATGTAGTTGTCATCAATTTGAACTGAATTCTTGCTGTGATTGGTAACCAGTGCAGTTGTTTCCTACTCTGGCTGACGCTCTCGTGTTTTTTCAACCTTTCAATTAATCGAACTGCCGAGTTTTGAGCAACCTGAAGTTTATTTAACAACCGGGTAGCAGTGCCATGCAACAGTCCATTTCCGTAATCTAAATGAGGAGTGACAAATTTCATTGACAGCAGTTTTAACTATTTCCTTGTCCAGGTTTTTTCGGAGTTTCGACAGGTTTCTTAAATTGAAATATGCGTTACGACACATTTTGTTGATCTGCTTCTCCATGGTCATATTTTTGTCAAAGAGCACTCCTAAATTGCGGACGTGGTTGGCAATTTTGATTTCAACATCGTCAACATTGATAGATGTCATTTGAAGTTTCTTCAGTTGGTTTGGTGCTCCAATCAGAAGAAGCTCAGTTTTATCTCCATTATTGCACAGCTTGTTGTCATGCAAGAAATTTCTGATTTCAGCAATACAATTTTCCATTTTCTGTTTTGCATGTTCTTCACCCAAAAAGGTTGGTTTAAACGACAGGATAAGTTGTTCATCATCAGCGTACTTCTGATCGTGAACTTGATTTCTTCGAGCTACTTCACTGACTGGGGCAACATAGGAGTTAAATAAGATTGGTCCAAGTTTGGAACCTCTATCTATCTATCTATCTATCTATCTATCGATCTGTTTAGAAAATAACCAGATCTCTTTAAAATAATCCTTCTAACACTAATCCTCATATTCTCTTGTTTACAAAACAATTTACAATCTACATTCAAAAACCAAAAGTTCCGAAATTTTAGAAATAAAACAAATCATAACTTCTTCTTCACAGCTGAGCAGAATTAATGCAATGTCATGCATGGTTAATAAACAATCTTTAACCAAATGCAGGATCATGGACATGTGGATTGTGAAATACTGTCTGTGTCTCTGTCTGTGCCTCTGTCTGTTATTGTCTGTTATTCTGTCTGTGTGTTATTATTTCTGTTAAGTGCACAGCCATGTGTGTTTTGTCAACTGAGCATGTCTGCAACTGAGCATTATATTGCACCCAACATAATATTGCACTTGGCTCCTCAAGGGGTATGATCATATTGCAAGCTTTGTGTCTGTGGAGGGTGCTGGGCATTTGGGTAACCATGATCATTTGGGTAACCATGATCCATCACAAATGCAAGAATGGTTAATAAATTGTTATGGAGAATCATACAAATTTGTGGCTGTAAATTACCTAGAAATTGCTGAAATCACTTTTGTTTATAATTATACAGTTGCTCAAATACACCAGTGACATGTCATTGAACTCCATTGTTAGGAGATTAAACTAGAGAAGGGCCCAATCTCCCAAAAGTGTGTAAACCAACAGCTCCATTAGAACAGGGGAAACCGCGCCACAATGGGACGCGGGGCACTTTGGGACATTGCGGTTTTCTTGGTTCCTGGCAAGGTATATGATATGATAGTGCCATCATATCTTTTAATTTCACATCCTGATGTTGCTATCGTTTTGATGACAAACTACAGCCACATGAGGCTTTCTCAGTGCTTGTATGAATTTTATATATCGTAACGAACAGTTATGAATTACTATCGTGATAAACACACTTACTGGTGCCTGAAAAATTAGCATTTTGGTATGAAAGTCATATCGGGGCTCATTGGGACAGTGAATTCAGGGCACAATGGGACGCACTTAATATGGCAGACTTTCAGTGTCCAAGTCAACTGAATGACCTGGGACAGCAAAAAATAGGTATTTAAGGCACCGTGAATAGAAGCATAGTGGATTACCATGCTCTGTGAACAAATTTATCGCAAAGTACTGTGTGTTACTTACATAGATGTCCGCACCCAGGACAGTTTAAATCTGTTTAAAGTTATTAACTATTGGCACTACAAGGTTTTAATACACTGTATATTGTCTTACGCACTACTTATATGTAGTATCTATTGCACATGGAGTGTTAAAATGAATTTTTAATTGATGTCCCAATGTGCCCTGGCTGATGTCCCAATGTGCCTTGCCGGGGCACATTGGGACAGTCATTTTTACGACTCACATTTTGCTCTCTGGCTTCAAAAGGGTAGGTGTAGTCTAGTTTATTATGCCTTGCATTTAAGCTCAATAGTGTTGGTGATATTCATGCAAACTTCTGAGTTCTTCAGTGCTTTCAGCATTGAGCAAAATTAGTAGACGTTAAAAGAGTCCCAATGTGCCCCAGTTCCCCCTAGCAATGGACAATTAATTACCATGTCACATAATACATTGGCAGATGAGTTTGGGTGATAGGGATTTACGTTCTGTATTTATGCAAGACGATCGGCAAGGCTTAAAAGGAAGGCCAAGTGACAAGTGAGGCAGCTTGGGGACAAATGTATAACATGGAGACATGGGCTTTTCTGTACTGCAAAGGTGGTCTAACATGGTTTGCTTGGAACAGCAATTGAGTGAGTGAGTGAGTGAGTGAGTTTGTGTTTTACGCCCCATCAGCACCAGTGTGGGCTATTTAGAGGCAAGGAACAGCAATTGAACCCGGGTCCCCGATTAGAGATTAGCAGCTCAGAACTATACCACTGATCTAGACCCCAAGGCCCCAGCCACTTTTTGATTTTGAAACCACATAGTATGACCTAGTTGCTGCTCCTTTATAAACCAATCAGTGATCGATATACAGTGTATTTGGGATAAAGTGAATCACGTCATATCAGTTTCATAACTCATTAATTCCCTGGCATGCATCAGTGGAGGCCTATAGTCTCTCACAATAGTCTATGGACAATAAATCCCTCAACACCTCATAAAAGAGGGCTTGGGTAAATATGGGGTATCCAATTTGGGTATTGGAGAATGGTGGAAGGATATTAGTTCAGTTCTTTGGTTCATATGCCTGGAGCCAATGCAATAATAGTATTATACAGATTTTGGTTCAAATCAAGTCAGTTTTCTCTCTCAAATCACAGTCAGTCAGCTGCTGTTCAGTCAGTCTATCAGATAAACAGTTGGCAGATTAGTCAAAAAGTTGTTAATTTCAACCACCTAAATTTCATTCAGCAGCTACATGGATAAGCAAGCAAGCCAGTCAGGCTGACTGAGTTATGGCCTGGTGCAAATAAGAGCGTGACAAGAGGGTGAAAAATAAAGGTGTAGTTTTTGCTTGGAATCTTGCTGAAATTCAAAGTACATATACATAGCAATAAATAAACAACAAAATCAGGGTTAAGTAATGATTTCCAACATAGCTATTGCAATTTTTTCAGTGGAAAAAAGCAAGAAGAAAGCATAACACTCCGGTATGATTTAGTTATTTTTTAAGTATTGTGTTGGTCATATCTTATCACTTTCTGAACCTGTTAGGCCATGAATGACATGCATGCATATTTTGGTGGGCCACAGAACCGTTTAAATTGTTCCAATATTCAAAACTGCCATTTTTCAAAAATTTACCCATTTTAACACAAGATAGAATTGAATATTTCCCAAACAAAGATTTACATATTTCAAAATTGATAAAGATGATGAAGTGTTGCTCTGTATACAAAGCCTAGTATGTAATTTAAATTTCTAATACATATTGTTGTTATTATTAGAGATATAACATGCTGATATGGCACTGAAAATTTTTTTGTAGGTGTCAGGGTCGGGACACCATCTGAACATCACAAAAATACATGCATAAACTGCAACCAGTGGCCATAGATAAGTCACCCTGCTGGTCTAATGTTATTCCGAACTCAATTTTTATTTTTTAATAGCTTTTACATTCATGAAAGAAGGTTTTTTGATAATCTTAAAGTATATTAATATTACTCTTTGTTTGCCCCATTCCTGCAGGTCTAGACTATTTCTGGAGTTCTTTTGGCACTTTTTACCATCCCTAATTACACAGAGGACTTGTAGAATCCATCATAGCCTAAAGCCTGCAAGTTTCAGGGCATATGGGGATGCTAAATAGAAGGTGTTAGGGTCGGGACAGAGGTGTTAGGGTCGGGACATGCAATAGTTTTCAACATTAGATAAAAATCCAGACAGTCAGAAGCATCCTTTTTCGTGCAAAACAATTATGCTACTATAGAGGAAACATGTAGTAGTGAAAAGGTATATGTAGCCAGCCTGTGTTGGACTGAGAGCAACTAGTAAGTTAGTGTTAGGGTCGGGACAACTTTTACAAAGCAAGAAAAAATGATTCAAACAAGTAGCTATGACATGAAAATATGGAAATAAGGTATAATATGCAATAGAGGGGTCCTCAAACTAAGCTGGGAGAGCAAATAATACATAGAATACCAAGAACCAACAGGTACACAGAGTTGTTGAACAGAAATTGCTAAAATTTCAATTTTTGGCTTCATTTGCCACTTCAGAGTCTCATTGACACTATTTCACCAAAACACAGAGCATCAGATTGCAAATGATAGTCACAGAACCAGAACTCCCATGGCTACAATTGAGAATACTTTCCATTGACAAATTTTTAAAATTATTCTCAAAATGAAGGGTTAAACATTGCTCAAAATTTGCACGTCATGCTAAAATGGTAAAAAATGGCCATTTTCTGAATGTTCAAGACCTCAGATTTCTGGAACCAACGCTCCGATTGCCCTCAAATTTGAAATATTAACTGAGAAAATAGCTTTAAATATAAAAAAGTACTCTGGAATGGGATATACATATTTTGTATGGTTTTGCAGCAGATACTATGCTGGCTTCACCTGAAATACGCAAAAATTTGCACCAGGCCTTATGTATGATGCCAATCAGAAATTTGATTTCAAGTAAGGGACCGTTCAGAATTTATGACTGGGGGGGATGGGAGTTTTGGCCGAGGGGGTACTTACTTTTCATCTGTACGCGTGGCTGTGTATACCAGTATATAAAAAATATATGTGTGTATTGCTTTGTATGTCGAGGGGGGGGTACTAAAAATACGCGTGAAACCTAAGGGTGGGGTACTCAAAATCCGCATGACACTCAAGGTCAAGGGGGGTATCAATTTTTGACGGGAAGTTCCAGCAAAACTCCCAACCCCCCCAGTCATAAATTCTGAACGGTCCCCAACCCAATTTGGCACATCATATATCTTCTGCTTTTTTTAATCTGTTAGGCCCGTTAGTCAATGAGTCAGTCAGTTAGTCAGCTTGTCATTCAGTATGTAATACAGTAATTTAGCTTCTTGAAACTGTTGGTATGCTATCACCTGAAGCATGTACATGGAGTGACTTATCTATATTGCTGATTTCTTCTTTCTCTACACATTGCACTTACTTGCAGAGCTTGTTGGAGTCATTCATGGTATCCTCAGTCCATTTTCTTCACACTGTCACATATTTCCCATGTAAATTCCATAAATAAGTTCCATGCGTTTGCCTTTTCACACTGGTCATACATCCAATGCTACAATAGTCAATTTTCACTACCATCCATAGTGTAAGGTAAAATCCTCTTCTTGCAGCCAATTCTAACTTTTCTTTGACAAATCTTCACAGATCTATATTATATCTTATGGATTAAGTGTATGTTGATTACAGTTACACAAGACTTGATAAAAACACACAGTTGTCCTGTGATTCCAACATGCACTATAATCCTACCAAACACACAAACTGTGACAAAGTGATATGACAGATGACAGATTCATATTATGGAATCACAACAAGTCGTTTCTGCAGTGGGAAATGCAGATGAACAGTTGTCAATTGACTTTTGCAGATTGATAATCCATCTCGTCATAAACGTCCACATATTTAGTCAATGCATTTCCCATGCTGTTTAGCATAGAACTGAAGATTCACTCAAATAGTAATGCCAAACAAGTTAAAATATTATGTATACTACTGCAATTTAAAAATTGCTCTTGTCAAGTTTGATAATAGGTTTAGGTTTTCATATGTTCAGTTTGGATACTCCATTTATAATATATCTCCACCATTGAAACACTCCACAGTAGAACAAATTAATTCCAATAGGCCACATAACTGCACTCCAGTAATTCCATTCCAATACAGAGTTGCACCCTGCCTGTGGTCCCAGCAGCAGCACTGATGGTGCTTCTATGGGCTGCACAGCAGGACTGGTGCCAAGAATTGGGGTGTTTGCCAGCGAGGCAACTGTCTCGAAATGGCATCTGTTGTGAGGCCACTTCCGCCTGACTGCTGTAACAATCATTTTGGTGGACACTCCAGTCTGAATTGTCTGTGGTCCATACTGAAAATATAAAAATGGCAACACAAGATGATTTATATACAGAGTTAAAAAAGATATTTGTATCTATAGAGGCCTATAGAAACAGGAATTTTGCTGTGAATATAGTTTTGGCCTTGATTCATCTCAGCAGAATGTGGACCACTGCCTTCGTGAAATATATCATCAAGCTTCAGACAGTCAAGTCAGCAGTCTCCTTAAGATTTATGGCCTTTTCAATATAGGAATGTGGTCTTCTTTTGATATCGGAGTAACGCAGAAAAATAAAGCAAGGCAATTTCGTTCAAACGGGTTCGCCTTATCAGAGACGTTCTTTTCCGTGGCCATATTAGCTGTAAAATGTTGAATATGACTGCCTATATATTATATATTATATATCATTACACAGTGGTCTCTACGTTATAAGACCCCCTATTGTAAGACCATCTTGCCTTATGTGACCGCCTTCCTCCAGCACTAAGTAGTATTTTTAGTGCATTTTGCACCCCGACATGAGACCATACCCCACGAGAGACCACTTCATGACCGGGTGGTCTTATAATGCACGGACCACTGTATAGGCATGATATTGTGATGCCTATTATTTGCAAGGTATGAACATTGTAGATGAGGTAGATGATGGGGTCTCATCTGAGACAATTTTGTTATTGCTCAACCTATCTACAATCAATGTCTCTATCAATCTATATATAAATATCTATCCATGTATCTATGTACCTGAGTATCCAGCTATCTATGGATCTTCCTGCACTGTCGCTGTCTATCTGTCTATCTATATCTATGAAGTTCGTACCATTCTTCACATTTTCACCCAAAGGGTGTATATCCACGTACACTATAGTAAAACATCATCCACTCTAGCCGAAACCCTTTCCTTGTTGACAAAGCCCTTCTTACTTTTCTCCTTACTTTCTCTTCTTACATTTTCCCTTTTCGTTTTTTTGCTTACTTTCTTGTAACAAACACTACTTAGTCGTAATAGGATCTTGCATTTGTGCCATGCACACCCTTGTGTCAATGCTACTTAATGTCTATGCTGCTCTATGGCTCTGTATTGAGTGTGTAAGCGATTCAAACTGCAATGTGAGATACTCTGGAGCTCAATGATGGCTCAGTGATCTGTATACTAAAGCAAGTGGCTTAGGGTTTGTTTTGCTGTTTGGTATAGAGCTGCACATAGAGCTGGTACACATGTGGAGTAGACTCCAAATGGGCAATGATTCAAATTTGTGCAATGAATCAAGCGCGCAGTTGTTGAATGTTGAAGGTTGAATAAAGTGCAATGATTCAAATGGGTTGAGCAAAGTTTTCAATGATATTTGAAATCGTAAGAGGTACTTGTAGGAAATCAATGTCAGTTGGAAACAACACATGAATAACATGATATCCACATGAGTTCTGATGGTCGGCTTTCGAAGCATGGATGTTTTGCAACTTTGTGGAAAGCGGTATGGCCTTCTATTTATTTAAACAGAATTGTGTTTGATTTTATCCATATACTATGATTGTTCACATCCTTTGTTATCACACTGACAGTCACTGTTATATTGGATTACAAGGCAGTGCATTGGCACCAATTCGTTTGTTGAGATATCCCAGTGCTATTACTCTCTTTACTAAAAAAGGTTTATATGGAACATTTGAAGGTTCTATAAGCTGGTATAGATAAGGAACCCTGAAAGGTTCATTACTCAACTTTAAAAAAGTTCCAACAGCAAACAATAACAACATTTAGATAATCCAGCTGCACTGAACTCCCACAATGGAACAACTGTACATATCAAAATACATCATACTGTAGGCTCTGGGGGGGGGGGGTCAGAGTGTCCATCTCTCTTTTAGAGCAAAACTTCTTATAATCATGTTCCATATGGTTAGACCTTCTGGAAAAGTTTGGGTAACACTTCAGGTTGGTGCGCTTTTTTTCTGTATAGCCTTTTTCGTAATTGCCATAGACGTCAGAATTACTGATTTAACAAAATATGAGTTTCATTGAATAAATCAAGATAAAGAATTAGTAATTCAATGATAGTGATTTATTTCAATACAAGGGTGTAACTGACAAGTTTTAAAACAATTTTGGTTCTATAGCAGTAGCACTTTGTGAAAAAAATGCAAAATTTAGCGGAATATCGTCAATAAATTCCTTTCAATTTGAACTTGTTCAAAATTCCGATACTCTCTCAGTCAAAAAGTATTATGGGTGGACCTTAAGGAAATATTTGGAGTGAACATGGGAAATTCCTCATCTCAAGACAATTTCATGCTCTTACACAAACTCTTTTCTCAGCTCTGACTCATTAAAGTTTGTCACGTCAAGCATTGAGACAGAAATTTAGCATAGTTTGTACAGGCCATAAAAATCACCACAATGAGATTGGAGGTCTATTTAATACCAACTTGACAAGAACTAAGTCTGGCATGGCGCTGCAGTGCACTTTTGTGACGTCACCACCCATTGTGTGTCAGATAAGCAGCATCACAAATGTCAACATTTTGCGAAATTTGACTGCCATTTCCATAAATTGTCAAATATTGGATAAAAACGCACCAAAACATCGTGAAAATGTGATATTCATATTACAAATGAGCTAAGCTATACACAGGTATGTGTATTTCTCCTGTGGGGCTTGTGGTTGCTGAGATATTTGGGCAAACGTCTGTCCTCTGCTTGACGTGACAAACTGTAGAGACAAGATCACAACAATTTGAACCTGTTGCTTTCTACTCGGCTGTTTATTTTTGAAAGAGAAAAACAAAACATAATACCAAATGTGGAGTCAACTTTGGTTCTGAACACTACATCTTAGCAATTTCTTAAAGTTTTGTGCTATGTCTACTTCTTTTCTGTCTCAACTCTGGGGTCATACTTATTGAGCTGTTCTGACACAAGGAATACACTTTTATTGGATGATTTGGATCAGAGTAGCTTTCTTTGGAACTTACTTGACAAGGATAGAAGTAGTTTGCTCTACAAGTTAAACTGTACACAAGAGTTGAATTCCTCCTTCTGTCCTAATTAGCCTACCAAGACGACAAAAATACAGGACCTGAAGCCCCAATTATCAATCCATACACCAGTAAGATAGATCCACATATATAGTTAGATATATCAGACCCTTTGCAACCGCTGATCAGTTGGATATGAGATAGGCCTTTATGGTGCAAATCCTGAAAATATGATGTATCTTCATTTACTGAGCAAATGGCAGAAAAAGAAGAAATAAAAGTGTTGCAACTGAAAACACTTAACATATTCTACCAAACTATCTGCTGATTTGACCAGTTTGAAATACTATAAGTACACTGTAAAATCTGAATTCTGAGTTAGCTTAAATGATTGAGTGAGATGGTTGCACAATTCCTTTTAGCTATCATAGCTTGTTGTTTGAGTTATAACGACAGAAAGATTATCATAACTCACAACATCAAGCTATGTTAGCTCAAAGAAATTGTGCAACCATCTCACTCAATCATTTGAGCTGACTCGAAATTTCAGATTTTACAGTGTATGGGAAGACTATTTTGTACTCATGTGTCAAGTCAGTTAATGGAAAATGACTTTGATCCAATTCAAGAGTATTCGTGTGTCAAAACAACTCTAGAACTATATGACTTAAGCGTACAGAAACAGGGAAAAAAATTAGACACAACAAAAAGTTTCAGAAGAAACTGGAAGATGTTCAAAACTTAAGCTGACTCCATATTTGGTACTGTATTTGCTTATCTTTTTCACAATAAACAGCAGAGTAGAAAGCGTCAGGTCCAAATTGTTTCGAGTGCAATCTCGTCTCTAAGGAGTCCGAGCGAGATAAGAGTTTGCGATAAGTTGACAAGGAAAGGTTTGGAGAGGAAACAGAGAAAAGGGCAAGAGAAAGAAGTCTAGAGATGTAAGCAGGGACACTATGGGAAAATAAGGTTTTAGAGAGTAAAGCATCTTGCTTTGGTACTCTGTTTGTGTTTTAAAACCATCGATTGACAAATTTAGAAAACCACGGAGAAGCAACAAGGAGGAAGAAGATATACAACTAGAACTGGAAAAATCTGTTTTGAGAGGACAGTATACTTTCTGCATTAGTGTATGTTTATTTTGTTTATAGTGCAATAAGTTCTTCAGATCTCTGTATTTAGAACGGAATTGAGTGTGTCACAGTGTGAAAGTTTTCTTGGTTAAGACATTTTTCCTTGGTTTAAGGCATTTTATTTTCCTTGGTTTAGGATATTGTATTTTTTGGAAATAATATTACCATTTGAATTCGGCATTACCCCTGAAAAAAATGCACCCAAACTATATTAGGAGATGCACCCAAACTACATTAGGAGATTAATTTTCTAGGCCCAATGTTTATTTTCTGTGGAATTAACTCTAACAATGTGACAAGAAGAGAACAAGAACAGAAACACTGTATGATACACATTGACAGAGTTCTGTTCAAATAAATACAAAGTTTGTTCATAGTTTTCATGATGATTGCCTCAAACATTGCAAAACATTCAATTTTAGAAATCCATTAATCACAAGTGTCACATGGATATCATATGACCCTCCCTGCTGACATTGATTGCCTGTAAGTACCTCTTGCAATTTCAATTATCATTGAGAACACGATTCAGCCCACAAATTTTGAACAACTGCCCATTGGAGTCAACTTCATGTGATCGCGAACTTAACATTTGCAATTGATTCCTCTTAATCTAGACCAAACAGCGAACAAATCCTAGCCTCTTCCTTGAGTATACAGATCACTGAGTCATATTATTGATGTTTACAATTGAGCCTCAGAGTATCTCACATTACAGTTTGAATTGCTTACAGAGCAATTTAAATTGCAAGATGAGATACTCTCAGGCTCAATGATGACATTGAGATGTGTAAACAAATACAAGTGGCTTTGGATTTGTTATTGCTCTTTTTGCAATTGAGCCATCTATGCATCAACAAAACAATCATGAAGATATATCAAGTGAGCCGATCCCTGAAGAGAAATTAAAGGTAGGATGTACTCTAAACACTTTGGATTAAGAGTGTATGGGCATTTGGAATCAAGTACTTACTGCGAGGCAATTGGTTCATTTGCATACTAAAGATTCAGCTTAGATTCTAAAATGTCTGTGATTGAAGTGATTTAAATGTGACTTTGGAAGTGGAAAAAAGTTCTCCACATAATTCCCACATTTTAGTCCTTGCAATAGTGACTGTAACATTATTATATGCAAGGGCCATGTCAGTCTGAATACTGCAATGTCTGAACCATGATGGCTGATTATGTGTCATGGCCAATTTACCATGACATCGATTTTCATTAGTACCTTAATAATTTCGCACATATACATTTTACACGTTTTGAAATTTGGAATAAAGATGTTCCTGTGCATTTGTTTCAAAACGAAAATTTAATAACCTCATAATGTGAGCAGCTGATGCTAATTTTAGAAGAAAGATGTGCTCTGTGATGGAGATAAGACAAGGATGCTGGAGATTGCAATACTTGCTTTAACCGATTATGCACTTTTATTCCCCGGCTAGGTTCTTGTTGATTTCCCAAAATAACTCTTTAGAAACAAAAAATACAACTGCCCCAGTAAGATAAAGCAGGGAGGGTTTTGTTCCCGATATTGCTGTGTTACTTAAAGTCTTTGACAGCAGTTTTTAAAAATTATCCTTTGCTGCATTATTGGGTGTCAAGTCAATTCGTAGTCATGCCAACTCCCAGCATCAATTGGTCTCACATCAGAACATTTTGGACTTGGAGACAGAAGAGTATTTGTAGAGTCTATTGTTTACAGGGATGTTGGTATAATGTTTGTAAACATGGTAGGTGTGTCCTCTAGGAAAAGCTCTTACAGCTTGAGTGTGTGAAATAAGCAAGAGAGAAAGGAGTGCAGATCATGTACCAAGCATGGGAAAGATCTTCTCCTTATGGAGCAAAGACAACTGGAATATTTATCATGAAGAACATCAAATATGTATAATTACAACTTAAACTTTCCCTTTGGCCATTCTGTTTGGGACACAACCAACCAAACCTGAATTTTCCGTCTTCTCATTGCCTTCTACTGCTGGCATAACCATAGAAAAGAAAGCATTGACTCACTTTTGGAAAGGTTTACTTCACACCACATTAACTGATTGCAAATCTTTGACCTTCTGCATAACACATCAACCAATTCAATAGAGGACCAAATAGGTGACCCAGGTGTTACCAATTTGCCTACCAATTCTATTCCAATCCATTCTTGTTAAGCTATCAATCTCACATTCTTTTGTATGTGCTATCTGATTTCAAGTGATTTGGCTCCATCCCTTTCTTTCTTCATACTTCTGAGTGTTCTAAATCGTCTTGGAATTGTTAGGAAGCTCTCACAGGAGACAATATTGCAATGCCTAATGCCTTTGGTATACTTCTGTATTCTCTAACCCAATTAGGATCGATTCTAAGATCTGTTAGGAGCCTCCTCTTAACATTGATACAGAGCAGGCTTTGTATAACTTGAATGTGTGCAGATTTCACAGCAAGAAAGGTTTTGGAAGGTTTTACAATATTGAAAGGTTTTGTAACTATAAAGGTTTGCTCTTTGCTTTGCTCCATAGTCCATAGATTGAGCAACAAAGGTCTGAAGTAGTTGGTTCAAGATGGAGCAGCAGATAAAAGAATAAAGGAATTGATAAAATAATTGATTTATCCAAAGAATAGAACAAAGTCAAGGTGTGTTAGAAAACAGAAGAAGAAATTCTAAAGTTGAAGAATTCAGTGCGTGAAGACTGTATTTCCTGATGTCTTAAGTTTCACCAGGTCAAAGATTAAGAGTTTTAAAATTACGAAGAATTATATGATAGAAATGATGTTATCACAACATTGTGAGGCACCGTAAAAGATATGACATCGCGGTGTGAAAAAAAGGCAACATTGTATTCACCTTGTGGCAACATATTATATTATTCCTACCGCACATTTCTGTGTGACCATTAGATGAGCCCTCCGCCAATTAGCAACATTGTTTACATTGTGTGCCCCTTTGAGTAATGCTGAATCATTAACTGACTACTTGATTGATTGACCATTTGACTGACTAACCAAATAACTAACTGATTGACTGATCAACTGATTGACTGACTGACTGACTGACTGCAACCTAACCACGAGGTTGTAACAATGTCTTATCTGGTCAATCTTGCCATATCCTGACCTTCCGAAAGTTCTTGTAACAACAGTCCAGCATAAAAATGCAGATGTAACAGAATTTATCTGCCCAGTGCAAGTTATATGTCCTTACCAACCTATATCGCATGTTATATTCCTTATATCACCCTTTATATGGCTTATTATATTGCCTGATATTGCACTGTTGCCACAATATTGCATTTTGAGGGGACATATGCACCACACTGTTACAATTGCAGTTATTTGTAAAAGTTTCTTACTTCTTATGACCTTGTCTATAAATGCAAGAGAGTAACTTGCAGATGACTTTTATTTGTCAAGTAAGACTTCTTCATATTTTGAAATTTATGTATAGTTGCAAAATAAGGCTCACTATATAGCTTCTAGATGAGTTTAAGATGTTTGAAAGCTGATTATGATACTTTTTCACCTGGTAATATCGATGTTAAGATATACATAATAATCTATGTGCAAACCTTTAAAGGCTAAGTTATCCTCCCTAACAGCTTTTATCTGCCTTATTTATTACATCCACTGTTTTTGCAGGAATGTGCATTTGAGCTTGGCACATCCTTTTGTTTTAGAGGCCACACAATTTTCACATTTCATCAGCTGTTGCTGTTTATGTGGTCGGTTCTGCAACAGTGACATCAACTCAGTTACTGTAACATTAACTCCAAGCTTTTACAGTGGCTGCTGCCTGGATAGATAGAACTGTCTTTTAGTGGTCTCTTGGGACCTGATACAATCTTGCTATCAGTTCATCTGGTGCTCATAATATTAGTACTTATCTAAAAGGCTGTGTTTTGCCATTATGAAATGACATCTTAAGAATATCAAGAAATATCAAGAATCTAGAGGCATAAAAGTATGATAATTGTTCCTCTTGTGGATTTGCATTGTTTCTAGTCCCAAGGGAAGGCTTTTGTTATGTATTGTTTATTGTGTACAAAAATTCATATCAAGATAAGGTCTGTTGTATTTCTTTTCAACATGGCTGAAATTGCTGAATTTTTGAAAATACTGGGTGACTCCAAAATTACGTGGTGGAATAATATACACACTAGCACAGTACCTAATTTACTGATGTACAAAGAGCAAGAAAGCGCTTTAAATCAATAAAATATGTATGTTACAATTCTTTTTATTAAGTTTTTTTTACAAAATCTAAAGCAAGAAAATAATGAGGAAAAGGTTCATAATATGATGATGCCAAAGCATAGAGAGACCGCAGGATTGAGATCCACGAACATATACAGTATTTAATACTGAATGAATTACACTCTAAAATATTTGTCGAAATAAAAACTACAATAAAATAAATAACTACCAGGATTGTCCTGACATGTTAAACCTGTCCTCAACAGGGGCGTAATTTTCGCGGCAAATGTGGGGGGACACGCAGTGACGCAGTTAGAATCGGTCGTCAAATTCATTAATAAACGCGAAGTCAATCAGGCTTTTTTACATTCATGAATTTCAAAGTTTTGTATGGCATGGTAACCTGCCCAAGCAGAAAGGTTGGACAAGTCTTTTAGAACTGCTCAATATCAAATTGAACCCAAGGGCCAATTGCTTTATTGCTTTATTTTCACACAAAAAAGTGGGGGGGACATTTCATATTATGTCCCCCGGGGTCAAAAATGTGGGGGGACATGTCCCCCCCCCGTCCCCCACCAAATTACACCCATGGTCCTCAAAAATTAAACAGGCATAAATATATTCTTGACTATCATTTTGTGTTGGCTAAGCATTAGCAGCGATCAGGTACACAGAAGATGGCATGCCATTAAAAAATTTTTAGATGATTGAAGTGCATTAAACTTCTTCTAAATCGTAAACTTAAGGCATACATGTATTATTACCAAAAGGAGCTAGAGAAATAAGTCAGGTATCAGAGTTTATCTTTATTTTGCCAACAGAGATAGATAGACTAAGATTATTGATTAATTTATTTATTGGCCAATTGAGTAAAAGATTGATTACCCATGAGTGGGGCCAGTTGAACTGTTGATCCATTCATTGTGTACCCACTACAGCTCTGCTGGTGTGGTGACGTTATGAAGGACTCATGGTTTATTTATAGCTTGCTATAGTGACGTCATCCATGGCTAGCTCTCTTATGACGTCATTGCCATTGTGTCTCATTTAGTAATGACGTCACAATCACGGTGCCACTTTTTGACAGCTTGCCGCATCCTCAAGATATGCCTAGTATATCACTGTGTGAGTAGCTCTGTCTCCTACCATTTGAAGACCTCTGGTCTCTGCGCTTCGCGCAGAGACCTGACGGTCTCCATTATGTCCTAACCTTATCTTGTCTTCAGCAAAACATCAATGACGAATGACAAGTACTTACATTCAGCAGGCTAGTGGACATCAATGACCACATAACAGGCCCTATCCATTGCATTGAAATTAACTTTCAATTTGTCATTGAGTAACTTGTGACCACATTGATACTTATTCGGTCATCTATTTTGATAGCATTGAAAGTATATGATATAAATTGACAATTGCTTATGAGTCATAGGGAATAACATGGAAGGGATAGGGATTTGACCTTACAAGGAGTATACATGTCAGTTCAATTCTGTAAGCACTTGTCATTCAGCAGCTGTAACACTAACTCATCCAATCATAGATTCACAATATCTTCTATATTGTAAACAGCAAGTTATAGCCACCCCAGTGTGATCCTGCTCTAGACACAGCTGCAGAACATGGACTAATCTGATATGATATCCTGACTATCAATTTCTCGTATGGTGCAGTGTCTGATCAATCACTACTACTCCCTGAAAGCTATAATCATATAAGGGTGCTCTAATGGGTGCGGGCAGGGAGGGAGAGGGGTTGGGGTGGCTGTGTCTCAAACTGGATTGTATAGTGCTCAGTAGCAGTTGGCAGGCACTGCTATAGATTTTATAGCTTGCTTTACAGATCTTGCTAAGTGACTCTGTTGTAAACATTGTAGCAATTCATTAGAGTTGCAGTTACCCTTCCCTGGAAATATAGTACTATGTTGAAACACAGCAACCATTTTTGTCAGGTTTCTCAAAGATTTATTCAAATTCTGATTGACTGAAATAAGTCATACAGTTTTTTTAAAATAAATGGTTCGGTCAATCACTTAAGTTAGAATATACAATATAAGACAGTGATGCATGGCCTACCATAAATGCATTTGAAGCTCATCATGTTGTAAGAGTCAGCTCTGTCGGAACAGCATACTTGGCTGGCAGTCGCTGGTCATGGGTTTGATTCTCGCTCTGGCCAAATAACCAGAACTTACGTTGGACAGCAGTTTGTACCATCCTTCGCCACATTGGTGTATCCTGTGAATAAATACAGGACTCAAAACCCAATCATACATCCATCAGTGCTGTTCATCATTCGTCAGTCAGTGATCGAACATTTGCAACAATTCCCACTTATACAAATAAAGAACAAAGAACAAAAGCCACAATGAAATAGATTTATTGTTGTACGCTAGAAGAGCATATATCACAGAGGCCTTCATTTGCTTACTTAGGACCAGTTGAGCCCCTCAGGGTGTATGAACCTTGAACACAGAGCTATTACTAAACACTAATCACCCCTTTGAGGGGGGTAACTAATGGAAGTTCCTCCTCAGAGATTGTTCGAACTAGGCCACTTGCTGAACTTCTCCCTATTATGGTATACTTGCTTCGGAGTTCTAACTTTGATGGATTTGGGACTTGAGAAACAGACAATGAACAGACAAAAGGGTGTTTCTAGATCTACCAGACATAAGCACTCCTGCATAGGGTGGTCCAACATTGCATTCAAAAAGTAATGTCTCTTAAAATCACTAAATTAGAAGATCAAATGGATGTCCGTGTCAGAGAAAACAGTCATATGCAAAATTTGAGCGTTTTCAATTAAGTTTAGATGATGACACTTGAAACCAAAGAGGTTTTCAGATTACTTAAAACCAATGTTGTTTTAATTTTAGCTGGTGATATCACCGGTAATAATGTTTCAGGAGGGCTTGAAGTGAGTATGCATGTGGAAGACAATTTCTGTCAGTATTTGAATCCATCTGAAAAGCTACACTCTGTGTCTATTCTGTTTATTCCTTCCATGCTACAATGTATTCTATGCAAGTGACTTAGTATGACCATTCTTTACTGTTGGGGTCTATTTTTCTAATGCATAACATGGTCAGTACGGAATAGAATTCTATCATACTATTATAAACCCATTATATAAAAAGAGACAACCCATTCTTTTTGTATGGCAGGGCAAAGCAGTACCTTCCATTGTTATTGGGACAAGGCATCACCCAATATGCAGTTTGAGTACAGCGCTTGTGGCTGCATTTCTACATTCAAATGGCACATGTCACAATAAGTCAGGAAATACATGTTGGAGGCATGGCATGCAGTCATAGGTCATGCATGTAAAGCTGTGTCTGCATTGTCTGGGATGCTACATTGTAGCCTATTGCAAATGTGTTATTATTGCCAGAAAATCATACCCAGCATGTTTCAACAGCATTCAGTATAAATGCAGAGATTAAAGTAAAGTTGAGATCAACTGTTGTGAGCCACCAGAACCAAAAATGAGAAACATACAGTTCCTGTGGTCCTTGTCTATACAATAAAGCTCCAAAGTCTTCAAAGATGTGATATATTCAAGTTATGGTGAATTCTATATGGTTTATAACAATAAGTATGACACGGGTCTAATAGAAGACTAACACAAACCAAAACTAACATAGACTCAAAGATGTTAAGAAAAAATCTCAAAATTGTATAAGTGCTTATCTTTTTTCACCATAAATAGTAGAGTAGGGAAGTATCTGGTCCAAATTGCTGTGAGTTCAATCTTGTCCCTGAGGAGTCCTAGCTGAGATAAGAGGTTGCGATAAGTTGACAAGGAAGGTTCAGAGAGGAAACAGAGAAAAGGGGAAGAGAAAGAGATAGAGAGATCTGGAGATGTCTGTGTGGGAATGCTGGAAGATTCCAATAAGACAGTTAAAGGCATCATTTTGGGTTATGTTTGTCATATAGGAAAAACCTTTGGTATTGAATGCATTGTAATGGCTATACCACTTTTTATTATCTAAATGTGTACATTGTGCAATGCTATACTGTAGTAAAAATTAACACATAGTATTATTACATTTATGTTCATTCCACTGAATATTTGAGAATATGTTCTTTCTTTCACACAACAATGAGATGATGTGGGGCATGTGGGCAGAATGTTTCATGAATATAGTTTTTTGTTAATTAAAGGCATTAGGAATGATAAATAGGGTACAAAGAACCACTATTTCTGAATATAACGTTACTGGGACAGTCATCCTCCTAACTCACAAAGGGCCCCAGTTGGTATTCAAACCTGGAGCCTGCAGAGTAACAGGAAAAGTAACTCTTGTCAGTTGGGTCACTCTGGGCTTCAATCCAATATTCACCAAGTACACTGAATAGTGAATACTCTACGTCCCTCTCTTCAAACCAACCGTCTATTCAAACCAAATCAGTTCCTTGTTGACAAAACCCTTCTTACTTTTCACTACTTGAACGGGAGTCTGAGTCTGCTCCCTGGTTTAAAGCAAACTTCTCTTAGCTGAAGAAGAATTGTACCATGTACATTGTACACCATTGTGTCCATGGCTCTGTAAACAATTCAAGCTACAACATGAGATACCCTCATGCTCAATGATGCCATTGTGATGTGTAAACAAATACAAGTGGATTTGGATTTGTTTTTGCTCTTTGTGCTATTGAGCCATCTATGCATCAACAAAACAATCATGAAGATATATCAAATGAACCGATCCCTGAAGAGAAATTAAGGGTAGTATGTACTCTAAAGGCTTTCAATCACTTTGGTTTAAGAGTGTATGGGCATTTGGAATCAAGTACTTACTGTGAGGCAATTGTTTTATTTGCATACTACAGATAGAGCTTAGATTTTAAAATGTCTGTGATTGAAGTGATTCATAATTGACTTTGGAAGTGCAAAAAAGTTCTCCACATAGTTCAAACATTTTAGTCCTTGCAATAGTAACTGTAACATTATATGCAAGGGCCATGTCACTCTGAATACTGCAAATGTCTGAACCATGATGGCTGATTGTTTGTCATTGCCAATTTACCAAGAGATCGATTTTCATTAGTACCTTAATAATTTCGCACATATACATTATACACGTTTTGAAATTTGGATTAAAAATGTTCCTGTGCATTTGTTTCAAATCGAAAATCTAATAACCTCATAATGTGAGCAGCTGATGCTAATTTTAGAAGAAAGATGTGCTCTGTGATCGAGATAAGACAAGGATGCTGGAGATATCAATACTTGCTTTAACCGATTATGCACTTTCATTACCCGGCTAGGTTCTTGTTGATTTCCTAAAATTTAGAAACAAAAAATACAACTGCCCCAGTAAGATAAAGCAGGGAGGGTTTTGTTCCCGATACTGTTGTGTTACTTAAAGTCTTTGACAGCAGTTTTCAAAAATTATCCTTTGCCGCATTATTGTGTGTCAAGTCAATTCGTTGTCATGCCAACTCGCAGCATCAAATTGTCTCAGATCAGACCATTTTGGACTTGGAGACAGATGGGTATTTGTAGAGTTCATTGTTTACAGGGATGTTGGTATAATGTCTGTAAACATATATAGTCGGTGTGGCCTCTAGGAAAAGCTCTTACAGCTTGAGCGTGTGAAATAAGGAAGAGCGAGAGGAGGGCAGATCACGTACCAAGCATGGGAAAGATCTTCTCCTTATGGAGCAACGACAACTGGAATATTTATCATGAAAAACATCAAATATGTCTAATTACAACTTAAACTTTCCCTTTGCCTAATCTGTTTGGGACACAACCAACCAAACCTGTATTTCCCATCTTCTCATTGCCTTCTACTGCTGGCATTACCATAGAAAAGAAAGGATTGACTCACTTTTGGAAAGGTTTACTTTACACCACATTAACTGATTGCAAATCTTTGAACTTCTGCATAACACATCAACCATTTCAATAGAGGACCAAATAGGTGACCCAGGTGTTACCAATTTGCCTACCAATTCTGTTCCAATCCATTCTTGTTAAGCTATCAATCTCACATTCTTTTGTATGTGCTATCTGATTTCAAGTGATTTGGCTCCATCCCTTTCTTTCTTCATACTTCTGAGTGTTCTAAATCGTCTTGGAATTGTTAGGAAGCTCTCACAGGAGACAATATTGCAATGCCTAATGCCTTTGGTATACTTCTGTATGCACTAACCCAATTAGGATCGATTCTTAGATCTGTTAGGAGCCTCCTCTTAACACTGATAAAGAGCAGGCTTTGTATAACTTAAATGTGTGCAGATTTCACAACAAAAAAAGGTTTTGGAAGGTTTCACAATATTGAAAGGTTTTGTTACTATAAAGGTTTGCCTCTTTGCTTTGCTCCATAGTCCATAGATTGAGCAACAAAGGTCTGAAGGAGTTTGTTCAAGATGGAGCAGATAAAAGAAAAAAGGAATTGATAAAACAATGGATTTATCCAAAGAATAGAACAAAGTCAAGGTGTGTTAGAAAACAAAAGAAGAAATTCTAAAGTTGAAGAATTCAGTGCTTGAAGACTGTATTTCCTGATGTCTTAAGCGTCACCAGGTCAAAGTTTAGTGCTTACTTCAATCAGTCGATAAATTATATAAAATCAATAAATAGATCAATATCATAAACTATAAGGGGATATCGATTAATATGTTACGTCCCCATGAGCACATCTGCATTGCAGAAATGTTGTGATGAGTGTTAAAATTACAAAGAAATATATGATAGAAATGATGTTGTCACAACATTGTGAGGCACCGTAAAAGATATGACATCAGCTTGCATCATTGTGGAAATGTTTCGCAATGTGAAAAAAAGGTAACATTGTGTTCACCTTGCGGCAACATATATCTTATTACTACCGCACATTTCTGTGTGACCATTAGACGAGCCCTCCGCCAATTAGCAACATTGTTTACATTGTGTGCCCCTTTGAGTAATGCTGAATCATTAACTGACTACTTGATTGATTGACCACTTGACTGACTAACCGAATAACTAACTGATTGACTGATCAACTGACTGACTGACTGACTGCAACCTAACCACGAGGTTGTAACAATGTCTTATCTTGTCAATCTTGCCACATCCTGACCTTCCAAAAGTTCTTGTAGCAACAGTCCAGCATAAAAATGCAGATGTAACAGAATTTATCTGCCCAGTGCAAGTTATATGTCCTTACCAACCTATATCGCATGTTATATTCCTTATATTACCCTTTATATGGCTTATTATATTGCCTCATATTGCACTGTTGCCACAATATTGCATTTTGAGGGGACATATGCACCACACTGTTACAATTGCAGTTATTTGTAAAAGGTATCTTACTTGCTATGACCTTGTCTATAAATGCAAGAGAGTAACTGACAGATGATTTTTATTTGTCAAGTGAGACTTTTTCATATTTCGAAATGTATGTATAGTTTCAAAATAAAGTTCACTGTATACTAGTAGCTTCTTGATGAGTTTAAGATGTTTGAAAACTGACTATGAATTTGGAAGTAAGTATATGTTTTTAGCAGGGGCTAGATACTTTTTCACCTGGTAATATCTATGTTAAGATATACATAATAATCTATGTGCAAACTTTTAAAGGCTGAGTTATCCTCCCAAACAGCTTTTATCTGCCTTATATATTACATCCACTGTTTTTGCAGGAATTTTGTATTTGAGTTAGACACATTCATTTGTTTTAGAGGCCACACAATTTCCACATTTCACCAGTTTTTTCTGTGCATGTGGTCAGTTCTGCAACAGTGACATCAACTCAGTTACTGTTACATTAACTGAACCCTTTTACAGTGGCTGCTGCCTGGATAGATAGAACTGTCTTTTAGTGGTCTCTTGGGACCTGATACAATCTTGCTATCAGTTCATCTGGTGCTCATAATATTAGTACTTATCTAAAAGGCTGTGTTTTGCCCTTATGAAATGACATCTTAAGAATATCAAAAAACATCAAGAATCTAGAGGCATAAAAGTATGATAATTGTTCTTCTTGTGAATTTGTATTGTCCCTAGTCTCAAGGGCAAGCTTTTGTTTTATCTACTTTATTGTGCACAAAAAAGTCATAGCAAGATAAGGACTATTGTCTTTCTTTTCAACATGGTTGAAATTGGTGAATTTGTGAAAATACTGGGTGACTCCAAAATTATGTAGTGAAATAATATACACAATAGCAATGTCTAGCATAGTACCTAATTTACTGATTTACAAAGGGCCAGAAAGCGCTTCAAATCAATAAAATATGTATGTTACAATTCTTTTTATTAAGTTATTTTTACAAAATCTAAAGCAAGAAAATAATGAGGAAAAGGTTCATACTCTGTCCTAACCTTATCTTGTCTTCAGCAAAACATCAATGACGAATGACAAGTACTTACATTCAGCAGGCTAGTGGACATCAATGACCACACAACAGGCCCTATCCATTGCATAGAAATTAACTGTCAATTTGTCATTGAGTAACTTGTGACCACATTGATACTCAGTCGGTCACCTATTTTGATAGCATTGAAAGTATATGATATTACTTGACAATTGCTTATGAGTCATAGGGAATAACGTGGAAGGGATAGGGACTTGACCTTACAAGGAGTATACATGTCAGTTCAATTCTGTAAGCACTTGTCATTCAGCAGCTGTAACAATAACTCATCCAATCATAGATTCACAATATCTTCTATATTGTAAACAGCAAGTTATACCCACCCTAGTGTGATCCCGCTCTAGACACAGCTGTAGAACATGGACTAATCTGATATGATATCCTGACTATCAATTTCTCGTATGGTGCAGTGTCTGATCAATCACTACTACTCCCTGAAAGCTATAATCATATAAGGGTGCTCTAATGGGTGCAGCAGGGAGGGAGAGGTTGGGGTGGCTGTGTCTCATACTGGATTTGATAGTGCTCAGTAGCAGTTGGCAGGCACTGCTGTAGATTGTATAGCTTGCTTGACAGATCTTGCTATGTGACTCTGTTGTAAACATTGGATATTACAAATTGTAGCAATTCATTAAAGTGTCAGCTACCCTTCCCTGGAAATATAGTACTATGTTGAAACACAGCAACCATTTTTGTAAGGTTTCTCAAAGATTTATCCAAATTCTGATTGACTGAAATAAGTCATACAGTTTTTTTGGAAATGAAATGGTTCAGTCAATCCCATTAAAAAAGTTGTATCTAAATACTTCAATAGGTTTACTGTAAATTAAAGTTAAAATATACAATGTAAGACAGTGATGCATGGCCTACCATAAATGCATTTGAAGCTCATCATGTGGTAAGAGTCAGCTCTGTCGGAACAGCATACTTGGCTTGCAATCGCTGCGTCATGGGTTTGATTCTCGCTCTGGCCAAATAACCAGAACTTACGTTGGACAGCAGTTTGTATCCTGTGAATAAATACAGGACTCAAAACCATCATACATCCATCAATGCTGTTCATCATTCATCAGTCAGTTATCGAACATTTGCAAAAATTCCCACTTCACAAACACAGAACAAAGAACAAAAGCCACAATGAAATAGATTTATTGTTGTACACTGGAAGAGCATATATCACAGAGGCCTTCATTTGCTTACTTAGGACCAGTTGAGCCCCTCAGGGTGTATGAACCTTGAACACAGAGCTATTACTAAACACTAATCACCCCTTTGAGGGGGTAACTAATGGAAGTTGCTCCTCAGAGATTGTTCGAACTAGGCCACTTGCTGAACTTCTCCCTATTATGGTGTACTTGCTTCTGAGTTCTAACTTTGATGGATTTGGGACTTGAGAATCAGACAATGAACAGACAAAAGGGTGTTTCTAGATCTACCAGACATAAGCACTCCTGCATAGGGTGGTCCAACATTGCATTCAAAAAGTAATATCTCGTAAAATCACTAAATTAGAAGTTCAAATGGATGTCCGTGTCAGAGAAAACAGTCATATGAGAAATTTGAGCGTTGTCAATTAAGTTTAGATGATGACACTTGAAACCAAAGAGGTAGGGGGAACCGGGGCACATTGGGACGCTTTTAACGTCTACTAATTTTGCTCAATGCTGAAAGCACTGAAGAAGGCATAATAAACTAGACTGCACCTACCCTTTTGCAGCCAGAGAGTCGTAAAAATGACTGTCCCAATGTGCCCCGACGTGGCACAGCCACATTGGGACATCAATTAAAAAATCATTTTAACACTCCGTGTGCAATAGATATCACATATAAGTAGTGTGTAAGACAATATACGATGCATTAATACCTTGTAGTGCCAATACTTTTAACTTTAAACAGTTTTAAACATTTAACATACAGGGTGGGGACGTGAAACTTGCACTATTTGACAAATTTTATTTTTTGTTGGAAACAGAGGACTTTACCAAATCACAACAAATCCAGGGCTGAGAAACAAGAGAATAAATAATGTTTTCGTGCAGTTTGGCTAAATTATCTCCAACCGTAAATTCAACATAGCTGCCAAAAATTTATAATTCTCCTAAAAAAGTCCTCTCGTTTTTGGGGTCCGTTCTCCATTATGACTGCTCAGATGATGACAAAACCTTGGTGGGAGAACCTGTTGATAACCGGCTTCATTATGCCAGAAAATGATTTTCCTATCGTCATTCATCAAGCTTTGGTGAGAGTCAGAAGTCTGAAGATCAGAGATTAACTGGATCTAGCTTTTTTAAACTATTGCATTTTTTAGCATTAAAGCATTGTTGCGAAAGTTAGGGTTCTCACATCAATTGTTAGGCCACTGTTTCAAACTTTTCTGATAAATATGGTAACTGCTTGAGGTTTGACATCCATGTTTTACAAAAATTTAAGTGTTTTTTTGGCACAATTTCATAAAAATAATGTTAATTACACTCTTTTTCAATTTTTCCAATGCAGCTTGCTCTGGGTATCTTTTCCATGTTGCATGAACCTTATGATTTAGTGGGTTGCATCTGAAGGATGCGTAAGTGGGATTTTAGAAACTTTAAAAATCTTGTTGTCAAAGCCGAAATCAATGACCCGTCACTTTATTGCGCATTGTATAACCAATTCATTTCCGAAATCAATGATACTAATGGACAAGAAAGCTTATAAGTTATAACATTCTTGAAATCCCTGCCAAGTTTCATTGTTCTCGGTCCTTTACTTTTTAAAATGTCCTACCATAAATTTGGTGCAAGATTCGCGTCCCCACCGTGTAAACTGTCCTGGGTGCGGACATCTATGTAAGTAATACACAGTGCTTTGCGACAAATTTGTTCCCAGAGCATGGTAATATAATAAGACCAAATGGGTATGGTGGTATTTTGAGATGTACTCCACGAGTTGAAGATATCTTGAGTCCTCTGTACCCACGAGTGCGTCAGCACGAGTGGGTACAGAGGACTCAGGATATCTTCACGAGTGCGAGTACATCTCAAAATACCACCATACAACAATTTGGTCTTATTTATACCCCATATTGTAATTCAAAAGAAAGGTGAACTTCACTCTGATGATCAATACTCAACTGTGGCTTCAGCCTATCAGAGCACAGATAGCAGCTCAACTAATGATGTCACAATGTTGTGACGTCACCTTGGTCATGACGTCACAATGGTAAACATTGTAATGACATCATCGACAATGATCAAACCATTGAGTATACAGAAAAACCATTGAGTATACAACGCAAGACCACATGGGATACATCCACTGCTTTTTCATGTGGTATTGTGAACATTATGGGGTATTCCACTATACTACTCACTGTGGCCTGAATACCTGTTGTATGCCCTGGTCATTCAGTTGCCTTGGACACTTAAATTCTGCCATACTAAGTGCGTCCCAATGTGCCCCGAATTCACTGTCCCAATGTGCCCCGATATGACTTTTACACCAAAATGCTAATTTCTCGGACACCTGTGAGTGTGTTTATCACAATAGCAATACATAACTGTTTGTTATGATATATACAATTCATACAAGCACTGAGAAAGCCTCATTATTCATGGTATGTCCACAGAATGGTTCGAATTGAACCCGTCCATATTTACTTTAGTAGTAGGAAAACAAACATTTGCTCGCCATACTTCTGCATGTGGCTGTAATTTGTCTATAAAACCATGGAAACATCAGGATGTGAAATTACAAGATATGATGGCACTACCATATCATATACCTTGCCAGGATCCAAGAAAACCCCACCGTCCCACAGTGCCCCGTGTCGCAATGTGCCCTGGTTCCCCCTATTCTATTTATTCCTTCTATGCTAGAATGTATTCTATGCAAGTGACTTAGTATGACCATTCTTTACTGTTGGGGTCTATTTTTCTACTGCATAACATGGTCAGTACGGAATAGAATTCTTCCATACATATGCAATCCCATTGTATTCTATCATACTATTATAAACCCATTATATAACAAGAAAAGTACCCTTTAAAAAAGGGTACTATAGCGACTTCGGTCTTACCTTCTTTTAAAAACTGTAACGGAATGAGCCAGCATGCAAAGAATTTAATGCATCTGCGAAGTTAGGGTTAATTTATAAGACATTTTGTTATGGAGTTTTATATAAACAGTTATTTTGATGCATTTTGGGTGAAATAACATTTTTGTAAAACATGCAAAGCTCCCAGCCAAGAAAAAAACAAAAAAAACAAAAAACCTGGTGATGGCAATGGTTTGTTATGGTAACTGGGATAGAGCAACTTTTGTACAGTATGACAAAACTATGGTATATCTCATATGTATTTATTTGTCAATTTCAATATTCTGTCTCAATAGGCTAGCCATTAATTTGAAAAACTGGTTTGTGGTATCTGGGATTTTGCGACTTTGCACCATTGCAGCGTGATGCGCCGAAAAGCTTTTTGCGAAATTAATATTGCAAATAGAGCAAAATGAATAAGTGCATTGAATTCGGAGGAGTTTATTTGATAAATGGACATTTGTCTATACAATAAAGCTCCAAAATCTTAAAAGATGTGATATATTCAAGTTATGGTTAATTATATATGGTTTATAACAATAAGTATGACACGGGTCTAATAGAAGACTAACACAACCCAAAACTAACATAGACTCAAAGATGTTAAGAAAAAATCTCAAAATTGTATAAGTGCTTATCTTTTTTCACCATAAATAGTAGAGTAGGGAAGTATCTGGTCCAAATTGCTGTGAGTTCAATCTTGTCTCTAAGGAGCCCGAGATAAGAGGTTGCGATAAGTTGACAAGGAATGGTTCAGAGAGGAAACAGAGAAAAGGGGACGAGAGCAAGATAGAGAGATCCAGAGATGTCTGTGTGGGAATGCTGGAAGATTCCAATAAGACAGTTAAAGGCATCTTTTGGGTTATGTTTGTTGTATTGGTAAAACCTTTGGTATTGAATGCATTGTAATGGCCGTGCTACTACTGTAATACAAATTAAAGCACACATTTATGTTCTTTCCACTAAATATTTGAGAATATGTTCTTTCTATCACACAACAATGAGATGATGTGGGGCATGTGAGCAGGATGTTTCATGAATATAGTTTTCGTCTTAATTAAAGGCATTAGGAATGATATTAAAATAGGGTAAAAAGATCCACAATTTCTGAATATAACGTCACAGGGACAGTCATCCTTCTAACTCACAAAGGACCCCAGTTGGTATTCAAACCTGGAGCCTGCAGAGTAACAGGAAAAGTAGCTCTTGTCAGTAAGGTCACTCTGGGCTTAAATCCAATATTCACAAAGTACACTGAATAATGAATACCCTACAACCCTCTCTTTAAACCAACCATCTATTCAAACCAAAGCAGTTCCCTGTTGACAAAACCCTTCTTACTTTTCACAACTTGAACAGGAGTCTGAGTCTGCTCCATATTTCAAAGCAAACTTCTCTTAGCTGAAGAAGAATTGTACCATGTACATTGTACACCATTGTGTCTATGGCTCTGTAAACAATTCAAGCTGCAACATGAGATTCATTCAGGCTCAATGATGACTTTGAGATGTGTAAACAAATACAAGTGGCTTTGGATTTGTTTTTGCTCTTTTTGGCATTGAGCCATTAATGCATCAACAAAACCATCATGAAATTGGGCAGATGCATCAAGTGAACAGATCCCTGAACAGAAAATTAAGGGTAGGATGTACTCTAAAGGCTTTCAATCACTTTGGATTAAGAGTGCATGGGCATTTGGAATCAAGTACTTACTGTGAGGCAATTGGTTTATTTGCATACTACAGATTGAGCTTAGATTTTAAAATGTCTGTGATTAAAGTGATTCAAAAATGACTTTGGAAGTGGAAAAAAGTTCTCCACATAATCCCCACATTTTAGTCCTTGCAATAGTGACTGTAACATTATTTATGGAAAAACAAGGACCATGTCACCCTGAATACTGCAATGTTTGAACCATGATGGCTGATTACGTGTCATTACTATGCCATCTATTTCATTAGCACTTTAAAAATTCTGTCACATATATAAATTTTAGACTATTATGCATGTATTGAAATCTTGAATAAAGGTGTTTCTCTTCTATTTTCTAATTTCATCAGTTTGACCAATTATAGCATTTGTTTCAAAACGAAAATTTAACAGCCTCATAATGTGAGCGGCTGATGCTAATTTTAGAAGAAAGATGTGTGCTGTGATGGAGATAAGACAAGGATGCTGGAGATTACCTAACTTGCTTTAACCGATTATGCACTTTATTCTCCGGCTTTGCTCTTGTTGATTTCCTACAATAACTCATAAGAAATGAAACAGACAACTTCCTCAGCAAGATACAGGAGGGAGGGTTTTGTTCCCACTCTGGCTGAGTTTTACTCTGACAGCATTTTTAAAAATTCCCCTTTACCTCATTTATGCATTCTCCAGGATTCCTCCAGGATTCCTCCAGGATTCCTCCAGGATTCCTCTGGGATTTTCCAGGATTCCTCCAGGATTCCACTAGGATTCCTCAAGGATTCCTTCAGGATTCCTCCATGATTCATCTTCATATCTATCTATCTATCTATCTATCTATCTATCTATCTATCTATCTATCTATCTATCGATCTATCTATCTATCTATCTATCTATCTATCTATCTATCTATCTATCTATCTATTCCACAATATTTACCATTATAGCCCTCCACACCCACTCTTCTCTAGTCCAAACTCTAGACATCAATTTCTATCTATCTGTCTAGCTGTCTATCTATCTGTATGAAGTTTCCGCCTGTCTTCTACAGTATTTACTCTCTATACAGATACTCTAATACAGACTCTTAGACATATCAAACCAAACCTTCATCTATTGACAAGCCCTTCTTACTTCTCTTCTTACATCTCTTAAGATTTTGCTTGTTTGTTTTTTTTGGCTTACTTTCTTGTAACAAACTCTACTTAGCTGTAACATGATCCTGCATTTGTGCCATGTACACTCTTGTGTCAATGCTACTTAACGTGTATGCCACTCCACGGCTCTGTAAGCAATTCAAACTGCAATGTGAGATACTCTGAGGCTCAATGATGGCTCAGTTATCTGTATACTCAAGCAAGTCGATCAGGGATTGTTTGCTGTAAGATCTAGAGGAATCTATTGCAAATGTACAATTGGCGATCACATGAAGTTGACTCCAATGGGCAATTGTTCAAAATTTTGGGTTGATCAGACTTGTGTAGTGTTTCAAGTTTGTGGGCTGAATGATGTTCTCAATGGTATTTGAAATTGCAAAAGGTACTTACAGGTAATCAATGTCTGTGGAGAACTTCATATTATGATATCCACCTGATACTTTTGATTAATGGATTTAAAAACCTGAATGGTTTGCAATGTTTGAGAAAATCATCATGAAAACTATGTACATATTCGTGTTTACTTGAACAGTTCTAACTCTGTGAATGTGTATCATGCAATGTTTCTATTCCCATCCTGTCACATTGTTAGCGTTAATTCCACAGAAACAATTTTTATTGAGCCTAGAAATCTCATAATGTAGTTTGAGTGCAATTATTTCAGAGGTACTGCCACATCCAAGTGGCAATTTATTAGCAAAAACATATAATGCCCTAAACCAAGGAAAATAAAATGTCCTAAAGCAGAAAAAATACAATGCCCTAAACCAAGAAAAATGCGATGCCCTAACCAAGGAAACTTTCACAGAGTAACACAATCAATTCCTTTCTAAATACCCTAACTTATCCATTATGTGAATATGATGCACTCCGGCCCACACTGGATCGTTCACCCCTTTCCAAACTCCAGCCCTCAAGAAATGACTAGCGGGTCAGCACCCCTTCAATGGAGCATTAAGCCCATTCCCCAAAATATTGCAAAAAAAATTATGTTTAATGTTGAATGAATGGTAAAAACAGTAAATTGCCATTTGCCATATAACGTTGATCGCTTCAACATAATTTTGGCAATGGGTGTACTATACCCGATTATGAAATCCAGATTTCAGATGCTTTTGTCAGTGCCCTGCCAGGCTTTGAATCTGCAGATTCTTGTCAATTTTGTTATACTAATAATACTATCATCGGTGTAAATTGTACTAACATTGTCACATCCATTTTTTTTTTCTCTTTTGTTTTTTTTTGATGGAGTCAGTTATGAAGTTCGCTGCAATTGATCCATACCGAAATTTCACTATGTCTCGTGTCCAGGAAATAATGATGAACCTCATAATTTAGATCAAATACTGATAATAAACATGTTTTTGCATTAAAAAAGAGGTTTAAATGTGAATCTAAATCATATTTGATATAAATAAAACATGACTACATAAGCAGATCATCCTTTTGTGGCTATTACTTTAAAAAATGTTGATTCATGAGAAATTGCGGAATTTATCAAAACTTCGGGGTAGGGCAGATTTTGAAACATAGATCAGTCCAGGAGCAGTGTATAATGTGTATAAACTGTAAATGGAAGTAATTGCTGCCAAGAACACCTCATAAGGAAATTTTGGGTAAAATTTGATAGTTCTACCCATAATACTTTTTGACTGAGACAGTATCGAAATTTTGCACGAGTTCAAATTGAAAGGAATTTATTGACGATATTCCGCTGAATTTTGCATTTTTTTCACAAAGTGCTACTGCTATAGAACCAAAATTGTTTTAAAACTTGTCAGTTACACCCTTGTAATTGAAATAAGTCACTATCATTGAATTACTAATTCTTTTTCTTGATTTATTCAATGAAACTCACATTTTGTTAAATCAGTAATTTTGACGTCCACGGCAATTACTAAAAAGACTATACAGAAAAAATGCGCACCGACCTGAAGTGTTACCCAAACTTTTCTTGAAGGTCTAACCATATAGAACATTATTATTAGAAGTTTTGCTCTAAAAGAGAGATGGACACTCTGACCCCCCCAGAGCCTACAGTAAATGGAGAAAATATAATATCCTCTAAAAACTGATTTTTCCAGTTCTAGTTGCATATCTTCTTCCTCCTTGTCTCCTTTTTGCTTCTTTAAAGTTTTATAAATGTGTCAATCTGTGGTTTTAAAACACAGACGGGGTAGGCCTACCAAAGCAAGATACTTTATTCTCTATAACCTTACTTTCCAATAGTATTCCCGCTTTCATCTCTATACTTCTTTCTTGTCCCCTTTTCTCTGTTTCCTTTCCAAACAAGTTCTTGTCTACTTATCGCAAACTCTTATTTCGCTCGGACTCCTTAGAGATGAGATTGCACTCGAAACAATTTAGACCTGACGCTTTCTACTCTGCTGTTTATTGTGAAAAAGATAAGCAAATATAGTACCAAATATGGAGTCAGCTTAAGTTTTTAACATCTTCCAGTTTCTCCTAAAAACTTTTTGTTGTGTCTACATTTTTCCCCTGCTTCTGTACGCTTGTATCATAGTTCTAGAGTTGTTTTGACACAGGAATACTCTTGGATTGGATCAAAGCCATTTTCTGTAGAACTAACTTGACACTTGTGTACACAATAGTCTTCCCAAACTTATAGCAGTTTAAAACTGGTCAAAACAGCAGATAGTTTGACAGGTTGTATAAAGTTTTTTCAATTGCAACAGTTTTATTTAGTCTTTTCTGCCGTTTGTAATATTTTCAGGATTTGAACCATTGGTCTATTTCATATCCCCCTGATCAGAGCTCGCGAATGGCCTGATATATCTATCTACATTTAGGTCCTGTATTTTTACACACTTGGTAGGTTACTAATTAGGAAAGCAGGAGGAATTGAACTCCTTTGTACAGTTTCTACAAAATTATTTCTGCACTTGTCAAGTAAGTTCCATAGAAAGCTGCTTTGGTCCAATTCAAGTGAATTTGTTGTGTGTTAGAACGCCTCAATAAGTATGACACCAGAGTTGAGACAGAGAAAAAAAGTAGACACAGCACAAAAGTTTAAGAAACTGTTAGTGTTCAGAAGTAAAGTTGACTCCATAGTGGTGTTATATTTGTTTTTCTCTTTCACAATAAACATCCGAGTAAAACGATTCAGGTTCAAATTGCTTTGAATTCAATCTCATCTCTTTGGAGTCAGATCAGAGAAAGAGTTTGTGGTAAGTTGACAAGTAAAGGTCCGGAAAGGAAACAAAGAAAAGCGGATGAGTAAAATGTCTAGAGATGCAAGTTAGAAAAGTATTGGAAGGCGAGATCTCAGAGAGTAAATATATTATTCAAATATCAGTGTTTTACATTACACTAATGTTACTCAAAAAATTAAACAGGATAATATAGAGGGGTAAAGTACACAAGGATGCGGAAAAGTCAGAATTTGAAGGAATTATCTTTTTGTTTTAGGAATCCATATTGTTTTGGTTTACATTATAATACTATGGAATTTTTCATATCTTACATTTGCTAAGTCTGAAATGCTTGTCTCCAGTGTTTAACAATAATTCATGGTGGTGGGAAGGCACATAGAGGACCTCTCCTTGTCATAGATGGGGATATTACCCTTAATTTTCTGTCCAATTTCATGATGGTTTTGTTGATGCATTAATGGCTCAATGCTAAAAAGGGCAAAACATAAAGCAAAGCCAAGTGTATTGGTTTACATATCTCAAAGTCATCATTGAGCCTGAAAGTATCTGATGTTGCCATTTGTACTACTTACAGGCCCATAGACATTTAAATAGCATGCATTAGGTAGCGATGACACCATGGTGTATAATAAGAATGTGGTTGATACAACTCTTCTTCAGCTAAAAGAAGTTTGCTTCAAAAAAGGGAGCCGAGTCTCCATTTCAAGTAGTGAAATGTGAGAAGGGTTTGTCAACAAGGAATTGGTTTGGTTTGAGCAGACGGTTGTAGGCAGAAGCATACATGGTGAATATCGGATTGATGTAGAGAGTGGGTAGACTGACCATTTGTTATTCTTTATGGTCATCTGAAGGTTCTTTTGAATCCCAGCCAGGCCACTTCAAAAGTAAATAAATAGTAATGGAATTATTCAAAGATGGTGACTGTCCCTGCGATCTTCAAATAAGAAATTTACAGTGTTTCTTTGTGCTAAGTCATTCCAGTCCAAGTTTAAAATGTTATTTTCATTAATAATATCTAACAATTCAATCCCATGTGGTAGAACACCATTCTGGTAGAATTTCTCGCAATGGTAATGTTTGCAATAGGCTACAATGTAGCTTCCAAGGCTATACAAACTCAGCTTTACATTCATGACCTTTGACTGCATACCATGCCTCCAACATGTATTTCCTGACTTATTGTGACATGTACCATTTGAATGGAGAAATGCAGCCACAAGCGCTGTACTCAAACTGCATATTGGGTGATGCCTGTGTCCCAATAACAATGGGAGTTACTGCTTTGCCCTGCCGTACAAAAATAATGGGTTGTCTCTTTTTATAGAATGGATTTATAAAGTATAATGGAATGTAATGTCATTGCCTCTGTATGGAAGCATTCTATTCCATACTGGCCATGTTGTACAGTAGAAAAAAAGACCCCACCAGAATAGAACAGACCGACTAAGTCACTTGCATAGAATACATTGTAGAATAGAAGGAATAAACAGAATGGATATGTACAAAGTGTAGCTTTTCAGATGGATTCAAATGCTGACAGAAATCGTCGGCCACATGCATTACCAGGTACATGACAGGAAAGATAAAAAAAGTATCGGTTTTTGGTAATTTGAAAACCTCTCTGGCTTCAAGTGTCACCATCTAAACTGAATTGAAAACACTCAAATATTACATACATGTATGATGTTTTCTGATGCGGACATCAATTTGACCTTCAAATTTAAAATGATTGTAGGAGACAAAACTTTTTGCATGCAATGTTGGACCACCCTATGCAGGAGTGCTTATATCTGGTAGATCTAGAAACGCCCTTTTGTCTGTTCATTGTCTGTTTCTCAAGTCCCAAATCCATCAAAGTTAGAACTCAGAAGCAAGTACACCATAATAGGGAGAAGTTCAGCAAGTGGCCCAGTTCGAACAATCTCTGAGGAGCAACTTCCATTAGTTACCCCCTCAAAGGGGTGATTAGTGTTTAGTAATAGCTCTGTGTTCAAGGTTCATACACCCTGAGGGGCTCAACTGGTCCTAAGTAAGCAAATGAAGGCCTCTGTGATATATGCTCTTCTAGTGTACAACAATAAATCTATTTCATTGTGGCTTTTGTTCTTTGTTCTTTGTTTGTGAAGTGATATTTGAGGGGAATGTTCGATCACTGTTGGATGAATGATGAGCCACATTGATGGATGGATGATTGGGCATTACATCCTGTATTTATTCACTATTTAGGCTAATTTTGACAAGAGGAGGATACAATAATGAGGGGAAGGATGATTGACCCAGCTATTGTCAGCCAAGTACATCGCAAGATTTGTCAAGCAAGCCATACTCATGCTGTGTAAAGTCTATAGCAGTGGCTACTGAACTGCTACTGAGGACTATCAAATCCAGTATGAGACACAGCCACCCCAACCCCCTTCCTCCCTGCTGTACCCATTAGAGCACCCTTATGTGATTATAGCTTTCAGGGAGTAGTAGTGATTGATCAGACACTGCACCATACGAGAAATTGATAGTCAGGATATCATATCAGATTAGTCCATGTGCTACAGCTGTGTCTTGAACAGGATCACACTAGGGTGGGTATAACTTGCTGTTTACAATAGAGGAGATATTCGGATTGCATGACAGGATAAGTTAGTGTTACAGCTGACGAATGACAAGTACTTACAGAATTGTGACATATTCATTGTGAGGTCATGTGCCTATTCATGCCATGTTATTCTACAGGACTCATGAGGAATGTGTGGTCATATCAAAAAAAGTCACCAACTGAGTATCAATGAGGTCACAAGTTACTCAATGACAAATTGACAGTTAATTTCAACGCAATGGATAGGGCCTCTTGTGTAGTCATTGATGTCCACTGGCCGGCTGAATGTAAGTACTTGTCATTCGTCATTGATGTTTTGCTGAAGACAAGATAAGGTTGGGACAGAGTATGAACCTTTTCCTCATTATTTTCTTACTTTAGATTTAATTTTGTAAAAAAAAAACTTAATGAAATGAATTGCACCATACATATTTCATTGATTTAAAGTAATTTATTGCTCTTTGTACATCAGTAAATTTGTTACTGCACTAGTGTGTATATTATTTCACTACATAATTTTGGAGTCACCCAGTATTTTCACAAATTCACCAATTTCAACCATGTTGAAAAGAAAGACAATAGTCCTTATCTTGATATGAATTTTTGTGCACAATAAAATACATAACAAAAGCCTGCCCTTGAGACTAGGGACAATACAAATTCACAAGAAGAACAATTATCATACTTTTATGCCTCTAGATTCTTGATGTTTTTTGATATTCTTAAGATGTCATTTCATAATGGCAAAACACAGCAAGTACTAATATTATGAGCACCCGATGAACTGATAGCAAGATTGTATCAGGTCCCAAGAGACCACTAAAAGACAGTTCTATCTACTCAGGCAGCAGCCCCTGTAGAAGAGTTCAGTTAATGTAAAAGCAACTGAGTTGATGTCTCTGTTTCAGAATTTGCCTCATGCAGATAAAAACGATTGGGAGGATTATTTTGCCTCTGTAAGTTTGCACATAAATTATTATATAAATCTTAACATTATATTACCAGGAAAAGGAAAACTTATGTAGCTCTGCAAAGAATGTAACTTACTACGAAATTCATGATCAGTTTTCAAACACCTTTTACTAAGTCATCAAGAAGCTACATGTATAGTTGTATACTATACAGGTCAGGAGCCTCATTTTGCAACTATAGAACTTTCATTTCAACATGAAAAAGGCTTACATAGCTAATGAAAGTCATCCGTCAATCATTCTCTTGTATTTATAGAAAAGGTCACATGATGTAAGAAACTTTTACAAATAACTGCAATTGTAACAGTGTTGTGCATATGTCCCCTCGAAATGCAATACTGTGGTAACAGTGCAATATGAGGCAGTATAATAAGCCATATAAAGGGTAATATAAGGAATATGACATGCGATATAGGTTGGTAAGGACATATAACTTGCACTGTGCAGATAAATTCTGTTACATCTGAATTTTTATGCTGGACTGTTGCTACAAGAACTTTTGGAAGGTCAGGATGTGGCAAGATTGACCAGATAAGACATTGTTACAACCTTGTCATTATGTTGCAAGATACGATACTATTGCCACTTTGTTGTTAGGTTTCAGTTAGTCAGTCAGTCAGTAACTCAATCAGTTAGTTTTTCGGTCAGTCAGTTAGTCAATCAATAAAGTAGTCAGTTAGTGATTCAGCATCACTCCAAGGGGCACACAATGTAAACAAAATGTTGCTAATTGTGGTAGGCTCATACATTCAGCTTGTAAAAAAGTATGGTAGGAATTATGTTGCCACGAGGAGAACACTATGTCACTGCTTTTTTTCACATTTTGAAACTTTTTGACAACATAGCAGTCATATCTTTGACTGGGCTTTGCAATGTTATGTCATCATTTCTATCATACAATTCTAGCTGATTTTAACAAACACTGCGACAACAAGGTGATGTTGTCATAACGTTTCTGCAATGTAGTTGTTCCCATTGCCTCTTTATTTATATATCAGTCTATGATATTGACCTATTAATTTATGTACCGATTGATTAAAGCGCTAACTTTAACCTGCTGAAATTTCACAGACTCTATGAAGCAGTCTTCAAGCACTAAATTCTTGAACTTTTGAATATCTTCTTTTGTTTTCTAACACACCTTGACTGTGTTCTATTCTTCGGATAACTCCATTGTTTCACCTATTCGTTTATTCTTTTATCTGCGGCTTCATCTTGAACCAGCCTCTTCAGACCTTTGTTGCTCAATCTATGGACTATGGAGCAAAGCAAAGAGGCAAATCTTTATTGTAACAAAACCTTCCAATATTGTGAAACCTTCCAAAACCTTTCTTGCTGTGAAATCTGCACACATTCAAGTTATACAAAGCCTGCTCTGTATCAATGTTAAGAGGAGGCTCCTAACAGATCTAAGAATCGATCCTAATTGGGTTAGAGAATACAGAAGTATACCAAAGGCATTAGGCATTGCAATATTGTCTCCTGTGAGAGCTTCCTAACAATTCCAAAACGATTTAGAACACTCAGAAGTATGGAGAAAGAAAGGGATGGAACCAAATCACTTGAAATCAGATAGCACATACAAAAGAATGTAAGATTGATAGCTTAACAAGAATGGATTGGTGCGGAATTGGTAGACAAATTGGTAACACTTGGGTCACTTATTTGGTCCTCTATTGAATCGGTTGATCTGTTATGGTGAAGTTCAATGATTTGCAATTAGTTAATGTGTGGTTAAGTAAACATTTCTAAAAGTGGGTCAATACTGTCTTTTCCATGGCAATACCAACAGTGGAAGGCAATGGAAAGATGGGGATTGTTTCAGGTTTTGTAGTGTCCCAAACAGATGGAGCAAAAAGGAGTGTGTAGGCTGCAATTGGACATATTTGATGGACCTTCGATGTCCTCCATGACCAATATTCCACTAGTCTTTGTTGGGAAAGTACAAGACCCCTCCAAGGCTCCCACATTTGGTACGTGAATAAGATGTTGTGCACTCCTTTCTCTCTTGCTCATTTTACATAATAACAATTAGCCTTGTGAGTTACAAAAAATTGCCTTAGAGGATTAACAAACATCATACCAACACACCTACATGTTCAATAACCTTCATAAATGCTCTCCTGCCTCCAAGTCCAAGAATGTTCTAAAACCACAAGAAGCCACATTTCACTTTGCCATATACATTCATTCCTGTCTGATATAATACCGACTTTGACTACGTGACCATCTTCCCGCTGCGCTAAGTCCGGGCACTAATTCAGTAATATTTTTCAGGTAGAAAATATCTTCCGCTGGAAGACTGTACTCTATGTAGGACCACTTCATAGCCACAGAATAGAAGGGACGGTCTTTTGAATGATAATATACAGGAGCTACTCCCCTCAGTCTCTCACCCCCCCCCCCCTTTGTAGCTTGACATTCCACCCTTTATCCCAACCTCCTCCCTCGCCCCACCACCCTTCGCCCCTTCTCCTAACATACCCTTCACCCCCCTGGCCTTATTACCAGATGATGTGTCCAGGGGTGTCACAGGTTACCCCCTGCTCATCCATTGTCTTGTTAGCCTGATCCATTTCCTATGTTATTATTTCCTTTGCCATAAGAAAGATGGATTCACCCCCTGAGAATAGTGTTATTCCGAAATCAATTGGGCATTATTGCAAGAACACTAAGTCCTAGTAAGATATAAGTGTCAGCATCTTCTCAGGAGGGATTGGTCTATGTTGTGTGTGTTGTTTCTTAGATTTGGGACAGAGGTTTGTATGTTGGCCTATAGAGATCGAATTTAAGGATTGTAGTTGCAGACAGTGCTGACGCATGTGTTCATATTTTCATCCCTATGTATGCGTTCTTGGTCAATGTGTAATACACTTTGGGGTGTACATGTACGTGTATTTCAGCATGTAATGGTAAATTTGTAGTTTTTCAAGCAGTGATATCTCCTATAAAGGCTTAATTAATAATCATACTCCTTTTAGGAGTCTCCTAATCTATCTGTAAAGGTTGATATTTTTCAGCTTGTATTGGTACTTTTCATTGTTGGAGGTCCCAAGGCCATGTTTGATGACCTTGGTCTTGCTCTCAGATGCCATATCTTTGGCCTTTGTCTCGGTCTCGGGTGCTTTTGGTCATGAATGGGCTTCGAGGCCACATTTTTATGGCTTCAGTCTCGGTGTCGGAGGCTCATGCCTTCTTCTCGTTTCGACTTCGGATGCCCCGACCTCGACTACAACACTGGTAATTTTTTATTAGTTAGGCACACAATTTCCATTCACTTTCACGATGTGCTAGGAAACTATGTAATATTAATAAAAGCTGAGTGTACTGTACAAATGTATGGCACCACTTCAACTGCATCCTCCCAACGCAAGCCCTGCTAAAATGGACAGGGCTTTCTGCTATTTCCAACCTTTTCTGTGATTGGCTGCTTATTTAGGTCATAAGCATTTTGCAGGCAGATTTAGTCCAATTATGGACACTTAGAGGATTACTGGCAACTAAGAAAAACAGTGTAAAACAAGCAAACTTTCAAACAGTTTCATTTCACAACTGTGAAAATACATAATTCAATGGAATTTTCTGAACTGTGATAGCACCTTTCAAGAATACACAATTTCTCCATTTGTAACTGTGTGAAACAGAAGCAACAATTTCAAACTGTGATGTAGCAGTCCCTGATGGACTGGGTCAGTTAATTAGGTATTCATGAATTAGCAAAAATTATGGGCCATTTTGTCATGGTATGACTTGGGATGATGCTTCTACTGAGACTGGAGTTCTCTCCAGAAAGGGGTCCTATAGACATTTGCATATCTTGTCAAAAATATAAGGGCCTTGTCTGAACTCAGAGCCAGTGTTTCGGGCATCTTACGTGCCTGGATAATCGGGATTAAAATCTAATCATATGCACCCTCTGCAAGTAAAAATTGGGTAACTGTTTCGAATTGTGAAGTTTTCAAGATGACTGAAGGATTAGTGGCAATAAAGCAGTCGGTCATTGGGGACTCTGATCAGCCTGATTAATTTTTCCTCATCCATTAATTAAACCTGTTAGACCATATTTTAAATTATAGGGATACCCCTATGTATGCTTGGATCAGAGCCCATTTTGATGAACATCATTTTAAAAGTAAACAACGAATCATTTTCCTTTTTTCAATTTTTTTTTTTACATATATTGAGATGATGGATGATACTAACAATTCGAGTCAGATATATTTGGGGAATATGCAATATACAAATGTGTTGATTGCCACATGGAAACAATTAATTTAGACTTCTGCGAACAATATTCCTATTTTAATCAGAAGACAAACAGTCTGCCAAAGCTATCACAAAGAATGGATCCATGACTCATATTTCCCAAAAGCATTACAAGCATTTAATCACCCATGTGTAAAAGACATTGCTTTCAATTGTGTAGTTAAGTTACCCTGTTACATCATATCAATATCTGTACCCCAAGAGGATTTTGAGAATAAACAGAGAAACACATGGCTTTGCTGTGGTTATGTTATGTCAATGTGATGTCACTGTGGGTTCATGTGATGTCATAATTGGCTATGACTGTTGATTATAACTGCTATAGCTCTGATAGTTTATCTGTGGGGATATTTGGGAAATTACACTCACAAATAGACACAGACAAATAAATATAATAATTATTATATTACTGTCTCTCATAGTTCTTTTTAGAATGGATTGTCCGAATTGTTTTTATATGTTACGTATTTTGAATGGTGATGGAGACGTTAATAAATATATCTATCTATCTATCTATCTATCTATCTATCTATCTATCTATCTATCTATCTATCTATCTATCTATCTATCCAGCCTGTCCTCCAGCTAAATTCGGACATATTGTCTCAGTGTCAAATTACCCTAAATACAGACAATAGGTCTGAATGTGCCACTTTTCAGACAATATCTCCGAATTTAGTCTATTTCAGCAAATAAGTCCGTTTCCAAACCAGCCCATGTAGATAGTAGCCCAGTAGCCAGTGAAAAGGCAGGGATGCTGGCTTGTTATTCACTTTATGCTTTATTTCTTTAGTAAAATGGTTTTAAAAACATTGAAGCATCCAAATGAGAGAAAAAGAAATTTTAGAATCGTTTATTTTAGATGTAATGGGCCTATATCTATACATTCCAAATGTGTAGGCCAAACAGACCTATGAACCCGACAATCCATCATAGAATTTTATTTTTATTTCCATAAATAACACCAGGGGGAATCATATGGATGTGATGCTTTACCTCCTGTATTTCTGCACCTTATTAGTTATTTTTCTTTTGTCGGTAAACTATTTATATTCACCTGAGGCTATTGCTGTATCGCATTTTATTTTCCATAAGTAACATCAATAATAGGCCGGGTTATCAGTGATGGAAATGGGGGGGGGGAGCTTAGGGGGACTGAGCTCCCTTGATCAGAAAACTGGGGGGAGCTCTTCCCCCCAATGATCAGTGGTGAAAATATAATTTCCTGTTCACATTTTCGATCCTCCAGGTACTATTTGCCTCCCCCTAGGCCAAAAATAGCATATTTTCTAGATCCAAACCTGCATTAAGTAGGCCCTATGTAACTGTATGTTAACCCCCCGACATATTATAGACAGGTACGCCCGTGGGGGTGTCATGTATTGCAAGATTTCAGAAAATCTTGATTGCACAGTGCACACTACCATAATATATATGTAGTTATGCATTCCATCAATAATTGTTATGACTGAGATTGGAACAATTGATCTCTGAAAACTTCTTACGTGTAATATCATCAATTTACTAATTAGTTGTACTGGTAGAAAAGCTGAGAGTTATGAATTTTTTTTAATTTAATTTTATTTTATTGTATTTGGAAAATATTTTATATGGGTAACACTGTCAGTCAAAAAACTGTTAACAAAGTGAACAATAAAATATATATATTCCACCCCTCCTGTTCCAATGTTGCATGCCACCCCTTTTGTTTCGTTCAGATTCTTCAATTGATACACCCGCATATATAATTGGGGTATCTTATCAACCCTCTTTTGTTAAAATGTGTATAATAGCATAGAATTATTAGTATAGTTGACCTGGTTACATATTGGCAGTAATAACTTATTTTAATAGGCCTACATACATAAATAGACTTAAAAAAGTATACAAGACATTTAATTCAAGGAAGTTTAAGACAAGCCAGAGAATGAATACTGATGTGTATAAAATATGAGAAAATTGATCTAAATTGTTACTTTTACAGATCCATGTAAAAAAAGCAACAATTTTTCTGGCCTTTTTAAAAGAAAAAATTTGATTAATGGACAACCTATAATTTAATGTACTCAATCTGATGCAACTTCAGTCATCCTTGAAAGCAAAATTAATTCAAAGTTGCAATTATTTACACCAAGCACTGATAATTATCAAGATTATGCAGCTGATTCACTGGCGATTATTATAAGTCAAATAAGCAGACTGGTAAAAAATTTCCGAGAATTGGGAATCAATTTGACAAACATTGGTTATTAAAAAGCTTTAAAAGTTGCAAATAGGTCTAAAGCTCATTTTGAGAATAGTTCATTTTGTGAATAGGCCTATACAGAGCAGTCCGACTATATCTGACCAACAGAATTTGTTGAAAATACGAATTAATTGATATAAATTCAAACAATTAAAAACAGTTAATAATTCAGGAACAATCAATCTCTAATATTTAAACTTAAATTCACTCTTAGCCGTTTTCTTAATATGTTCTCTGTCTGCACTCCTAAATACAATTTGAAAATTTCGTTCTGAACAATAGCTTATGTTGATAAATGATAATTCACTATTTTAATCATTTTTATGGTATCAATACCCCTTATCCCCCACGGGGAGGGTTGGTCTAGTGGTAGCATGCTAGGCTGCTAAGCTGCCAATCCCTGGTATGGGTCCTGGGTTTTAATCTAGCTCTTCCTTGGTCACCTGGGCCTATGCTGGACAGCTGTTTCGATCATTCTTCGCCTCATTACCGTTTCCTCCTCATGTCCTAATAAGCCCACCTGTGCATAAATACGGGACATAGAACTCAAATCACCCATCCATCAAACAATCTCCTCCCCACCCCACACTGTTGAGGAACCTTATAGATGGAGCCACATGTGGCATGCTCTCTCGTATTAAAATGGGAGTATGGCTAAACATGATGTAGCTGCCAGCTGAATCAATTTTGGGTACATACCCAGTAGATAATAAGTAATAAATGGGCCAGCAAGAGATTCATAGGATTGAGGTAAAATACCAAGTGCTTTCCTTCATTTTTCCGCATTTTGCCTGATTTTGTCATATATACATGTAAATTCTCTCACATCTTCCCTAATTTTATAATATTTCACTGGACAAGGGATAAAATCCACCTAGACACAGGATATTATACACATTTTTTTAGTACATTTCTAATATCACCCCAATACTAAGCCTTGAAGAATCTTAATGATCTATCCCAATTACAATGATGTGCGTCCAATTCATTGCACAACCTCCCCATAATTGAACATTTGTAGATACTCCAAACAATCAGGTAAGATTCAGATTATAGGTCTGAATATCACAAAATACAGACAATTGCTCCGAAAAGTGGCACATTCAGAGCTATTTGCTGAATTTAAGTGTTTTTGTCACTAAGACAATATGTCTGAATCTACTGGATGACATGTTGATCTATCGATCTATCTATCTATCGATCTATCTATCTATCTATCTATCTATCTATCTATCTACAAACTTATAACCGATCTGGTGTTACTATACCAGAACAATCTTTGATGATATTTGGCATCAGTGACTAAAATATGTTTGTCTGAAACTGGTTTTCTCTAACTTTTACTAAAACTGCCCAATTAGCTTTATGTCCAATCACAATTGGTTGAATGAAAAGGCCTATAGGCTGTTTTACACTGTACTACAAGAGCCCATGTTTGTGAGACCATAACTCTGCATGGGCAAAATGGATAGCCCTGATTTGAGCTTAATGGTTATGGGCGTTCTAGCTCAGTGACCATTAAGATAAACTCTGTGTTTATGATTTACAGCCATTTTCATGATTTACTGAGACCATCCATATTTCCCAGGGAAGAGTTTACATGGTAACAACCATGTATGCTTACACACTGATGTAGCATTCGCACCAATTGAAAATGAATAATACTTTTAAAGGAAGTGAAACGGAGGAAGAGGTGGAACGAGGGAAGGGAACAATGTAGGATAGATGAGAGAAGACAGAGAGGGGAGAGGGAGGGAAGAAGGAGAGAGGGAGAGAGAAGGAGAGAGGGAGAGAGAAGGAGAGAGGGAGAGAGAAGGAGAGAGGAGGAGAGAGGAGGAGAGAGGAGGAGAGAGGAAGAGAGAGGAGGAGAGAGGAGGAGAGAGGGAGGAGAGAGGGAGGAGAGAGGAAGAGGAGAGGAGAGAAAGATGAGAGGAGAGAGAGGGGGGGACAGAGAGGGGGGAGGGGGAGAGGAAAGAAGAGGAAAGAAGAGGAAAGGAGGGCAAAGGAGGGGAAAACAGAGGAGAGAGTAAAAGAAGACAAAAGAGTGAGGAGAAGGGAAGGAGGAGATAGAATGAAGGAGAATGAAAAAAACTGTCCAAAAGATGAAAGAAGAAGGAAAGAGGGGAAGGAGGAAAGAGGAGAAACAAGGGGGAAAGAAAAAATGTAAGAGCAGGAGCCTTGGAGGAGAAGAGGGAAGACAAATTGGCAAAGGAGAAACTAAAATGGGAGAGTGAAGGAAGTTTAGATAAAAAAGAGAAGAAGAAGACAAAGGAAGAAGATGAAAAACAACAGAAAGCTGGACAGCGGAGAAGGAAAGTAGTAAAATTAAGAGGACGAGCAGCAACCACGAACACAATTTATTGGATATTTACAAAAGATGAAAATATAAAAATAGACAACATATGGAACCAGCGAAGTATTGTAGTTGCAGAAAGTACCAACTCCCAGCCAGAATAAACATTCTCCCCAAGTCTTTTCATGCTGACAGACCTCCTTTTTCTCGTTTTGTTGTACTTCTTTTTTCATACACACAACCAACAACGCTGTCAACAGCACACATGTCATTCAGGGAAATTTGTGAGTGTGACTTTACACCCTTGCAAATTGCCAACTTCCGGTGCATGATTGCATAATTCATGTTTAGAAAGTTCGTCTGCTGAGTGCCAGTGTGTGGTGTGTCTTTTTCCCGCCAAAACTGAAAGCAGACGACAGAAAAATCACAAAAATGACTGAAGCAGACGAGAATGGCAGAAGGAAAAATGGCAAGAGTAAACAAACAAACAGCACGCACTGTGTTATGGGGTTACAAGGGGGAAATGGAATTCTTGTTGGTAAATAAAACAGAAAATAAACGGCAAAAATACACCAATGTTCTCTTTGAACTTCGCAGAGTTGTGAGATCTTCGGTATCCTCCTTGCGAATGTCCATAGAGTACAGAAAGGAAACTAGATAGAGATACATACTACTTTTATAAAGAAAAAGGTCATGAATAAAATGTTATGATGAAAATATGGGCCATAGTAGGCCTAACTGGAACCTAAATGTCATAGATCTGAAGTATTTGAAGTGCTGATTCGCCTAGTATAGGCTTCAGTATATATATGGGTGCCAGTAAACCACAAAGGTATCTAAAATTTAAAATAACATGTCCCTTACCAACTATTAAAATAACATGTCCCTTACCAACTGTAATTTCCAGGGAAAGAGACATTTTCCAATGTGGGATATTCACATATAGTGATGCAGACCAGACCGCCTTGGACCGGTCCGGTCCGCGGTCCAGCCCTGAACCGCCAAAATACCGGACCACCTACAAAAAGCCGGTCCAGTGCCAGACCGGACCGGTAAAGTGCCGGTCCGGACTGGTACAGAGATTTTTCATATCATGATGGGTATCGCATGAATTTTGTCGTATCTAAAAATTAAATTCATATCACAAAGCTTGCTTGAACCCTAATTTTTATCATAATTTTCTAAATACCGATGGACCGCTTCTGGACCAGTCCAGTAACAAAATCGGACCACCTCACCCTTGACCAGACCATGACCGGACCACTTTTGAAAATACCGGACCACCCAACAAACACAATTACGTTTAAATTACGTTTATAAACGGTCGAAAATCCGTTGAAAAACTGTTTTTTCATTACGTTTAAATAATGTTAAATTGGATGGTCCAAAAAACATGATTTTAACGTTTAACACAAACGGTTAGAATAATGTCATGCCGATGTTTCCAAAAACTGTTTCCAATTGCGTCAAATAATCAGCAAAATTACGTTTGGATTTAACGGTTTTCCAAAAACGTTTTTTAAACGTTATTTTGATGTTTTCTCCCATGGTTATAATTTATCATTTATTTTCTGTTTATATAACATTTTTTATTCACTCTTTTGGCAAACATTTACTCAACGCATCAGAAAGACGTTTTTGGAATGTTTGCCAATGCATGCTTTTATAACATTATTTGGAGAATGGTTATTTTACGTTATCAGAAAACCGTTATTTTACGTATTTGGAAAATGTTTTCATTATGTAATGGAGAAAGCGTTATTTTTACGTTTTGAGGAAACATTTCTTCAACATTTTTGGGCAACGTTTTTATTACGTTGTGGGGAAAACCGTTTTTCAACCGTTATATTTCAACATTGTAGGAGGAATGCTTTTATTATGGTCGGGGTGTCGGGTGGCACTGTATACATTTGATTTGTTGTTTGTTTTTTTCTTTTTATTGCATCTGAAGGATCCTGTGTCACTGCTGGCCTCATCATATTCTTCCACTGCAAAGAAAGTATTTGTGATCAGTAAATTGTTATTCACTAGTTACTTGATAAATACAAAATGTCAATAATACATAGGCCTATATATGTGAATAAGTTATAAATCTCATAGAAATAAGAGTATAAGCCAAACAATAAAACAAACCAGTAGAGATTTAGAGAAGGCAGGTAAATAAGAAAGGAAGACAACATCATTGAAGGAAAGAGAAACAAAAATACAAATGGGAACTAGAGTATTCAGGATTTTAAAGTAAAAAAACTGAATCCCCATATTTTTAGTATATTTTCATTTGTAAACTCCCCCCCCCCCAATCTGACATTTTCTGGATCCACCCCTGGGGAAGATAGGAATGACAGGATGTGATAGAAAACTTAAGACTGGAAGGATAAGGTAGATGAGCCAGATAGGAAAGATAGAATAGATAAGCTGCATTGCAAGGACAAAGTAGATTAGTCAGAAAGAAGAAGAAGGTAGAAAGTATAATATATGAAGGATACGACAGGAAGAAAAGGATAGATAAGTTACATAAAATTGATGAGATGTAATAGATCAGATAAACTATCGATTTGATAGGTTTGATGGACGGATTGATGGATAGACAGATAGAAAGATAGATAGAACGATAGAGAAAAAGATAGAAAGATAGATGGATAGGTAGATAGGTAGATAGATAGATAGATAGATAGATAGATAGATAGATAGATAGATAGATAGATAGGTAGGTAGATAGACAGATAGATAGACAGATAGATAGATAGCAGATTCCTTGAAATGGATACCTGAATTGCAAGACATTTTGGAAAGTTATATCTGGCTTGGCCTATGGATTACAAATTAACACATAGAGCCTCAAATTGAACCTTTCTAGTAATACATCTAATAAAATACTGGTCTTTGGTAAATTAAAAACATATGCTAGGAGATTAGGCCTAATTAAGGGAAAACTGTTTTTTAGATAGATAGATAGATAGATAGATAGATAGATAGATAAGTAGATAGATTGATAGATAGGTAGATAGATAGATAGATAGATAGATAGATAGATAGATAGATAGATAGATAGATAGATAGATAGATAGACTTTGGTTTTGGGTAGCATAAGCAAGATTATAATACTAGTAATACCTGGAGGCTGCAGCCAAGAATTCCTCAAGTTATTGTGTATCTGCAGAAAAATCCTGGAAGAAAAAGTGAAGTTATACAATTAGTGTTCTTAACATATTTCAAAATATTACCACCCAAATATTGTAATGCATGTTTCTTAATTGATAAGAAATATTGAAAAACTCACCTATGGGTCTTCAGCATGATGTTGCCTGGACAAAATCTGTACACTTCTAATTCTATCTGCTCTATAGCATGTGCATTCAGCCATGGAGGTTGTAAAACTGAGTTTCTTGCATAAATTATAGGGGGTAATTAGGGGTAATTAGCCACTCTGGAAATGTAATTCGACTATGCTTTACAATGAGCAAATTATATTGCAAAATAAATTCTTGTATATTTATATCTGTGTATTTGAATCTTAAATTAGCATTGCATTTAATTAATAGAGTTTGCAAGAAGAAACTTAAATGTTGGATCATTATTTGGAATATGCCACAATATAGTTATAATTATAGCATGCCTATATTATGATATTGTGTTACATGTAGATCTATACAATTTACAAATTTGACCTGTCCTTTTGACCTAGTTATCTATTTAGTTATCTATTTATCTATCTTATTATCTATTTAGTTATCTGTCTTGCTATCTATCTAGTTATCTATTTAGTTGTCTATCTATTTACATGTAGATCCAAAAAAATGCACAAATTGGGACCTGTCTACCTATCCATCTAGTTATCTATTTAGTAATCTAGTCATCTAGTTGTTTAGTTATCTATTCTTCTGTCTAGTTATCTATTTAGTTGTCTATCTAGCTGTCTATCTAGTTAAATGTAGATCCATAAAATTTACAAATAGGACCTATGTACTTGTCTTCCTATTTATTAAGTTATCTAGTTATCTGTCTAGTTAACCTATCTATTTTAAAGTGATCTATCTAATGATCCATCAAGTTATCTATCTATCTATCTATCTATCTATCTATCTATCTAAGTATCTAAGTATCTATCTATCTATCTATCTATCTATCTATCTATCTATCTGTCGGGTGGGGAACCCAAAATTTTCAGTGGACCTTTATGAGCAAAATCCCAGCTGGATGTCATTCGGATGAGACGTTAAATTGGCGGCCCCTTGTATCAGTGTCTGTGCTGGGCAAGTAAAAGATCCCTCACATGGGGTAAATGTGTAACATGTTGAGGACTCCTACTCTCTCTCTCATCTCATCAATCAACCCTCGTGAGCGCCCAGAACTGGGCTTAGAGGGCTGCACTTACCATATCTATCTATCTATCTGTCTGTTTATCTATCTATCTACCTGTTTATCTGTCTATTGTCAGTTTGTTAAACAGTTAGTTTGATTATTAGGAAGTTATAAATGGATCTGATCAGCATTATTCTTTCAGTTCGGATAACCTAAAGGAGAAGGCATGTTCAACTCAAATAAACATTGTAAGTCTCAGAATGGACTATACACTATACAGCCATACAGAAAGCTAAATAGAAAGTACAAAATCAAGTTGTACTTCAGCCAATGATCATAGATGCATAGATCTGTTTTCCGTATACAAGATTAGAAACACATACTGGGGCACCAAGTTGTTTTTTATTTTGTAGAATTTAATGCAGTTACTTATATGATTATTAGGTACACTGTACACAAATATATAAATATATTTCTATAATTTGTTTTTCAAATGTCTGCACAATTTCAAAATGATCTATCTATCTATCTATCTATCTATCTTTCTATCTATCTATCTATCTATCTATCTATCTATCTATCTATCTATCTATCTATCTATCTATCTATCTAATCTATCTATCTAATCTATCTAATCTATCTAATCTATCTTTCATCTGCCTCCAGAATTCTAGGACGCATGATAGTGCATTGTCATTTTAACATGTGAAAGATTGGACGGACCTGAGAGGAAACACCATTTGTTCTGTGCTGCTGCAGTCACAAGTGACAAAATGTTGTGCTTTTCAATTTTAGTAAACAATTCACAGCACAGCAACGGAGGTAGATAGGAAGATGATTTTTGGTGCAAAAGATGCGCATATTAACGGGCTAAATGGATATAAGCTTTCTATCCTGGTTGTGTTATTATTTTCTTCATAATAAAGCATTAAGTGGCCGAAAAACGGCATTTTTCCGATTATTTAGTGCCTTTTTTTTGCTTAGAGGTCTAAAGTTTGCTATAAATTTTGGGGAAAACGATTTTACCAACACCCATCATCAAGTATATCATATGTAGATTCCAAAAGTGTGAAACATTTGTTTGTGGGTGAAATAGTTGTTGATTGATGACGAGATACATTTTAACATGCAAGTCAAAAGAAACACAACTCGCCCTCATGCAATATTAGTCACCTTAGTGCTATAAAAACTGTATATATATATGTGCTGTGCGATAACAGTATAATATAACATAATAATTTGGATTAACCTTCTATGATTAAATCACTTGAAAATTGATTAAATATTTTGAAGTTGGATTTTTTATATTGAGGTACAAGAAACATTGAATTTGCTTTAAAGTATTTTCATAGATCTAGGCATATACACAGCCATTCTGTCATAAGTATAATCCAAAACTACAAAGTTTTCTTTCACAACTGTTGTACAATGTTTGCTATCATGCCAATTCCATGTAAAATTCTATTGCAGTTTTAAGATTATAAATTGATACATAATTAAGTATAGCATACACTTCCAATAAACGAAAAATTTATCTAATTGGCTTCATTTTAAAACTCCAGGAGAGCCTCAATGGCTTGCTTTACTGAGTCTATACTTTTGACTTCAGCAACAAAAGAAACATGGGTTTTTCATAGCATTAAAAACAATTTATTTTATGATAACCTCTGGTATTCAACCACACACATTTTGCTGGAATCAGTCCTTTTGACATTTGCTGTAAACACTTTCCATATATTTACAATGTTAGAATAATGTATTTTCAATGTTGCAGAAATATGTTCTCAAATAACGTATTTTTAATGTTTTCATTGTTCATATTAGAAACGTTAAACAATGAAGTTAAAAGTTTAACATTGTCATTCAGTTTCAAAATTCAGTTGAAAAACATTTTCTTCAAAATGTTTTCAAGTTGATCATTTACAATGCTTCAATGACACTTTCAATATGTTCTAAAACAGTCTTGGAAGAATGTTCCTGTGACCATAACGTAAAATGTACAAGCTTCATTAATCTTTTTACATATTTTCACGACATTGGAATGATGTTTTTTCCACGTTAAAGAAAAACGCTTTCAAAAGACATATTTCTAACATTTTCTCGAAACATTTTAGAAACGTTAAAATATGAAGTTAGCAGGTTAATGTTGTCGGTCAGCTCAGAAATTGAGTTGAAAAAGTTTTATTTCAACATTTTGAAACGGATTATAGATAACGTTTTAAAGATGCTTTTAAGTTTATGTTCAGAAACACTTTTGAAATAAGATTTTTTTCAACGCTAAAGCCAGATGTTAAATCGACATTAGAACTTTATCAACATTCAGAATGTCAGAATAACGTATTTTATGCATTACAGAAACTTATTTTCAGGTAACGTATTTTCAACATCTTCATTAAACGTTTTTTCCACGTTAAAGAAATACGTTTTCAAAAAACATATTTCTAACATTTTCTTGAAACATTTTGTCAATGCTAAAGTCAGATGTTAAATAGACATTAGAACTTTATCAACATTCATAATGTCAGAATAACGTATTTTATGCATTACAGAAACTTATTTTCAGGTAACGTATTTTCAACATCTTCATTAAACGTTTTTTCCACGTTAAAGAAATACGTTTTCAAAAAACATATTTCTAACATTTTCTTGAAACATTTTGTCAATGCTAAAGTCAGATGTTAAATAGACATTAGAACTTTATCAACATTCATAATGTCAGAATAACGTATTTTATGCATTACAGAAACTTATTTTCATTTAACGTATTTTCAACATTTTCATAAAACGTTTTTTCCACGTTAAAGAAATACGTTTTCAAAAAACATATTTCTAACATTTTTTAAAAACATTTTTTCAATGCTAAAGTAAGATGTTTTATCGACATTAAAACTTTACCCACATTCATTATGTCAGAATAATGTATTTTATGCATTACAGAAACATATTTTCAGGTAACACATTTTCAACATTTTCATTAAACGTTTCAAATATGTTAAACTGCAACGGTTGGAATGAAACGTTTTCCATTAACGTTAAAATTTGGTTAAAAAAACGTTATCAAATAACGGTTTGAGCACCGACCGCTATAAAACCGTTGAAAAACCGTTTGTGTTTGCTGGGCACCCTCTAAAAGGTGGTCCGGTCTGCATCACTATTCACATATCCCTGCATTCTATTCTATTCTATTCTATTCTATTCCTAGAAATATTTTATAAACCTCAACCTCAAGGCATTACTTGATTATCATATTTCAATAGACTAAAACTTAAAACCCACAGTTCTGCTTGTTTTCGGCTTTCCAAGCCCAGCAGTCAGCTGTCAAAAGCAAATGAATATGATCCAATCCATGATAGATGACTGGTGTCTGAATTCAGAAAATGTAGCGAATGACAGAATGTTTGATTAATGCAGTCTGCCATGTGACATTATTGTGTAATTTAAGTTCCCTGTGGGATACCAGACTTTGCTCAAATGATGGTTGAAAATCGAGCTTCAGAAAGCAAGTTTACTGAAAAGTAATAGATTACGTTTTGGCATGACAGAATAAAATAAGGATTTTGACAGTTCAGTAGTATTTTCAGTAGCCATCATGTGTGTTTAATATCTATCTATCTATCTATCAATCTATCTATCTATCTATCTATCTATCTATCTATCTATCTATCTATCTATCTATATATCTATCTATCTATCTATCTATCTATCTATCTATCTATCTATCTATCTATCTATCTATCTATCTATCTATCTATCTATCTTTCTAATGCTGGATTGATGCCTTCTAACCATCATGCAAATAAAAGACAAATAAATCCAAAAATCTTAATATCTTTTGAACTGTTGCCCATGCATATATTACAAGTTCACTTTGTGAAATTATGACATTATAACTTTTTCTTTTATTTGACCTCCTTAGTATAAAATAATTTTTACTTTGAAAAGCATACTCTCTTCTTTGCACAAATTTGAAATACCAAATGGTATACAATGGACAATACTTCCCTATAATACAACCAGTGGCCATCTCAAGATTGGACAGTGGGCCAGAAAACAATTTCTTGACCCAACTGAATCGATACTAACTGTATTATTTTGGCTATTGTAATATATTGGCCACTGTGTCTTGACAGTGGTAGCTCCTGGAGTGGACTGAGAGATGGGAAAGCAACCATTTGAAGACATTACAATACAAAAGATTGAAAAGACTGCGCTGGAATAATATAATAGATGGGTGTCATTAGTATAAATGTTTGTATAAATTGGTTTTTTGGAAGATGAAAGTGGGAAGGGGAGTGGGAATGAAGTGGCATGGTTAGTGTAAAATACGTATTGATAGAGAAGGGTGGAAACTGGAGAGAAAATGGGTATGGTGTAATGATGCATGGTAAAAAGATGCATTAGTTTTCCTCTACATATAAATAAAATAAATTTTGGAAGAAAATTGGAAATTGGATACAAATTTCAAATTTGTTAATATTTTGAATTGAATTGTACTTAGATACACAAATGGTTTTGTGAAACTATTGAAATATTGTCTATTTTATGTTTGTTGTGGCTCATGAGTAACTGTTGTTCTATGACTGTATATTGTGACATGGAAAAGAGGGTTGTAAACCATTGTACCAATACATATTGAACACGGTGAGTATCTACATATATTACATAATACATATACAATTACATGAGAAAAGACACAATATATGTTACCTGAAATCAAGCACCTTATATGGTCGCACCAATTCCCGTGGTCCTTCGATTCACCATTTAAATGAATAAATACATTTGTCATTTTTATGTTCATCATTATTATCTAAAACTACTGGTATGGATCAGACAAAGGGAAAGCTGAAAAGTTTTGTTCATGCGACCTTTCAAAACCAAAACTTTACGAGACTTTGGATTTGGTAAAACTCTCATAATCTTCAACAAGCCTGCTGCCTGGGCCCGTCTTTGGTGCGACTGAATAAAATAGCACAGAGACAGTTGGTTTGGGAAATGTGCAGATGGTGTTGGTAACTGGGTCAGTCCTGCAGAGCTTGACCTTGCGATTGAAAGTCTCTACAGTATACATGTACTACAGAAAAGCTTTCTAGAAACACTTTACAGAACTTTATGGAAGTACTTTAAGGAGGCACGTGCATATTGCTTCTGAGAAAAGAACAAAACTAAATGAATACAAATAACAAAACTATGAACTAAATGAATACAAACAACAAAACTGAAAACTAAATGAATACAAACAACAAAACTATGAACTAAATGAATACAAACAACAAAACTGAGAACTAAATGAATACGAACAACAAAACTATGAACTAAATGAATACAAACGACAAAACTATGAACTAAATGAATACGAACAACAAAACTGAGAACTAAATGAATACGAACAACAAAACTATGAACTAAGTGAATACGAACAACAAAACTATGTTCAGATTCCCACTTGCTGTCACCCTGATATACTATCAATCAACCTATGGATGGTTGGATGTGTTTGACCAAAACTCGCTTTAAAGAGCTGCGATATTCCACACCTACCTATAACTGTATGAAACTATTTCCTTCAGCTTTGCTCTTATTTGGGATACAAATTTACTGTTTGTGTATCTAGCCGAATCAGATTACACAGAAGAAAACTTTGACACTTCTACAAAATTGCAAAGATGACATCTGGCCAAATATGTATCAAATATGTATCTCAAATTGCGTTTCGCAAGTGCGTTTTTATGTGACATTTTCTCAGTGGAGCGGAGTGAAAGTTGCGATCTCAAGTTCTCAACTGAAATACATATCTACTCAAGAATTTGGATGGCATCATATGATAATACCCAGGTTGTCAGAAAGTATCTTCTAAGTTGTCGCTTTTATTTTTTTCTACTCCACGAGGATTTCAGAGCCAAGCTACTATGACATTTATGACAGAGCAGTTTTTTGACACAAAGTTTTTTACGATATGATGTGCACATCTTCTGTAGTTCCAGTAGGCCTACTGCTTATTGCAAGAGCCCAGATACTTTGACAGTTAATATAGTGGGAGTACAGTGGTACACCAGGTTTGTATGCATTCCCCTGATTCTTATTAGATCTATATAAATAGTAGTTCGATTCAAAGTCATCTGACTTCTTCAATCTGAATTATATGAGCAGTTATCCTTTTCAGGAACTAGCATTTTCGAAAAGATTGTTTGATTATATGCATGCATAGGAGAATTTCTCAAAGCTAGTAATTCGAGTAAGCTGCACAGTAGCTGTATAAACCCTCTAAAACAGAATGTTCATATTGAAAAAGTTATTTCGTCAGCACTTGTAAAGGAATGGAAAGCAAAGTACAAATTTTCACCAAATGGTTCCTATGAATGAATTTAACAGTTCAACATTGCTTGATGAACAATAATTTGTCTGCTTGATTAGAACATAGATCTATGAGTTATTTCTGTAGTCCTAAACCATATTCTTTGTAGAATACGACAACTGTCCATATACCTCAAAAATCAATCATACGTTCTGGGTGTTAACAGGGACACATACTGATTTTGTTATAACATTTCTTTCCTTGTGTCATCTTTTTATTGGCAAAATCTAAAAAGAACTTCTTACTGTCATATGCATTTTTATAAGCAAATTGTCACTTTCTTTAGTAATTCTTTCACTCTTCTACAGCATAGACCTGCCTATAAAATAAGAAGTAACAGCACTGTTATACAATGTGGCAGTCCACTGAGTCCAGAGCTACTTTCACAATATCTACACACATTTCCTGAAGATATGAGCACAATATGAGGGCAAAGAAAGAAGGAAAAGCGCAGAATGACTAGCTGCCACCAATCAGATAGCGTTATCATGCCCGTCCAGTCAGGAGGCCCGTCAAAATGCCGCCGTTGCAACGCTTGTTTATTGATTTCTGACTGGTGCACAATATGCTGACGGAGATAGCCGATGATACACGATGATTGCCGAGCAGGCGCCGACATGCTATTCGGTACAAGGGCGATTCTATCAACTGAAGCTCAGTGCTACAGGGATGTACCTCTTGTACTGGGCTTAGTGGTGCAATGTGTTTGAGCTATCCCTCAAGGCTACTTGTTAGTATTTATCCACTGTATGCTGGTGTGACACTGTGTAGGACAAGTTTGCTGACTTCGATAGCAGTTGTGACCATGCCTGTCTAATAAGTGTAGTGCACTACAGAACATGTAGCTACTTTGAAAGTCGTTGTGACCTCTTTGGCTTAGAAGTTTACTATAATTGAGCTGTCCCAGAAGGCCAATCGCCAACTACATGTAAGTGTAATGCTCCATAGGACAAGTTTGCTAACTTGGATAGTAGTTGTTGTGACCATGACTGGTTTATCAGTGTAACACTCTGTTGAACTGATTTGTAACTTTGATAGTCATTGAGACCTCTGAGGCTTCGTAGTGCAATATGTTTGAGCTATCCCTGAAATCTTGTTGGTTACTTCATGTCTGTGCAATACTGCATAGTGAAGTTTGCTAACTTGATAGTAGTTTTGACCATGCCTGTTTGAATAGTGTAACACACTGTAGGGCGAGTTTGTGACTTCGACAGTCTTTATGACCTCTTGGGCTCAGTAGTGCAATGTGTTTGAGCGATCCCTGTAGGCTATGTTGCCACTACAATGTCAGTGTAGTACAACATGGGACTAACTTCTGTAGTTATTGTGACCATGAATGGTTAATTAGCTCAACATTGCATGACAACTTTGTTAACTTAGATAGTAGTTTTGACCACGGTTGGTTAATTTACTGTCAACAATTTATAAATACACAAGTTTGATAATGGTTGGGATGAGCTGAATATATTTATCTTTGGAGCTGGCAATGACTCTTAGATATTTGAAATATTCAGCTTAGTGGCTAGGAGTAGGAGGGACTGACTCTTTATATTTTCAGTGTTGGCAGAGACTTTCAGATGTTTTAAATATCCCAGATTTTGTTGGAGAGGGACTGAAGATAACTAGTTTCAATGCTGGCAGTAGCTTCTAGATGTTCATTTCACCACAAGGCCATGATACAAGCCACACCATTGTGTTGAGTGTACCACACCATCAAGATATCTGACTTGACTCTTTGTAGCTCTCTGCCTCTGCTTATTAAATGACCATGCTATCTCAAACATTGCACATTGCTGGCCATGTACTAAACAAATTATAGCTAAGGAAATGTGTATTGCTACAGAAAACAATTTGTCTTTGGGCCATGATTGGCTTTGTACACTAAAGACACTTACTGCTAACCCTGTAATATAAATTACTAAGGGGTAAATTAATAAGCATGTACATGCCACAGGGTGCATGCTTGATATAAATAATGATGTGCATCTCCAGATGTGCATGGACCAGTAAGTATCTAGTCCTTGTTACAAGACTTAGTAATGTAGCAATATCTGTATATTAAATTTTTGATACTTTTTCAATGAAGATAAATAATCATATTACAAGCATTAAATCGAAGAATGATATCACTCATTTACACAAATCAACCCATTAAAATTACTGAATATCACCGTTCTACAGATGGATGATTAAGGCTTTATGTCCTGTATTTATGCACTTGGTAGGCTAATTAGGACAGGAGGATATCACCGTTCTAAATGATATATTTATCACTTTAAGCATAACTTTCCTTCACATCCTTCGACAGACCACTGTGTCTTTCTGTTTAACCCTAAGGGGCCGACCAGATGATCTTTGGGGGGGGGGGCTATGGATATTTGGTGAAAAAAAAAGATTGTTTCCCACTTAACACCGAAAAAAAATTTGTTCAGGACATGGAAATAAAAAAAAAGTTTGTTTCCACCTGTAGCTAAGGTACCGTAATGTTAAAATTCCGATAAAAAAGTTTGTCGAGAGTGCGAATGCAAAAAAATTGTTCGTCAACGCGCCGCAAACGAACAAAAAAGTTTGTCCCGCGGGTAAAGTCCATAGCCCCCCCCAACTATCATCTGGTCGGCCCCTAATTCTCATGTCGGCGGAGTTCGGTTAAGGCTGAAATATATTACTTAAAACCCAAAACCCTTTACCATTTTATTTTAGTTCATAACATCCAAACAATAAGTCGAAGGGCCTAGATAATGCTGTTTAAAAATCGATTAATTCATCGTATGATCATTTTAACTCTAGCTATTAAATAGTGTTCGGCGGTTCTGATATATTTGGTTCGGTTTGGTTATTTCCGACCCTAGAACCGCGGTTTCGGTCCGGGTTTCGGTCCGCAATGTGTACAACATGATTTTTCGATCCGGAAGGCAGAGTCCAGGGAGAACCTAAACTACTCTAGCTGACATGGGAAAAGTGAAGAGATGACGATTACAAGTGCTTACAGTTTCGTCATTTTCTGAATAAAATAAGAGAAAATACGACTACCGAAACACACAGTTGTTTGATTGAACTTCGGTTCAAGTTTCAGTTGTAATGGTACAACCGAAACTGAACCGAAATTTCGGGAATCGGCACAACACTACTATTGAACCAATCATTTACATTTACATCTTCAATAACATTCTTTGTACAGCGCATTGATAATCCGAAGTCCAGCTGGGATGTTACCCATGAATGAATGTGGTATTTTGTAGCCCTACCCTGTTAGAGTTCTCGATTGGGCAGGAATCAATCTTGGGACTTCCAGACCAGTTGAACTTCCAGAAGGAAAACTTTGTCACCACTATTTCCACAAGTACACTAACCTTGTGACATACAGAGCATACAAGTCCTCTAAGTACTGTACTACATACACTATCAATCCTGTCTAATCTCAGCTCACGGTCACTGAGCGAGCGAACTGTACACTCCGGGATGCTTTTGACTTGATAAGCTGAGTCACAATGACATAGCATGACAAGCAAGCTTAATATGCCAGATTTACTGTCATATTTTTGCTGCAAAGCAATCTGCAACACTAGAGTGGATATTTTAGGGTATTGGTACATTTTGTTCAGAGTAGATAAGTATAGGTTATTTAGTATATTCACCACGGGAGAGGGATATGTTATTTATCAACCGAGGATTTTAAGCTGAGGTGTAACACGTAATCTTACCTTTGACATATGGGATCAGGAGGTAGGTTAAATCCGATTCGCTTCTTCAAACACTGTTTCAGATAATGCAACAGTCCTTGCGTGTGGTCGCAAAGCGGTCTTTCGAATGTGTGTGGTCTATCAACTACTGAAATGCAATTTCACCAGCACAGTGGAAAGATGGTCATAAAATACAAGGTGGTCTTATTACAGAGGGTCACACAATGCAGGTCCATCATATATTTGTCCATCCAGCTGAATGGCCGATTTAGCATCTCATCCGAACGACATCCAGCTGGGATTTTGCTCCTTAACGTCGACTGAAAATTTTCGGTTCCGTATCCAGGGTTTGAACACTTGAAGAGTAACATTTATAACATAACATAATCTTTATATTGTACGAAGTAACTATTCCATTCTCTGCTGCAGTTACTTGGTTCCCTTAAATGAGACACAATATACATGTCTTGCAGTTCATGTTACATCCCAGTTGTAGCCTTCCGGTCTATTCTGTTCTTGCAATTTCAGCCAAGTAGCTTCAAGGCATGAAGCAAGGGGATTCACTCTGCCCCAACTCTATCCTGTATTTTTCATCAATAAACTACCCCAAGCCAAACTAGTGGCAATTTTCTACCAGGCAAATAGAGAGGGTACTATATTGCACCGGAGACAACTTACTTTAAACAGTGTGTAGTGTTGCAACTGTGCTGCTGCTTTAACTTACCATCTCAGAAGGGAAGAGTGGGGGACAATAGTAAGACCCAATTTGTATCGGTATATCTCAACGTAACACAATGGTGACAGGTAGTAGTGAACTGGGGGATGGATGATGGATGATTTGGGCTTTATGTCCTGTATTTATGGCATTTTATGCACTTGGCAGACAATTAGTACAGGAGGAGGACACGGCAGTGAGGCCAAGGATCATGGAAACAGTGGTCCAGCATAGGCCCAGGTGACCCGGCCACTTGCAGGGGTGTAGATTTTTCGTTTTTGTAGGGGGGAATGATTTCCGCGAAAGCAAAATTGGTGCGAGGCTCAACGAACCGACAGTCGCATGGCGGGGGATTTCGGGGTTCCATTTATTATCTAAAGATCATTTATTGTCTAAAGTAAGTTCCTAGATACAGGTCTTTGACATGTACTTTCTAAATAACAACCAGCTGGTATTATGGAAAATTAGCTTAATATGACTAATAATTGTCACCAGAAAGTAGTTATAATTTGAAATTCTAGAGGGGGGGTGGGGATGATCATATGATATCTCCCCCCCCCCCAGGCTCATCCTAGGGGAGGATGCATCCCCCCCATCCCCCAGGATCTACGCCCTACCGGCAAGAGCTGGATTCCTTTCAAATGGGACCTCATTAGCAGAAAGTAGTTGCCTTACAGATGTCCTCCTATTCACAATATTTTGTCCATATGTATATAGCCATCAAATATAATCACAACAGTGATTTTATTTTGCAACTTGGAAACTTACATTATGTGAAGTACCTCTGAAAACAATCCCATAGAAAGTAAAATACAAAGTTACATCCCTGGTCTACACACTTTAACCTTGGACACTTCCTGTTCCGGACATAATGCTCTTCTAAGTACACCAACTAACTACAGGCAGACAATATGGCGGATGACCTCCCTTAAATGGACACTTAACTCTAAGGTTACTCAGTGCAATTACCAACAGATTTTTGTGTTTGTGTAAATTGGTGTTTGTAATGTTCTTCTTAATTTTTGTTGACAATGTGTTTTCAATAGATAATTGATCAAAATTATATGCAGGTATTTACAATTCTCGTCACATCAACCACTGGAACATAAAATAGGTGTTGTACGAACACTTCAGCACAGGGCCAAGCATCATGTTACAGCCGTGGAAGATCTGGAAACTGAAACCAGTCACATCAAGAAAGTCCTTGCTATCTCGGAGTATCCAGCCTGGATCTGGAACCAACCTGCCTCAAAGAAGAAGAAACAGCAAGATAAGCCAAGTTCGAGGAAGATCCTTGGGCACATCACACTACCCTATGTCCAAGGAGTAAGCGAAGCCTTGGCAAGGAGAATAAGGGCAGCTGGCATCATGGTGCACATGAAGCCACAAACAAAACTGAGAGACCTTCTTGTAAAGCCCAAGGATAAAACTGCAGACATGGAAAAATCGGACGTCATCTACAAGATCGAATGTGGGGGTTGCAATGCAAATTATGTTGGAGAGACAAGCCGCTTGTTAAAATTGAGGGTCAAAGAACACCAACGCCCGACCTCACCAGTTTCTGAACATGCCTTGAACACCGGCCATGAAATTAACTTTGATGAAACCAGAGTGATCGATAGGGAATCGGACTGGTTCAAAAGAGGCGTCAAAGAAGCCATCCATATTGAGGCAAATAAAAGCAACTTGAATCGGGATCGAGGACGACACCACCTGCCAACAATCTATCGGCAACTCATCCCATACTCACAGGGACCGGGGACAACATCTGGGGAATCCCATCAGAACCCCAGGAGAGGACCCCGGGGATTCCCCTGTGAGTGACACCTCCCATCCACACCTCCCAGTCATTTGGATGAATAAGGCTTCAGGTAGAAGTCGAAAGCTCCCAGGTGAGGATAAAAATTGCTTGTGTGAAGAAGTTTAAACTTTCAATATCAATAAAAATATATGCAGTTTGACAACACCTTTTAATTTACGGCCCACAAATGACGGTCGTTTCAATGCTATTGTTATGGCTTGTTATGAGGTAATTGTTGTTCAAAAACAGGTTTTGTGATTACCCGGAATTCGCAATTCTTTATAATGTCAATTTAATAAAAATTCTTGGTCAGCTCAAGGTTTTTTACGTAGGCTGATAGTTTGTTGGGTCAGTCAATCCACGAACCTAAAAATTAATATTTTTGGAATAAGAGTCATTGCTCGAAGTACGATTCACAGGAATGAAAACTGAATACTGCAGCTAAATAAAAGACATATTTTAAAACATAACTTAAGTAATTGTACTTAGTGACCCCATATAACAGATAAGTGTCCATTTAAGGGAGGTCAGCTGCCATATTGTCTGCTCGCTGTAGTCAGAAGAATCAAATGGCCGCAACAGGAAGTGCTCAAGGTTTAGTATGGTGACCGGTGTTAGTAAAACCAATAGTTGGAATTTAAGGGTGGTTTATTCTCTTTAGGGAATTTTGCAGAATATAAAGTTAATAAACTAACTTCAAGGAATTACAGTATGTGCCACAAGGATCAAGACAAAAATATTGAGCTAAAATGGTTACGTGCTACACAGCTACTTTTAAGTTAGGGGTGCTACGACTATTGCAACTGGAATACAAATGCACCCGACAGTGGATAAACAATGCAAAATTCTGTAGTTGGTTTTGATTAATCCAGGACACACCGAATATGCTATTTTGGAGGCTCTGGATGGGGTTTTGTGTCCCCTTGTCGCTTGGCCATTTTACTTTTGAATTCCCTGTCGCTTTGCTGTTGAGTTTGGTTTTATGTCCCCATGTCCCTTGGCCGTTTAAATTTTGTATTCCATATCCCTTGGTCATTTCACTTTGGAATTCCCTCTCCCCAATAACCCCCAATCCAGAGCCTCATTTCAGACATTGATGTATGTCACTTAGAATGATGAAACTAGAGGGCACCAAATAGCAATACTCACTCATAGAATCCCTCTACTGGCAAGCATTGTAAGCAATGTGAGCAAGGTCTGTCTATCATCTGACTTTTCAGCTCCGTTCCATTTTGGTAATGTGTGTACAGTGCGTATAACTGACACAGCCAATCATTTCTTCTGGTATCTGGTATATTCTCAAATATTAATTCCATATTTCAAGACTTTTTATACCCTTTCAATAATTTCAAAAGGTACGAATTTATGCAATAGCATTGTGAAAAGTAACAAGTATAATTCATGTGATTGGTTGACATACAGCATTACACCCATAAAAAATAGAATATCTTTAGAATTTATTTTAGTTCAACGATGAGTATTGTGGTAATATTTACTGCCATGCCCAATACCTGCTAATCCGATTTAGTTATTAATCTAAGATGTTCATTGAAGCAGAGCATTACAGTTTTCTTTACTTTATAAATTTATCAATAGTTACTGAAGTACTCGGGTACTTGCTAACAGCCCTGTTTGTGAGAGGAGAGTGGCTCTTAGCTGTTGTGCATCTCACACTGCAAGCAGTTTGTATGGGGGACCCTCTAGTTGAAAATGAGCTTGATTTCTTTTTCATTCTGTATCATCAAGAATGATTATGTGTATCATTAAAAGGGGAATTTAGAGTTGATGACACTAGAGGGCTCCAAATGCTACAACTCACTCAGAGAAGACCTCTGGTGGTAAACATTGGAAGACTGTCTCACCTTCATCTGCCTTGAGCCTGTTGAGGAAGGAAGGAAGAGCCAAAGAAAGATCGAAGGAATAAAGGAGGCAGAATGAAGGAAGAGAGGAAGAAAGGGAAAAGTAAGGAAGTCAATAAGAAATTTGAGGTGAACAAAAGGCAGAAGAGGAAAAACTTCCTTTCTTTCTTTCTTCATTTCCTCCTCTCTTCCATTCTTTAAAATATCAAAATGGCATTCGTTGCTGGGTGCCAAAAAAATAATCATGCCAACAAACAAATTGTGAATATTGGATAGAGATTACAAACAAATTGATGGAGCTGAATTAAATGAAGAAAGTGTAGTTTTTCCTTTACCTCCCTGTAGTTGTCATCCTTTTCTTTGGAAATGTATCTTTTTATGAATATCATGGAGATGCATGGATGCACGAAAAGCGTATCCCACTTTACCTATGATATAATATACAATTATGGATTTTGGTTGAGTTCAATATCACTAGGTCGGTCCTTAAAACCTGATATTCATCGAAACTGAAGTCCACAATAATTGTTTGGTTCCATGACAATTTGTTTTGTTCGCATGATTATTGTTTTATTATTATTTTTTTTTAAATAATTTTTATTTGGGGTTTGTTTTTGGGCTTTTTCTCCACTTATTTACCAATGGTTAAAATCTCATACTTACTTTTTTCTGGAAACATTTTTGCTCAATACAAACATGTATTTGTCTGAAAATTTAGGTGCAGAATATAACAAATAGTAGGTGTTGAGTCGAGCAATATTGAGTTTTATCGACCTCAACAGGTAATATTGGTCTCGGCCTATGGCTTCGACCAATATTACTTCTTCGGCCAATAAAACTCAATATTGGTCTCCTCACCATCCACTGTCTATATAATATATGGATTGGTACCACACCTCACGAATGGACAGGCAGAATGGCAGTGATCTGACAATCAGTTGCCCATGGCAGTAAGATAACAAATCATTAATATTTTAATACTGTAGAAAGAAAAGTACTATTAAACTCTTAGTATATAGTCTACGTTGTTTATATTTTATTTTGAGATACTGTTTGGTTGCTTGAGATGATAATTTTTCCAATAATTATTAAGTAATCAAAGAATCATCAGTCTGAAATTACATTCGGTAATTGCTACACAGTGAAGACTCAGGACACCTTTTGCACTGCTTTCAATATTTTGCTGAAGATCCTCAATCTATCACTCATATATCATATGTATTGTTTTGTATCAACAAAGCCTGATGAATTTTCACGAATTTTGGACATGTCTCAATTTTGCGAAGAATTGTTTGAAAATTAGTTCACATTGAAATTTACGACGGATAATTGGATATATGTGTGTAGTAAAATTATATTTATAGTAGTGATCAATCAGGATTGTCATTAAGAAGTGCACAGCATTTTTTAAAGCATAAACTCTGCTTTTACCGAAAATCGACATGCAATCTAAAAGATGTTTTTTTTTTCAACAAAAGTCCTGGGTAATAACAATCAGCAATTTCAGCATATATCATGATCTGAAGATTGGATGACATTAGTTGTCGTTAAGTTTACTTTTTCACATGTTTCCTGCTATTTGGTTGTATATGACGTAAGGTAGATGATGACTCAAGTGTGAGTGATATTTACGATACAGTAGGATATGATGATAAGTTAAATTGTAACTGAGACATGTACAGCAAATTTCGGTGTTCTCGAAATCTAATGCCAAAAGGTAGTAATTGGCAGCAACTGTACGTAATGGGTGAACCATTTGATCTTATAGCTTCTGCTTTCTGCCTGTTGAACTTTTCATAAAATTCGAACAATGATTTTTGGTTTTTTGTACACCTAACCTTTTAGCATACTTGATTACTTTAGGGGGAACCGGGGCACATTGGGACGCTTTTAACGTCTACTAATTTTGCTCAATGCTGAAAGCTCTGAAGAACTCAGAAGTTTGCATGAATATCACCAATACTATTGAGCTTAAATGCAAGGCATAATAAACTAGACTGCACCTACCCTTTTGCAGCCAGAGAGCAAAATGTGAGTCATAAAAATGACTGTCCCAATGTGCCCCAGCGTGGCACATTGGGACATCAGCCGGGGCACATCGGGACATCAATTAAAAACACTCCATAGGCATTAGATATTACATATAAGTAGTACGTAAGACAATATACAGTGCATTAACACCTTGTCGTGCCAATAGTTTATAACTTTAAACAGTTTTAAACATTTAACATAAACTGTCCTGGGTGCGGACATCTATGTAAGTAACACACAGTGCTTTGCGACAAATTTGCTCACAGAGCATGGTAATCCACTGTACCTCTATTCACAGTGGCCTAAATACTCTGTTGTCTGCTGTCATTCATATCAGTTGACTTGGACACTTAAATTATGCCATATAAAGTGCGTCCCAATGTGCCCCGAATTCACTGTCCCAATGAGCCCTGATATGACTTTCACGCCAAAATGCTAATTTCTCAGGCACCAGTGAGTGTGTTTATCAAGATAGCAATTCACAACTGTTCGTTACGATATATAAAATTCATACAAGCCCTGAGAAAGCCTCATTGTTCATGGTTTGTCCATAGAATGGTTCGAATTGAACCCGTCCATGTTTACTTTAGTACCGTAATATGGGGTGAATCGGGACACTGGGGTGAATCGGGACAGAACAGGAAAGAGTTCTATTTCCTCCAAAAACCATATCTTCTACTGGTCTCAGGATTTTGATTTTTCGCGCATTTATAGTACATTAACCAGCGTATATTGTGGTAGAATTTCATCCCTATGACTGCAAGCAGTGAAGAGCTGCAGCACTTTTAACATGGCCCTGCAGAAACTTTGCAAGTACAATAAAAAGTATAAATACCACAGCCATCAAACTCGCAGTAAACTTTTTTTCAATTTAAAATGGTTTCAGGGGACCAGAATAGTTGACTAGATATTGGATTATGTATGTTTGGTCATGGGTTCAGATCCAGGTCAATAGCAAAGTTTCGGGAGTAATCAAAATATACTCAACCAATTTTCATTTGATTGTACAAGCATGGCTTCTTGATAAATATTATTGAACTTGGCATCATGCATTAAGGATTTAGTCCATAATTATTAATCACTGGCAAAATTAGCAGATAACTGCAGTTTTTGATAGTTTTCTGTCATTATTCAATTTTTTTTAAATCAGCATATTATCTCTGGAATTGATTTCAGATTTTCTTCCAAATACATATTTTGCATTTTGAAGATGTTTCCTAATGTTTAGTCACAAGATACAATCACTTAAAGAAGCTAGGAAGTATTGATTGTGGAAATAATGGCTTGTCCCGATTCACCCCAAACTGTGGGGTGAATTTGCACAGTGGTTTTTTGGGCCCTCAGCCTTGGCAATTTAAGATATCATTTCAAGCTCCAACAGAAAGTTAGATCTTCTGCTTGGACACAATTTGACACCATATTTCGATTTCTGAGTTGATTTCTGCCCATGCTATCACAGAAAAAGGGCCAATTCTGTCCCAATTCACCCCATATTACGGTAGTAGGAAAACAAACTTTTGCTCGCCATACTTCTGCATGTGGCTGTAATTTGTCTACAAAAACCATGGAAACATCAGGATGTGAAATTAAAAGATATAATGGCCCTACCATATCATCCACCTTATCAGGATCCAAGAAAACCCCACCGTGTCACAGTGCCCCGCGTCCCATTGTGCCCCGGTTCCCCCCAACATACTTTGCTTTTAGACGCTTGTGTGCAGTTGCCACACCACGCTGCTAGTCCAGGTTATAATTGATTCCATAACATATCAATAAAAGAGCTCATCAATTGCGCTATCAACATGTAAGTTGTGCAGTTTTCTGACAAAAATATTCTTGAATCTCGAGTTAGCTTCTTTTTTTTATTGGCACAAGCATTTGTTTCATCATTACAATCAATGATGGTACCTAAATATTTATACTCTGCCACTCTTTATACAATTTCATCATTTATAAATAGATCATCATACCGTAAAAAACATGTTGAGGATTCCCTCTCTCTTTTCAATCTAATCAATCAATCGATATGAACTCCTAGAATTGGGCTTAGAGGACTGCACTTACCATACATATCTATCTTTCTATCAAAGAGTTATTGCTTTCAAAAGGATTATAGAAATTTTGCGGATGATTTACGTAATTTACAGAACAATTAAAGCAAGCAGCGTCGTATTCAAATTCACAAAATTGTATTAATAATCATAAAAACTTGAAAATGGTTTTGATTTTATTATGGTAACTTTCAAACATCAGAATACACTTGCGCAACAATCATTTTTCAGAAAATATGCATTACATAGCTAACATAATATTATTCATACTTCAAAATCGTTTCGCTCTCACATTACTTTGCAGCCGATTTCATAATTGTAGACACCGAGCTTGTTTGTGAAATCCTTTGTAGGACATGTTATTCTATACACTGTGTACCAACCAAGTGACCCAATTAAGGATTTTCTTTGTTTACATTTTGCTAGTTCTCATATATAGAGCAAGCAGCAAATGTTGCCATATAGCCAGTATGCTGTCATATAGTATACACCATACACATACAAAATTTGGAATCAATCAGTTAAGTTTTCTGGGAGATTAGGCAGTTTCAGTAAATTTTAGTGCATTTTTTACTAGAATCACCAAATCTTTTGATTGCTAAATATTTAAAGCTTGAAATTTCACATCAAGATTTCTGATACACAAATACAGCATACTGGTAATGTTATATTGTAATTACATTGGTTTCTGGTCTAAAATTTAAGATTTTGTGATTAACTAGGTCGCTTCGCATAGAGCAAATGGTACACAGTGTATAGTGCGGAGTGAAGTCATATACTTTTTGATGTCACCTTGCCCTATAGTATACACATTCTTGAAAAAGAAAAATAACGCCCAGGCTGAGTGTCTACATTATGAAAATGCTTGTGATAGTTACAATTTCGTCATCACACTTTTATCAAACCACACAGTTGAATAAAATCACATTTAAATGTTAAAAGATGAACAAATTTGGCTAATTACAGTGTTGCATTAACTTGGAGCTGACATGGAATACTTCTCTTGCCTTGAGAAACCTTTATAATAGCATAATCAATATCATCTTGATTTGTTCAGGTTAAGTGAAACCGAACAAACCTATTGTGTCAATGTTGATAAGACCCCTGTTTAAGTCTGAGTAGTGTTTCCAATATTCCCATTCCTGGGTAACGGGAAATTTCATGGTCCACTCAACTGGAATGGGAGAGTACCAGGGAATGCTCAGGCTCGGAAAAGATAGACAGACAGACAGATAGATAATAATTCCAGATAAATCTGCTCACCCAGAGCTCACCATACTGAATGGCAATCACACCAGTCATTATGATAACCTCTGAATAAGGCCGGCGCGGGGTTTGAACCCGCATCTACTACACACAAGGTAGACGTGCTAACCACATGCTACGCAGCCATCTATAGATAGATAATCTATAGATAGATACAGTAAGTGGACTTTATACTTTGCATCTATCCTAGTGTGTATAGTATGGTGTCAAACTCAACTACCTCCCAAGTGTGTAATGCTTAGACAAACAACTAGAATGTGAATGATGATATATTCCAAATTTACTTTAAAGCAGACATAAACATGTAAATCTCAAACGAGCAAACACAATAAATTGGCAATTTTAGATCTTTTTTAAAAACTTTAAAATATTTAATTAATGATAAATATACTTTATCTAATCCAGTTTTATTCAAAGCAAAATTAATTATTCTGTGCCTGCTGACACTGCAATTATTAGATTAGATCAGATTTTATTTTTTCAAAACTGACAAAACATACATGTATACAGATTCAGTTACATGATCATTTGGCAATAAGTAGCAGTTTTGATGGGGATGCCTCCGAGTATTTTCATACCACTGAACTCCCACAATGGAACCCCTTTCTCTTAAGCTGGGAGCGTAGGGTCCTATCATAGGGCCTTCCCTCCAACACTTAGTATTGAATCTTTTCTGTTCAATTGAAACCTGAAAAATTTATAACCCTATTTCAGCTATGGGTTCTTTGTATATACCATAAAGAGCCTTTTGTGTTAATGAGTGTAGTGCGGCAAACACAAAATGGTAAAGGAAACTGAGCAAACTAAACCAAAATAAATCACACAGTCCCAACAAAATGTTTGTGACTGAGCCTGTTCTGCAAATTAGTGATTACTAACAATTTTCTTTGTTAAGAAGTACATGTCTATGATAATATTGTACATCAGAAATTCTTTTAATTTTTTCCCTTGGCACAAATATACTGACACCAAGAGATTTAATTGGGGCATCCCCCCACCGGTTGTGGTATATTCCTCCTAATTGGTCGATGAAGTTTATGTAGTTTTGGTAGCTTGTAGCAGTAAAAACGTCCATGCGAGCCATTTCAAAATTGTTATAAAACATCTTATTGCCTGTCATCTCACTGAAAAAATGTGGCTTGATGCGTTTGACTGCAATAAAATTCTTAACAGCATCCCATAAGAAACTCACACAAGTTGGTGCATCCCTGCCAAAACAAGGATATAAGTAGAGTAAGCCTTTGTCTTTCATATTTTTAAACAAATCATAAGGCACAGGCTTAGTTATGTAGCTATGAGCGTCTAGACGTAAATAGTATTCCAATTGGCGCATCAGTGGCAATTCGTAGATTGTCTTTGAATGAAAACGGCACATGTGCCTGTATCCCAGATTGTGCATTCCACACTGAAATACTTTACTGGCTGCGGGAAATATGTACTTTGGCACTTTGAATTCGACTTCTTGAAAAAAGATGTTCAGTTTTGTTAAACTTTTCATGGCTGGAATATGCGGCACAAAATCCTTCTCATAAAAAATAATCACAGGGTAGCTGAACTTGGATAAAAAGTTTGTTTCCAAATCTTTCAAAGTCTTTTTCAGTTCATTTGCATCACTTGCTCTCGATAAGATATAAACTGCTGCTTTTGGTTTAGTTGAGTTCCAGTTTTCTTTGAAAAACTTCTTCAAATTGGCACATGTTGACGTTGTTGAGCAGGAATACATGCTGTCATCGTTTGACGTTGTCGTTCCGCCATCTTCTTTTGATGTCACAGTTAGTGTCTGAGGAGGTTTTTGCGTTTGATTCAGTACGGCTTTCCTTTCAGGAAGAACACCATTGGTTTGAGTCATGATGACGATTTTCTCATAATCAAGCCTGTATAACAACGTCAGAAATGCAGTTGATGCAAGTACAATTGCTATGAACTTGACTGTTGCTGCAGCACTATATGAAGTGCTTAGTCCGCCCATAATGTTCCACTGCAAAAAAATAATAATCTCATGATTAAATAAGGAGTATGTAAGACAGTATTTTGAGAAATAGTTAGTAGTATTTCTTTGTTACATTGACTGTATAAGCGTCATCTTGTGTATAAACATAATGACGTTTATACAGTCAAAATTACTACCAAAATTTCCCATCAAAAAAGGGCCTTAAGTAATGTTTAGACCCCCAAGGGGTCTAAAGTAGGATAATGCCGAGATTAATCTTTACCAAGGAAATACCACAATTTCTTGATTATTGACACAAAATGAGTTATATAATAGTTTTTGTTTAATCAAATTTAAAACTAGAATGGGCGCTCGGAGAGCACAAAGCTTCGCTATACTTTGACTGCTGCAAGATGCTGCACCCAAAGGGGCCGACCAGTCGATAGTTAGCTGCAATTTTTTTCATGTGCTGGAAAAATTTTTTTCAGTGTTAAGTGGGAAACAATTTTTTTTTTCACCAAAAAGCCATAGCCCCCCCAAAGATCTTCTGGTCAGCCCCCCCCCCCCCCTAAAAAGTTGATTAAGACTTCTACTTATATATGAAGGCTTGAATGTTCTTGCATCATCATGGCACCTTCTAAGGACGTTTAATGGCCGTTTTTGCAGAAACAATGTAGAAACATATGACCTCTTGGCTGCTAGTGCAATGATAGTACATGCAGTACCAACCATTACCAACTGCACTGTAGAGGCATTTTTCAGATTTCTTTAACTGTGAGCCCAAAAAAGGTCCAATTGTCACCAAAATTTAATCAGGTCTTGTGTAGTAGGGGAAGCTTGGGAGAGTTGGGCCACTTTTTACATCCTTGCACCTCCTGCTAACAGTAATGATTATATAAACATACTTAATGCATGTATTGTATCTTGAAATATTTCAGAAAAATATCTTTAGGTTTGCATTGATATTTGCCCAAGAACATATGAGCTACAGCCCCATGAAAATTGGAAAAAAATTGGCCCAACTCTCCCCATCAAGTGGGAGACTTGGGCCATTCAGGAGGGAGACTTGGGCCATTGCAATATATCAGGTTCAGTTAAGCTGCACTTGATGCCATAATATTTTGAACCTGAAGTGTGGTGGTCATAGAAGTCGCTATTCCTGAATTGAGGCTTCTTGCAACTCTAATTTGCTGTCAGACTTAAGCCTCGGCCTGATGGCCCAACTCTCCCCATCTAGATTTCCTGATATCTAATTTTATTAGACTATGAATAATTATTAAGGCCTAAAAACATTCAATCTCTGTTGAAAATTGCTCTAGACAAGTTCTTCTGTCTTAATAAAAATAAATCTGGGTAAATGCAACACATGTGGGGAGAGTATTAGCACTGTCCCAACTCTCCCCCATTCCACCATTTTTCTCTAAATCCCAATTATGACAAAACCAGTTGTCTGATAATTTTCCAAAATATGTTAATAACAACTGAATAGTCAAGCCTACCAAGCATGCCATAGAAAATTTTCTCAGTCCTTGTTGTCTGACAGACAGTTAAAAACTCGTAACATGGCTCAGTTTTTCCTTTTTTCATCCAAATTTGAATTTTCTTCTCTCTAAAGATCGTGACAAGCAAATTAGCCAGAAATGTTACATCCATTGAAAGATTTTTATTTTTATAAGATTTTGGTGGCTGCAGCTTTCTCAAAAAATGTTTAATTTCCTCAAAAATCAGGGTGGCCCAACCCTCCCTGCGGCCCAACTCTCCCAAGCTTCCCCTACAAATGAACACATCATGCCAAAGGAAATCAAAATCAATCCAGTAGTTTTTGCAGGAGGCAACTCACATACACACTAACGCACATGCTGAAGTGCCAGGAACCACAATAGCTTCTCAGCGAAGCTAATTAGAAAATAAAAAGATATAGCTATTCTGGATATATATAATTCTTCATGAAATGTATGGTTATAAAAAATTAGATATCCGCCTGTGTGCTTACTTATGACAGTTTGGTATTTAAAAGAAAGAAGAAGTGCGCAAGTGGTTTTATGAACTTTGGTATCTTAGTTTTAATCAGTTCGTTTCACATTCATGTTATGAAAACTGAATTAGTGATAAACACCACTACCTGATTATCATCTAATGTGGTCCAGCTGTCCAGGAAGTGTGGAGGGTGGGAAATGAGGCCAATGACCTCATGGGGTGAAAGGTGGTCAGTTGTGAAGATGTCTCAGGACAACTCAGACACACATTTACTGGCTCTTTATGTCACTCAGGATCAAAGGGATACCATTGAAGCTCTTTTCAATCATAAAATATATTCATAATGATTGGTATTTCAACGCTGGAGATTTAAATGTACAGGAAAATGTGAATGGATCAAGTGCATATGGAGCTGATGATAATGACTTGATCCAGCCTCAAGTTTGTTTTGGACAAGACACTAATGCAAAGAATTGTCCTCATTGTCTGTGTGGACCATGTATCACAAATGACAGATTCAGGCAATTGTGGTGGCCAGTGGATCCTCTGCCACCAAGGAGAGGAAATAGTGGACTGAGAAAGAGACTGTACAAAAAATTCTGGACAATGCTGTAGCACAGGGGTATATGGGCTCAGGATGAAAACTGTGGCATTAGGATATGATCCTAACCAAACCTATTATATTTATCACAAAAGAGACATCACGCCTGCTTGTGTTGTGAAACTAGTAAGGACTTGGTATCCAAACCCCAGGACAGTACCATACATGGGGCATATGTGGGAATAAACAATAATTAAGGTATGCTTGACTCTTTTAATCTTTGTTTTATGTTTACACTTGACACTATACTCAGATGCAGGTATATATATACAATACTTCATTGTTGACTCTATTCTGCTATACATGGGGCTTGCCTATCAACAGTGATGGGCTGATAAGGAGGTGATTAGCAATGGGGTTTGGTGTTGCCCCCTCTATCTGCAGCACATGTGTCTGTTGTTAGTGGTATGCAAATGGGTTCAGCAACTGAGTAGTTACCATGTAATGGCAACCACTGCCAACCAGCTAGAATAGCTAAGATAGGACCTGTCAATCATTTTATTCCAAATTTGAAAAATATTTGAAAATCTTAGAAATGTTTATACTGTTTATGGAACAGTGAGAGAACTATTTGACGTTCTGAGGACATCATTAAATCTGTCACTAATTTAGCTGCAAGATGCATATTTAATTTTAAGGAAATTTTAGGTGATGCCAGTAGAACTTTTGAAAAACCCTCCAAAAGAGTTGGAGTTCTTGCCACTAGGGGGGCAGTAGCTCAGTCTCCATCTTGTGGCCAGCCTCCCCCTTTTATAGGTGCATGAGGGTCTTTAAATAGAATCATTTACAACATAGAGGGAGTCTAAAGACAAATTACCGCTCATACATCATCAACTGAATAATGATAAATATATCATAGATCTAACTGGGGAGACAATAGCTGCAGATGATATGGCACTGACATGGCTGTGATGGTATGAAGACCGGAGACCGTGGCTGACCAGGGTCCACTTAGCTCCCTCTATGCTTCCTCTATTATATCATATTTATATTCATAAATCAAGATTATAGCTTTTTTAAAACAGTGACAAAACATGGTTGTTTACACAACTATTTCTTAAGCATCATATTTCACTCATTTACATCAGATGTTCAGTTATCAATTGCATCTCTGATGTTATCACAAAACATAATATATATTCTTATTACTTTAGCCCATTTCAACTTGAAGCACAGAGTTAACTAGAATTCGTGTCGCAAGCGGAACGTACGGGAGTTCGCCGCACACAGGTAGATATCGATGTAAAAGACTCGAGAGAGTGTCGCAGCGAGACTCACGCAGATCTCGAGGAAAACAAGAAATTCTGCTGTCAATGCATGATTGGGAAAACAGTGAAATCCAACATTCCTTTAGATCTGCAGGATTTCAGCTGAAGTACAGCAATCTCGTAGATTTGTGAGACCTTAAACAAGTCCTTCAGATTCGCAGGACAAGTCGGTGCCTTGTTTTGCAATATAGATTGAGTTACAGACTCGAGGCAGGCAATAAAATTTATGTCATCCTAGTGCTGTGTTTCTTTCACATTTCATGGATCACAATACAGATCGTTTTTATGCCATTTATAGGTCTGAAAATAAGATAACTTCGAAATAACGTGCAAGCACTTTAACAGCTGCTTGTAGATAGACTTAGTATCTGTCTATCTATCTATCTATCTATCTATATACCTATCTATCTAACCCAACTCGTCGATAAAGGAAGTAAAACATCAACTGTATAGCACAGAGCAGAGCAGAATTTTAAATGATATACATGATTCAGATAAATTTCCCAAGCTGCGCTCATATCAATTGTTTAAGACCAGTTACTGTCTGGAACCCTATCTAAATCTGAATCTCTCTAAGAAAACATACTGCAATATAGCAAGATTTAGAGTTAGCTCTCATAACCTGAGAATAGAAACAGGTAGACATGATATTCCAAAAACCCCAATAGAGGAAAGAAAATGTGATAAATGTGACACAGGTGAAGTAGAGGATGAAATCCATTGCCTCCTAACTTGCTATAATAACGCTGTCCCTAGGCATGAGCTTTCACATAAAGTTAGCAGTCTGATCTCTAACTATAATAATCTTGATAAAACCCAGCAATTCATATCAATTCTTTCAGACAAAAGGCCCGAAATCATACAAGCCTTAGGGACCTACCTAAATAAAGTAATGAAGTAACAAGAATATCTTGGGAATAATTATGATAAATAAAAATAGTACTTTGTAGCTGAAAGCCTCTCTGTCCACCAAGCCAACAATTGTCTTGTGGCATTTTGTGAAATTATTGTGTGATAACTGCGATTATTGACTCAGCAATGTTTGCCCGAGCTGACTGACTGGCGCTATACTCAGCCTATAGCATGGACGTAATCGAGCGGTTGCCGCTGTTCATGCTTGAAAAAAATGATCATGAACAACTCCTTGAGACATTTTCTTGTGACATGGACATGACTTGTATTTGAATGACATTGGACACTTGTATTTTGATATATTTGCATTTTTAATTCGATGAACTGGGACCATTATTGTAAACTACCTAAGATTTGACTTTCATTGTGTAAATTTCTTATAGATGTAGAATAGTTTTTGATTTCTTTTATTGTTGTATTTTTTTCCCATTTTTTGCGGACACATGTATCTTCTTGATATTCAGATGTCTAATAAAACTTTATATATATATCTATCTATCTATCCACATGTTTATCCTCCCTCCCTCCCCTCCCTTTTTTCCTTCCTACTTTCCTTTCTTTTTTCGTTCCTTCATTCGTTCCTTCATCCCTTCCTTCATTCCTTCCTGCCTTCCTTCATACGATCCTTCTGTCATCCCTTCATTCATTCTTTCTATTGAATCTGACTGCTGCTGTTGGTGCTGATTTCATGGAGCTGCATGGTCATTTGAAATTCGCGCAAAAAAATGAACATTTTAGTTTCGTAGATAAAAATTTTAATGTCACAGAAGTTTACCAAAATTTGATTGAAGCAAGATAAAATTATATTGAGACTGTATGCTAAGTTTCAAGGTGATAGGTGAAATAGTGCGACTTGCTATATGGTCGGAGGCTGACTGAAAATTCCTCCTGCAATACAGGCTGCAAGCAGTTGTAAAAATCCGACATTGGATTTTAAAATTGGACTCTGGATTTCTTCTACTTGAAATAAGCTTTAATTTGAGCCTATTGCCAAACCTGTAGACAAAATACAGATTTTTCCTGATAAGTTTTTGTGTTTCAAATGGCTTGAATTGGTTTAAATACTGCAAATCTGCAGGCATCTTCCAGGGAAGCTACAGTCTGTCACTCTGGTACAACACTTAGGAGTAAAGGATGCGGACCAAGTAGCTGCAGACCCAGATTAATGCGGACCAGACAGATTGAAGACAAAATAGGCCTATATTTTTTAAGCAATGGCACTCAACTAGCACAGACTAAAGCGGCGTGAATAGGCTTGCCTATTTCCGCACCGTTTTTTTGGTCCACATACTTAGTATACTTGGAATGCCTGTTTATCAACTTGCTTACTAAAGTTCAGAAATAGGCTTTAATATTACTTATTTAGAAGTAATAATAATCCACTTTTTAAAAATTGTTTGGTATATATATATAGTCTGAAAGTTGAATGTAGTTATGTGTGACAGAGACAACATATTCTTTTTTTCATTGGCCAATAGACCTATTTCACTGAATGTGCTGAACATTTGCCCCAAATAACTTCTAGGTAATTCCATGATTCTTAATTTGCTTTCCGCACATGGAAGGTGTATGCCCATTAAACCTAAAAACACTACTTCCAAAATTTAATCTGAAAGAATTAGGAAGTTATAAAGCCTCAACAATGCTCAAAGTTACATGAAACAATACCCATGGAAAGTGCCCTGCGTTCACGTTTCTTGAGGTTGTATAATACTATGATCTCAGGGAACAACAGGAGAGTTGCAGCAATTATTAAGGTTTTGAGCTCATCCAAAGGCAGCATTAAAGCATGTAATCTGAATTGGCATGGGGACAAACAATGCTATGATTAATTTTGGACTCAGGCTTGGAAGGCTCAGCAACTGCCATAAGGGAACTTTCACTTGCGGTGCAGAGGGTTTCAAAACTGAACAATTGGACCTCACAGGAGATGAAGGACTGCATCCTCTATTTATCCTTAAATTGACATTTGGTTCCCGAATATGATTATTAATTTAATTACATTTATTGATTGTATTATTTTCAAAATACGTGAAATGGTGTGATAAGCACGAATAAATGGTATATATATATATATTAAAAGGCATTAAAAATACTCCAGCTTGGAGACACCTTGGGTGGACCAATCATAGGCAAGGGCGGGAAATCTATCAGCCAATGAAATTTTAAGAGTACTGACACCAAGCACCACTTTTCCCCTAGTGTTTACTGAGAGAACCGTCCCTGAAATTAGTCTATTAGTTCAGGTACTTCCAACAGTCAATAGGAATAGATTGAGTTTCAACCAATAGGAGAGGATCATCTTTAAATATTAATATTCAGACTAAAAATCTAAAAGAACTGTCACACCTTGCAGCAAATATACTTTGATCAAGAAATGAAAGGGCAGTTATTCAAAAGACATGACTTAAAGTGCAATTATATTCAAATCTGGCAATCAGAAGTGGGTCTTGCAATCAATTGGATTACAGAGAGTGCCATTCTTTGGCTTGGATCAAATGCAATTGAAAATACACATTCAATTGGATGGCACCTCCAGATTACAGCCTACACTTCCAATTCATGGCTTTTGAAGAGATCAATTGTCTTGACAATAAAAAAATATTTATTTTATCACAAAGATAGAATGAAACTGAATTAGTGTGATTGTACTTAATAAAGAAGAATAACAAATCCTCTTATTGTAAAAATGTGCTATTTAACATCATTTAGCATCAACAATGCACAAAAAAAGTATAGGCCTATGCATTTTCAACGAATTCTCAGCAATGAATAAATATATCTCCATGAAAAAACGAAATAATACAGTCTAAGATATGGGAATTCTAAAGAGCCTAAAATTTTAATTTTAGCCCTAACAGAAGTGTCCGAAAAACTATTGGAAAGACATGAGCCAATCATGGACCAGGTAGCATGAACCTAGGATCTTGACCAATCAGAATCCCTTTTACATTTACACCATGGCTGATATATGCATTTTCAACGAATATTCAGCAATGAATAAATATATCTCCATGAAAAAACGAAATAATATTGTCTGTGAATTGAGGATTCTAAAGAGCCTAAAATTTTAATTTTAGCCCTAACAGAAGTGTCCAAAAAGCTATCAGAAAGACATGAGCCAATCATGAACCAGGTAGCATGAACCTAGGATCTTGACCAATCAGAATCCCTTTTACATTTACACCATGGCTGAGTCTGTGTGTAACACTGAGGGAGCAGTCAGTGAATGTAACTGAATTTATGAATGTTGATAAAACACTGGAATTTGTCCTTTTCCTCGAAATATTTACCAAATTAACACTTAACTTTGTCAGGTACAACCTTAAAGACATAACAAAATAAATTTAACATGTAAGAAACAAATTTTAAAACTTTAATTTTCCATGTCAATATGAATTACTGGCTGCTCCCGCGTCAATAAACACCCATTTGGTTGAAAACTAAAACCTTAATATTAAATAAACCAGAATCACAAGAAGCAAAAAGTCATTACCACGCCTCTTTTATGCATCATATTAGTCCCTTGAATCAAAAAAACACTTTGGAAAGTGTTCCCTTGTCTCTGACAAGCGATCCAAAAATTTCTGACAATCATACCGATCCCAGAGGGAGAGTACTGGCTCTCTCCCAATAAGGAGACACTCACCGATGCAACTAAGTTGGCACCGCGACCCTTCCACCACAGGACCAATGGTGGAACCTAAATTTTTGACCCAGGACCAATTCAGAAACTGGTTGAGTTGATTGAGATGATGGTGGAAATACCGACCAAAAGTCATTTTGTGCCTTATCCGGGGTGTATAGGGTCGCACAGCATGGGGAACCCTCCATTCCATCACAGGACCAATGGTGGAACCTTTTATCCACCACAGGACCAATCGAATAGTTTGAGTCAGCTTTTGATATAATGCTTGTTATATGTCTCTTAAAAGTCATTTTGAGTAATTAGGTCAGTTTGGGGTTACACGGATGATGGAACCCCTGCAATCCACCACAGGACCAATGGCGGAACCTTCCTTTTTCAACCCAGGACCAATTCAGAAACTGGTTGAGATGATGGTGGAAATACCTACCAAAAGTCATTTTATGCGTTACCTGGCCTGTATATTGTCACACAGCATGGGGAACCCTCCATTCCACCACAGGACCAATGGTGGAACCTTCTTTTTCAACCCAGGACCAATTCAGAAACTGGTTGAGATGATTGAGATGATGGTGGAAATACCGACCAAAAGTCATTCTGTGCCTTACCCGGGGCGTTTAGGGTCACACAGCATTGGGAACCCTGCATTCCACCACAGGACCAATGGTGGAACCTTCTTTTTCAACCATGGACCAATTCAGTAACTGGTTAAGATGATTGAGATGATGGTGGAAATACCGACCAAAAGTCATTCTGTGCCTTACCCGGGGCGTTTAGGGTCACACAGCATTGGGAACCCTGCATTCCACCACAGGACCAATGGTGGAACCTTCTTTTTCAACCATGGACCAATTCAGTAACTGGTTGAGATGATTGAGATGATGGTGGAAATACCGACCAAAAGTCATTCTGTGCCTTACCAAGGGGGGGAAAGGGTCACACAGCATGGGGAACCCTACATTCCACCACAGGACCAATGGTGGAACCTTTTATCCACCAAGGACCAATTGAATAGTTTGAGTCAGCTTTTGATATAATGCTTGTTATATGTCTCTTAAAAGTCATTTTGAGTAATTTGGTCAGTTTGCGGTTACACAGATGATGGAACCCCTGCAATCCACCACAGGACCAATGGTGGAACCTTCCTTTTTCAACCCAGGATCAATTCAGAAACTGGTTGAGATGATTGAGATGATGTAGGACGTACCGACCAAAAGTCATTTTATGCATTACCTGGCCTGTATATTGTCACACAGCATGGGGAACCCTCCATTCCACCACAGGACCAATGGTGGAACCTTTTATCCACCACAGGACCAATCGGATAGTTTGAGTCAGCTTTTGCTTAAATGCTTGTTATATGTCTTTTAAAAGTCATTTTGAGTAATTAGGTCAGGGTGGGGTTACAGGGAAGAAGGAACCCTGCATTCCACCACAGGACCAATGGTGGAACCTTCTTTTTTCAACATTCTGTGCCTTACCCGGGCGTAGAGGGTCACACAGCATGGGGAACCCTCCATTCCACCACAGGACCAACGGTGGAACCTTTTATCCACCACAGGACCAATTGAATAGCTTGAGTCAGCCTTTGTTATAATGCTTGTTACATGTCTCTTAAAAGTCATTTTGAGTAATTAGGTCAGTGTGGGGTTACACGGATGATGGAACCCTGCAATCCACCACAGGACCAATGGTGGAACCTTCTTTTTTCAACCCAGGACCAATTCAGAAACTGCTTGAAACGATTGAGATGATGGTGGAAATACTGACCAAAAGTCATTTTATGCATTACCTGGGCCGTATATTGTCACACAGCATGGAGAACCCTCCATTCCACCACAGGACCAATCGTGGAACCTTCTTTTTTCAACGCAGGACCAATTCAGAAACTGGTTGAGATGATTGAGATGATTGTGGACGTACCGACCAAAAGTCATTTTATGCATTACCTGGCCTGTATATTGTCACACAGCATGGGGAACCCTCCATTCCACCACAGGACCAATGGTGGAACCTTTTATCCACCACAGGACCAATCGGATAGTTTGAGTCAGCTTTTGCTTAAATGCTTGTTATAAGTCTCTTAAAAGTCATTTTGAGTAATTAGGTCAGTGTGGGGTTACAGGGAAGAAGGAACCCTGCATTCCACCACAGGACCAATGGTGGAACCTTCTTTTTTCAACCCAGGACCAATTCAGAAACTGGTTGAGATGATTGAGATGATTGTGGACGTACCGACCAAAAGTCATTTTATGCATTACCTGGCCTGTATGAAACTGGTTGAGATGATTGAGATGATGGTGGAAATACCAACCAAAAGTCATTCTGTGCCTTACCCGGGGCGTTTAGGGTCACACAGCATGGGGAACCCTCCATTCCACCACAGGACCATTGGTGGAAACCTTCTTTTTCAACCATGGACCAATTCAGTAACTGGTTAAGATGATTGTGATGATGATGGAAATACCGACCAAAAGTCATTCTGTGCCTTACCCGGGGCGTAGAGGGTCACACTGCATGGGGAACCCTCCATTCCACCACAGGACCAACGGTGGAACCTTTTATCCACCACAGGACCAATTGAATAGTTTGAGTCAGCTTTTGATATAATGCTTGTTATATGTCTCTTAAAAGTCATTTTGAGTAATTAGGTCAGTGTGGGGTTACACGGATGATGGAACCCTGCAATCCACCACAGGACCAATGGTGGAACCTTCTTTTTTCAACCCAGGACCAATTCAGAAACTGCTTGAGACGATTGAGATGATGGTGGAAATACTGACCAAAAGTCATTTTATGCATTACCTGGGCCGTATAATTTTCTCGTAGCATGGTGAACCCTCCATTCCACCACAGGACCAATGGTGGAACCTTCTTTTTCAACCCAGGACCAATTCAGAAACTGGTTGAGATGATTGAGATGATGGTGGAAATACCAACCAAAAGTCATTTTATGCATTACCAAGGCCATATATTGTCACACAGCACGGGGAACCCTCCATTCCACCACAGGACCAATGGTGGAACCTTCTTTTTTCAACCCAGGACCAATTCAGAAACTGGTTGAGATGATCGAGATGATGGTGGAAATAACGACCAAAAGTCATTCTGTGCCTTACCTGGGGCGTATAGGGTCACACAACATGGGTAACCCTCCATTCCACCACATGACCAATGGTGGAACCTTTTATCCACCACAGGACCAATCGAATAGTTTGAGTCAGCTTTTGATATAATGCTTGTTATATGTCTCTTAAAAGTCATTTTGAGTAATTAGGTCAGTTTGGGGTTACACGGATGATGGAACCCTGCAATCCACCACAGGACCAATGGTGGAACCTTCTTTTTTCAACGCAGGACCAATTCAGAAACTGGTTGAGATGATTGAGATGATGGTGGAAATAACGACCAAAAGTCATTTTATGCATTACCTGGGCCGTATATTGTCACACAGCATGGGGAACCCTCCATTCCACCACAGGACCAATGGTGGAACCTTTTATCCACCACAGGACCAATCGGATAGTTTGAGTCAGCTTTTGCTTAAATGCTTGTTATAAGTCTCTTAAAAGTCATTTTGAGTAATTAGGTCAGTGTGGGGTTACAGGGAAGAAGGAACCCTGCATTCCACCACAGGACCAATGGTGGAACCTTCTTTTTTCAACCCAGGACCAATTCAGAAACTGGTTGAGATGATTGAGATGATGGTGGAAATACCGACCAAAAGTCATTCTGTGCCTTACCCGGGCGAAGAGGGTCACACAGCATGGGGAACCCTCCATTCCACCACATGACCAACGGTGGAACCTTTTATCCACCACAGGACCAATTGAATAGTTTGAGTCAGCTTTTGATATAATGCTTGTTATATGTCTCTTAAAAGTCATTTTGAGTAATTAGGTCAGTGTGGGGTTACACGGATGATGGAACCCTGCAATCCACCACAGGACCAATGGTGGAACCTTCTTTTTTCAACCCAGGACCAATTCAGAAACTGCTTGAGATGATTGAGATGATGGTGGAAATACTGACCAAAAGTCATTTTATGCATTACCTGGGCCGTATATTGTCACACAGCATGGAGAACCCTCCATTCCACCACAGGACCAATGGTGGAACCTTCTTTTTCAACCCAGGACCAATTCAGAAACTGGTTGAGATGATTGAGATGATGGTGGAAATACCAACCAAAAGTCATTTTATGCATTACCAAGGCCATATATTGTCACACAGCACGGGGAACCCTCCATTCCACCACAGGACCAATGGTGGAACCTTCTTTTTTCAACCCAGGACCAATTCAGAAACTTGTTGAGATGATTGAGATGATGGTGGAAATAACGACCAAAAGTCATTTTATGCATTACCTGGGCCATATAGGGTCACACAGCATGGGTAACCCTCCATTCCACCACAGGACCAATGGTGGAACCTTTTATCCACCACAGGACCAATCGAATAGTTTGATTCAGCTTTTGATATAATGCTAGTTATATGTCTCTTAAAAGTCATTTTGAGTAACTAGGTCAGTTTGGGGTTACACGGATGATGGAACCCCTGCAATCCACCACAGGACCAATGGTGGAACCTTCTTTTTTCAACGCAGGACCAATTCAGAAACTGGTTGAGATGATTGAGATGATGGTGGAAATAACTACCAAAAGTCATTCTGTGCCTTACCCGGAGCGTATAGGGTCACACAGCATGGGAACCCTCCATTCCACCACAGGACCAATGGTGGAACCTTTTATCCACCACAGGACCAATCAAATAGTTTGAGTCAGCTTTTGATATAATGCTTGTTATATGTCTCTTAAAAGTCATTTTGAGTAATTAGGTCAGTTTGGGGTTACACGGATGATGGAACCCTGCAATCCACCACAGGACCAATGGTGGAACCTTCTTTTTTCAACGCAGGACCAATTCAGAAACTGGTTGAGATGATTGAGATGATGTTGGAAATACCGACCAAAAGTCATTTTATGCATTACCTGGGCCGTATATTGTCACACAGCATGGGGAACCCTCCATTCCACCACAGGACCAATGGTGGAACCTTTTATCCACCACAGGACCAATCGGATAGTTTGAGTCAGCTTTTGCTTAAATGCTTGTTATAAGTCTCTTAAAAGTCATTTTGAGTAATTAGGTCAGTGTGGGGTTACAGGGAAGAAGGAACCCTGCATTCCACCACAGGACCAATGGTGGAACCTTCTTTTTTCAACCCAGGACCAATTCAGAAACTGGTTGAGATGATTGAGATGATGGTGGAAATAACGACCAAAAGTCATTCTGTGCCTTACCCGGGGTGTATAGGGTCGCACAGCATTGGGAACCCTCCATTCCACCACAGGACCAATGGTGGAACCTTTTATCCACCACAGGAAGAATCGGATAGTTTGAGTCAGCTTTTGCTTAAATGCTTGTTATATGTCTCTTAAAAGTCATTTTGAGTAATTAGGTCAGTGTGGGGTTACACGGATGAAGGAACCCTGCATTCCACCACAGGACCAATGGTGGAACCTTCTTTTTTCAACCCAGGACCAATTCAGAAACTGGTTGAGATGATTGAGATGATGGTGAAAATACCAACCAAAAGTCATTTTATGCATTACCAAGGCCATAATTATATTGTCACACAGCACGGGGAACCCTCCATTCCACCACAGGACCAATGGTGGAACCTTCTTTTTTCAACCAAGGACCAATTCAGAAACTTGTTGAGATGATTGAGATGATGGTGGAAATAACGACCAAAAGTCATTCTGTGCCTTACCTGGGGCGTATAGGGTCGCACAGCATTGGGAACCCTCCATTCCACCACAGGACCAATGGTGGAACCTTTTATCCACCACAGGACCAATCGAATAGTTTGATTCAGCTTTTGATATAATGCTTGTTATATGTCTCTTAAAAGTCATTTTGAGTAACTAGGTCAGTTTGGGGTTACACGGATGATGGAACCCCTGCATTCCACCACAGGACCAATGGTGGAACCTTCTTTCTTCAAACCAGGACCAATTCAGAAACTGGTTGAGATGATTGAGATGATTGTGGACGTACCGACCAAAAGTCATTTTATGCATTACCTGGCCTGTATATTGTCACACAGCATGGGGAACCCTCCATTCCACCACAGGACCAATGGTGGAACCTTTTTTTTTCAACCCAGGACCAATTCAGAAACTTGTTGAGATGATTGAGATGATGGTGGAAATAACAACCAAAAGTCATTTTATGCATTACCAAGGCCATAATTATATTGTCACACAGCACGGGGAACCCTCCATTCCACCACAGGACCAATGGTGGAACCTTCTTTTTTCAACCCAGGACCAATTCAGAAACTTGTTGAGATGATTGAGATGATGGTGGAAATAACGACCAAAAGTCATTCTGTGCCTTACCTGAGGCGTATAGGGTCACACAGCATGGGTAACCCTCCATTCCACCACAGGACCAATGGTGGAACCTTTTATCCACCACAGGACCAATCGAATAGTTTGAGTCAGCTTTTGATATAATGCTTGTTATATGTCTCTTAAAAGTCATTTTGAGTAACTAGGTCAGTTTGGGGTTACACGGATGATGGAACCCCTGCAATCCACCACAGGACCAATGGCGGAACCTTCCTTTTTCAACCCAGAACCAATTCAGAAACTGGTTGCGATGATTGAGATGATGTTGGAAATACCGACCAAAAGTCATTTTATGCATTACCTGGCCTGTATATTGTCACACAGCATGGGGAACCCTCCATTCCACCACAGGACCAATGGTGGAACCTTCTTTTTTCAACCCAGGACCAATTCAGAAACTTGTTGAGATGATTGAGATGATGGTGGAAATAACGACCAAAAGTCATTCTGTGCCTTACCTGAGGCGTATAGGGTCACACAGCATGGGTAACCCTCCATTCCACCACAGGACCAATTGTGGAACCTTTTATCCACCACAGGACCAATCGAATAGTTTGATTCAGCTTTTGATATAATGCTTGTTATATGTCTCTTAAAAGTCATTTTGAGTAATTAGGTCAGTGTGGGGTTACACGGATGATGGAACCCTGCATTCCACCACAGGACCAATGGTGGAACCTTCTTTTTTCAACCCAGGACCAATTCAGAAACTGCTTGAAACGATTGAGATGATGGTGGAAATAACGACCAAAAGTCATTTTATGCATTACCTTGGCCGTATATTGTCACACAGCATGGAGAACCCTCCATTCCACCACAGGACCAATGGTGGAACCATCTTTTTCAACCCAAGACCCATTCAGAAACTGGTTGAGATGATTGAGATGATGGTGGAAATAACGACCAAAAGTCATTCTGTGCCTTACCCGGGTGTATAGGGTCGCACAGCATTGGGAACCCTCCATTCCACCACAGGACCAATGGTGGAACCTTTTATCCACCACAGGAAGAATCGGATAGTTTGAGTCAGCTTTTGCTTAAATGCTTGTTATATGTCTCTTAAAAGTCATTTTGAGTAATTAGGTCAGTGTGGGGTTACACGGATGAAGGAACCCTGCATTCCACCACAGGACCAATGGTGGAACCTTCTTTTTTCAACCCAGGACCAATTCAGAAACTGGTTGAGATGATTGAGATGATGGTGAAAATACCAACCAAAAGTCATTTTATGCATTACCAAGGCCATAATTATATTGTCACACAGCACGGGGAACCCTCCATTCCACCACAGGACCAATGGTGGAACCTTCTTTTTTCAACCCAGGACCAATTCAGAAACTTGTTGAGATGATTGAGATGATGGTGGAAATAACGACCAAAAGTCATTCTGTGCCTTACCTGAGGCGTATAGGGTCGCACAGCATTGGGAACCCTCCATTCCACCACAGGACCAATGGTGGAACCTTTTATCAACCACAGGACCAATCGAATAGTTTGATTCAGCTTTTGATATAATGCTTGTTATATGTCTCTTAAAAGTCATTTTGAGTAACTAGGTCAGTTTGGGGTTACACGGATGATGGAACCCCTGCAATCCACCACAGGACCAATGGCGGAACCTTCCTTTTTCAACCCAGGACCAATTCAGAAACTGGTTGAGATGATTGAGATGATGTTGGAAATACCAACCAAAAGTCATTTTATGCATTACCTGGCCTGTATATTGTCACACAGCATGGGGAACCCTCCATTCCACCACAGGACCAATGGTGGAACCTTCTTTTTTCAACCCAGGACCAATTCAGAAACTTGTTGAGATGATTGAGATGATGGTGGAAATACCAACCAAAAGTCATTTTATGCATTACCAAGGCCATAATTATATTGTCACACAGCACGGGGAACCCTCCATTCCACCACAGGACCAATGGTGGAACCTTCTTTTTTCAACCCAGGACCAATTCAGAAACTTGTTGAGATGATTGAGATGATGGTGGAAATAACGACCAAAAGTCATTCTGTGCCTTACCTGAGGCGTATAGGGTCACACAGCATGGGTAACCCTCCATTCCACCACAGGACCAATGGTGGAACCTTTTATCCACCACAGGACCAATCGAATAGTTTGAGTCAGCTTTTGATATAATGCTTGTTATATGTCTCTTAAAAGTCATTTTGAGTAACTAGGTCAGTTTGGGGTTACACGGATGATGGAACCCCTGCAATCCACCACAGGACCAATGGCGGAACCTTCCTTTTTCAACCCAGAACCAATTCAGAAACTGGTTGCGATGATTGAGATGATGTTGGAAATACCGACCAAAAGTCATTTTATGCATTACCTGGCCTGTATATTGTCACACAGCATGGGGAACCCTCCATTCCACCACAGGACCAATGGTGGAACCTTCTTTTTTCAACCCAGGACCAATTCAGAAACTTGTTGAGATGATTGAGATGATGGTGGAAATAACGACCAAAAGTCATTCTGTGCCTTACCTGAGGCGTATAGGGTCACACAGCATGGGTAACCCTCCATTCCACCACAGGACCAATTGTGGAACCTTTTATCCACCACAGGACCAATCGAATAGTTTGATTCAGCTTTTGATATAATGCTTGTTATATGTCTCTTAAAAGTCATTTTGAGTAATTAGGTCAGTGTGGGGTTACACGGATGATGGAACCCTGCATTCCACCACAGGACCAATGGTGGAACCTTCTTTTTTCAACCCAGGACCAATTCAGAAACTGCTTGAAACGATTGAGATGATGGTGGAAATAACGACCAAAAGTCATTTTATGCATTACCTGGGCCGTATATTGTCACACAGCATGGAGAACCCTCCATTCCACCACAGGACCAATGGTGGAACCATCTTTTTCAACCCAAGACCCATTCAGAAACTGGTTGAGATGATTGAGATGATGGTGGAAATAACGACCAAAAGTCATTTTATGCATTACCTGGGCCGTATATTGTCACACAGCATGGAGAACCCTCCATTCCACCACAGGACCAATGGTGGAACCATCTTTTTCAACCCAAAAGTAATTTTGAGTAATTAGGTCAGTGTGGGATTACACGGATGATGGAACCCTCCATTCCACCACAGGCCCCCCTGCCCCTGACTGCACTTCATATTTTATAATTATAATTTCCAATAAACATCTCATAGTCAATGCCCTAGATGACAGGGAACCTCAACTTCCACAACTGGACCATTGATGAAACCTGACCTCCTGCAAAGGACAAACTTAATATTTGGAAGGAACAATATTTGATTATTAGGAAATGCCTGATAATTAATGCTCTATAGACCTGGCCCCGTCACCGCACAACATCTAAGATTCAAATTCTGTTAGTTGAATCATGAATTTGAGTTAGGTATTTGTATATTGGGTCAAAGTGGTAGTTTGAACGCTAAGGTGAGAGCGCCTGGCCAGGTTTACAATAACAAGGCCATTGTACGGTGATGGCACTTGAAATATGGGGAAATACTTATACTAATTATATTAATTCGCTATAAGTTTTGCAAAAACAGGCGGTTCATAGAATTAAAGGTGTTAGTCGAAGAACACCTTCGAACAGTATATTTAATTAACTTAAAAATTGTACAACCACCTAAATTGCATAAAGATTCAATTATGATGTTTATGTATAAGTTTGTAAGAGGTGAAATGCCGAGAATGTTTTCAGATATGTTCAATTATCCAGCTGATTTTTATCATTACGGAACGAGAAATATCAATAACCTTCGATTACCATTTTGTAGATCAGAAATTGTTAAAATCCATGTCAGATTTAAAGGTGCAGAAATTTGGAATTCTGTTGTGAATGTCATTGATTTAAATTGTAGTAAATTTACATTTAAAAAGAAAGTAACTAATATCTTAAGGAATTTGTGGTCTCTACCCAGAATATCTTTGCTATTCTGTAATACAAAACTATTATTAAGATTATAGTCATTACCACTTTTGTATATATGATAGTGCCTATTAATGTTTTTAATTTATCAGTATTATTATTAATTTTTATTTCCTATAATATAGATTCATTCACTGTTCCATAAAGATTAAGAAATTATGAGGGGCGTCCCAAAAGTTCTGACCAATTTTTTTGGCAGACCTTTCTATTTGAAATAGCTGAATGAAATTTTCACAGAATCAATTTCAGGTATTTCACTATCAATTTTGAAAATATGGTACCTGTTCGAACATTTTAAATAACTTTTCTGTTGCCATGGAAACAGAAGGTCAGTGCACCCAGCGCAGCTCAATTTTTTGGGCCAAATCCAAGTGTCCAGGCTTGTAAATAACCTAGGAATTTACAATAAATATGCAATGGATGATCATGAAAAATATTTTTTGGAAACCTAACAATATCTCAAAGTGTTTCATTTACATTTAAAGTCACTGTAAATCAGTTTAACCCATGTGCTGAGGCGATCACCTGGATCCTCCAAACTGGGCTGTTCCTAAATTTGGAAATTTCGGTGTATGTGGCGACTGCTTCATTTCTCGTTATGACTATTATTTCTTTAATTTTTGAACTGGTATATATATTTTGGTATCACACAAAGTTACAGAAGGCCAAATCTGGTAATTAAAGCAGATCAGATTGGGTTTTGAACCTAACGTTCATGAGAACTGCCTCTTGACAGCAGATTGTTTCAGCCAAACCGTCTCAAGCGCTGTTAAGCAACTGCTGGAAAAAGTGTTTGGTAATTGCCTCAGCTGATCAGGTTGAAATATAAATAAAAGTTTATAATCAAATGGTAGATATCTTGATAGAATGCAAGCTTATAAGGAAATACATTTTCTTGCAATCATTTGCTTTTTTACTATAAATTCTCTGACTTTTAACACAGCTAATTTGCTGAATTTTGTGTGAGAAATTGAGCTGCGCTGGGTGCACTGACTTCTCGTAACCATGGTAACAGAACAGTAACTTAAACAATTCTTACAGTCTTGATTTTTTCAAAATAGATGGTCAAATACCTGAAATTTATTCTCTGAAAATTTCATTTAGCTATTGCAAATAGAAAGGTCTGCCAAAAAAATTGGTCAGAACTTTTGGGACACCCCTCGTATATTGTGAAATTGCTAGAGAACATACACACATTCAGTGTGTCAGTTCCTTTTTTTTATTGGTATTATAATTCTGCTATTTGTTATGTTGATTCATTGAAGTGTAATTGTATTTTTTTACCAATAAATTCTAATTCTAATTATAATTCTAGTCTAGATCAACTTACCAATTAAGTAGTGGGATCAAAATCAATGATTGTTACATGACTATGAACTAATACCACTTAAATAGGCCAGCAGGGTGTATTGTTTTCCCGTTTCTAACCATTTGTTTGATTCTTTTAAAATAGCTTGGAATAGATATATATAATATTATGAAGGCTGCACAAGGTATGGAACTTCATCATACAGCGGACCAATGCTGGAATATCTTGCCCTCAAGAGGATATTGTTAAAATTTATTAACTTGAGCTAAATATAAAATTATGGAGACAAATCATTGATCTTTCCCTCCACCAAAGGACCAATGCTGGGACCTTCTCCACTCAAGAGGAACACTTTTAAAATTTACCACTTGTTACTAAATATGGAATGATGGAGGCTATACATTCAAGTAACCTCCTCGTCCACCACTGCACCAACGCTGGAACCTCTTCCCCTAAATATTTTAAGAAGAATAATTTGATATATATATATAGTTACTCTAATCAATTTATCTGCTACACATCATCATGTGGTCAGCAGAAGATAAATTCAATTACTAAAATGTTTCAAAAAAATTTAATGCATTTATATTATTTAGTTTCATTGAGTTTCAAACAGGATAATAATGTAATTACAAAACTTACTACAATAGGGATTACTGCATCTTTAGCAACATGGCTCTAGCTGAAGAGAAATTTATTTCTTTTACAAGTAAGGATAGATTTAGCAGTCACTTTAATTTCTGACATCAATATTCAAATTTTTCTAGATGCTCCAGTTTTCAAAAAATATACATGTGGTTTTGCCCGTTTTGAGCTTTTTAAAATACTTTAATTTATTTAATTCTTCCTCAAAAAACTTACATTGTAAAAGAAAATGAACTTCGTGTTCAACATTACCTTTTTATAATTTACGCAAATTTTCCTCTACACTTTTGCAATGCCATCTATCAATTTTCGATCTCCAGTGGAAGTATGCCTGTCCTAAACAGTGCGAGAAAAGAGCGTTCTTTGTACGACTCATGAATCTTGTGACATATACGGTTCAAGGCAATATATATTCATGATTAAATTGCAAGTACACAATTTTGATTTTGTATTAATGTCGTCTGCCCATTGGATGCAGCGGAGTTCATGTAAAATTTACCAGGCATTATTTAAATGTTGTAGGAGAGACTGGGGTAAGTTGTGCCGCGGGATAAGTTGTCCCGCCCACTGTTGAGGTGAAATGAAGAACTGGGCAAAGAAGGCAATGCCTACCATATATACCCACTTGGTCAACATCATTTGGCACCAAGAAAAAAACTACCAAATATAATGGTATGAAAAGCTACACTCATAAATTCAATTTTGTTGCTGAAAACTTGAAGTGCCGAGGACTGACATTCTTGTTTCTCCGTCATTTGGTATTTATAATGATATGATGTTCGTCTGGTAGGATGGAGTTAGGAGGTATATCTCGACATTTGTGTTGTTAGATTTCTTCTCGCATTGTTTATTTATTTTTGACAACCAGTTTCATTCAGAAAATCAATTTGGGGTAAGTTGTGCCATTTTGATAATTGGGGTGAGTTGTGCCGATGTTATGACATAGGAATGATTTTTTTATTCATTTTTACTTGTCTTCATTTTTGCATAAAATGTTTGATAAGTTTCAATGACATGTAACATGTCAGCCATAAGTTAAAAACATGATACTTATGATCTATCTTAAGAAACGGTTGAAATACAAGGTTTTTTTGGAATAAATTAAGCGGATCAACTTATCCCGTCATGCGGCACAACTTACCCCGGCACCTACTTTTTAAAAATGTCTACCATGACCTTCCCAATGGTCAGATTGCTCTGAAACTTTGGTCTATTCTGGCCAACGTATTGTATTTTGATGTCTGACTTTCAGATTACTTGATTAGGCTTCGGTTTTTCGGAAATTAGCCTGACGCAAAAGATGGCACAACTTACCCCGGTCTCCCCTACTCTTGGGAATTTAATATTAGATGCTTATTGCAGCAAATGAAAAAAATTGAAGGTAGTCTTGTGCTTCATAATCATATTTTTAATCGAGTATAAATAAAATTATTTGAATTTGAATTTGAATTTATAAGTTAGGTTCCACCATTGGTTCTGTAGTGAAAGAGGAGTTTCATGGTCCTTTGGGGTATTTATTATCAGGCGTTTATTGGAAATAATGAAATGTTGAGGGTAGTCCTACTGTGGAAGATGAGGTTCCTGGTCTGTTTGTGCATTAATGGTGAGGTGTTTAATGGAAATAATGAAATACTGGGGGTTGCCCTGTACAGGAGGTCATGAACCACAACAGGTCCTGAGGTGGTTTGCAAGGTTCCATTAATCATTTATCCCCATACTGAACTAATTACTCATAATGACATTTAAGAGATATATTACAGGCATTTTATCAAAGCTCACCCTAACTATTCAATTGGTCCTGTGGTGGATAAAAGGTTCCACCATTGGTCCTGTGGTGGAAAGAAGGGTATCACAGGCTCTATTACCCTATATACACCACAGGTAAGGCACAAAATGATTTTTGGTAGGTATTTCCACCATCATCTGCATCATTTCAACCCATTCCTGAATTGGTTCCGGGTTGAAAAAAAGAAGCTTCCACCATTGTTCCTGTGGTGGAATGGAGGGTTCCACAGGCTGTGTGACCCTATACGCCCCAGGTAAGGCACAGAATGACTTTTGTTGGGTATTTCCACCATCATCTGCATCATTTCAACCCATTTCTGAATTGGTTCTGAGTTGAAAAAAAAGAAGGTTCCACCATTGGTCCTGTGGTGGAATGGAGGGTTCCACAGGCTGTGTGACCCTGTACGCCCCAGGTAAGGCACAAAATGACTTTTGTTAGGTATTTCCACCATCATCTGCATCATTTCAAACCATTTCTTAATTGCTTCTGAGTTGAAAAAAAAGAAGGTTTCACCATTGGTCCTGTGGTGGATTAGATGGTTCTCCAGGCTGTGTGACCCTGTACGCCCCAGGTAAGGCACAAAATGACTTTTGTTAGGTATTTCCACCATCATCTGCATCATTTCAACCCATTTCTGAATTGGTTCTGTGTTGAAAAAAAAGAAGGTTCCACCATTGGTCCTGTGGTGGAATGGAGGGTTCCACAGGCTGTGTGACCCTATACGCCCCAAGTAAGGCACAAAATGACTTTTGTTAGGTATTTCGACCAGAATCTGCATCATTTCAACCCATTTCTAAATTGGTTCTGAGTTGAAAAAAACGAAGGTTCCACCATTGGTCCTGTGGTGGAATGGAGGGTTCCACAGGCTGTGTGACCCTATACGCCCCAGGTAAGGCACAAACTGACTTTTGTTAGGTATTTCCACCATCATCTGCATCATTTCAACCCATTTCTGAATTGGTTCTGGGTTGAAAAAAAAGAAGGTTCCACCATTGGTCCTGTGGTGGAATGGAGGGTTCCACAGGCTGTGTGACCCTGTACGCCCCAGGTAAGGCACAAAATGACTTTTGGTAGGTATTTCCACCATCATCTGCATCATTTCAACCCATTTCTGACTTGGTTCTGGGTTGAAAAAAAGAAGGTTCCACCATTGGTCCTGTGGTGGAATGGAGGGTTCCACAGGCTGTGTGACCCTATACGCCCCAGGTAAGGCACAAAATGACTTTTGTTAGGTATTTCCACCATCATCTGCATCATTTCAACCCATTTCTGTATTGGCTCTGGTTTGAAAAAAAGAAGGTTCCACCATTGGTCCTGTGGTGGAATGGAGGATTCTACAAGCTCTGTGACCCTATACGCCACATGTAAGGCACAAAATGACTTTTGTTAGGTATTTCCACCATCATCTGCATCATTTCAACCCATTTCTGAATTGGTTCTGGGTTGAAAAAAAAAAGGTTCCACCATTGGTCCTGTGGTGGAATGGAGGGTTCCACAGGCTGTGTGACCCTATACGCCCCAGGTAAGGCACAAAATGACTTTTGTTAGGTATTTCCACCATCATCTGCATCATTCCAACCCATTTTTGAATTGGTTCTGGGTTGAAAAAAAGAAGGTTCCACCATTGGTCCTGTGGTGGAATGGAGGGTTCCACAGGCTGTGTGACTCTGTACGCCACAGGTAAGGCACAAAATGACTTTTGTTAGGTATTTCTACCATCATCTGCATCATTTCAACCCATTTCCGAATTAGTTCATGGTTGAAAAGAAGAAAGTTCCACCATTGGTCCTGTGGTGGAATGGAGGGTTCCACAGGCTGTGTGACCCTATATGCCCTAGGTAAGGCACAAAATGACTTTTGTTAGGTATTTCCACCATCATCTGCATCATTTCAACCCATTTCTGAATTGGTTCTGGGTTGAAAAAAAGAAGGTTCCACCATTGGTCCTGTGGTGGAATGGTGGGTTCCACAGGCTGTGTGACCCAATACGCCCCAGGTAAGGCACAAAATGACTTTTGTTAGGTATTTCCACCACCATCTGCAACACATCTACCCATTTCTGGATTGGCTCTGGGTTGAAAAAAAGAAGGTACCACCATTGGTCCTGTGGTGGAATGGAGGGTTCCACAGGCTATGTGACTCTGTACGCCACAGGTAAGGCACAAAATGACTTTTGTTAGGTATTTCTACCATCATCTGCATCATTTCAACCCATTTCCGAATTAGTTCATGGTTGAAAAAAAGAAGGTTCCACCATTGGTCCTGTGGTGGAATGGAGGGTTCCACAGGCTGTGTGACCCTATACGCCCTAGGTAAGGCACAAAATGACTTTTGTTAGGTATTTCCACCATCATCTGCATCATTTCAACCCATTTCTGAATTGGTTCTGGGTTGAAAAAAAGAAGGTTCCACCATTGGTCCTGTGGTGGAATGGAGGGTTCCACAGGCTGTGTGACCCTATACGCCCCAGGTAAGGCACAAAATGACTTTTGTTAGGTATTTCCACCATCATCTGCATCATTCCAACCCATTTCTGAATTGGTTCTGGGTTGAAAAAAAGAAGGTTCCACCATTGGTCCTGTGGTGGAATGGAGGGTTCCACAGGCTGTGTGACCCTATACGCCCCAGGTAAGGCACAAAATGACTTTTGTTAGGTATTTCCACCACCATCTGCAACACATCTACCCATTTCTGGATTGGCTCTGGGTTGAAAAAAGAAGGTTCCACCATTGGTCCTGTGGTGGAATGGAGGGTTCCACAGGCTGTGTGACCCTATACGCCCCAGGTAAGGCACAAAATGACTTTTGTTAGGTATTTCCACCACCATCTGCAACACATCTACCCATTTCAGGATTGGCTCTGGGTTGAAAAAAAGAAGGTTTCACCATTGGTCCTGTTGTGGAATGGTGGGTTCCACAGGCTGTGTGACTCTGTACGCCACAGGTAAGGCACAAAATGACTTTTGTTAGGTATTTCCACCATCATCTGCATCATTTCAACCCGTTTCTGAATTGGCTCTGGGTTGAAAAAAAGAAGGTTCCACCATTGGTCCTGTGGTGGAATGGAGGGTTCCACAGGCTGTGTGACCCTATACGCCCTAGGTAAGGCACAAAATGACTTTTGTTAGGTATTTCCACCATCATCTGCATCATTTCAACCCATTTCTGAATTGGTTCTGAGTTGAAAAAAAAGAAGGTTCCACCATTGGTCCTGTGGTGGAATGGAGGGTTCCACAGGCTGTGTGACCCTATACGCCCCAGGTAAGGCACAAACTGACTTTTGTTAGGTATTTCCACCATCATCTGCATCATTTCAACCCATTTCTGAATTGGTTCTGGGTTGAAAAAAAAGAAGGTTCCACCATTGGTCCTGTGGTGGAATGGAGGGTTCCACAGGCTGTGTGACCCTGTACGCCCCAGGTAAGGCACAAAATGACTTTTGGTAGGTATTTCCACCATCATCTGCATCATTTCAACCCATTTCTGACTTGGTTTTGGGTTGAAAAAAAGAAGGTTCCACCATTGGTCCTGTGGTGGAATGGAGGGTTCCACAGGCTGTGTGACCCTATACGCCCCAGGTAAGGCACAAAATGACTTTTGTTAGGTATTTCCACCATCATCTGCATCATTTCAACCCATTTCTGTATTGGCTCTGGTTTGAAAAAAAGAAGGTTCCACCATTGGTCCTGTGGTGGAATGGAGGATTCTACAAGCTCTGTGACCCTATACGCCACATGTAAGGCACAAAATGACTTTTGTTAGGTATTTCCACCATCATCTGCATCATTTCAACCCATTTCTGAATTGGTTCTGGGTTGAAAAAAAAAAGGTTCCACCATTGGTCCTGTGGTGGAATGGAGGGTTCCACAGGCTGTGTGACCCTATACGCCCCAGGTAAGGCACAAAATGACTTTTGTTAGGTATTTCCACCAATATCTGCATCATTCCAACCCATTTTTGAATTGGTTCTGGGTTGAAAAAAAGAAGGTTCCACCATTGGTCCTGTGGTGGAATGGAGGGTTCCACAGGCTGTGTGACTCTGTACGCCACAGGTAAGGCACAAAATGACTTTTGTTAGGTATTTCTACCATCATCTGCATCATTTCAACCCATTTCCGAATTAGTTCATGGTTGAAAAAAAGAAAGTTCCACCATTGGTCCTGTGGTGGAATGGAGGGTTCCACAGGCTGTGTGACCCTATATGCCCTAGGTAAGGCACAAAATGACTTTTGTTAGGTATTTCCACCATCATCTGCATCATTTCAACCCATTTCTGAATTGGTTCTGGGTTGAAAAAAAGAAGGTTCCACCATTGGTCCTGTGGTGGAATGGTGGGTTCCACAGGCTGTGTGACCCAATACGCCCCAGGTAAGGCACAAAATGACTTTTGTTAGGTATTTCCACCACCATCTGCAACACATCTACCCATTTCTGGATTGGCTCTGGGTTGAAAAAAAGAAGGTACCACCATTGGTCCTGTGGTGGAATGGAGGGTTCCACAGGCTATGTGACTCTGTACGCCACAGGTAAGGCACAAAATGACTTTTGTTAGGTATTTCTACCATCATCTGCATCATTTCAACCCATTTCCGAATTAGTTCATGGTTGAAAAAAAGAAAGTTCCACCATTGGTCCTGTGGTGGAATGGAGGGTTCCACAGGCTGTGTGACCCTATACGCCCCAGGTAAGGCACAAAATGACTTTTGTTAGGTATTTCCACCACCATCTGCAACACATCTACCCATTTCTGGATTGGCTCTGGGTTGAAAAAAAGAAGGTTCCACCATTGGTCCTGTGGTGGAATGGAGGGTTCCACAGGCTGTGTGACCCTATACGCCCCAGGTAAGGCACAAAATGACTTTTGTTAGGTATTTCCACCACCATCTGCAACACATCTACCCATTTCTGGATTGGCTCTGGGTTGAAAAAAAGAAGGTTCCACCATTGGTCCTGTGGTGGAATGGTGGGTTCCACAGGCTGTTGGACTCTGTACGCCACAGGTAAGGCACAAAATGACTTTTGTTAGGTATTTCCACCACCATCTGCATCATTTCAACCCATTTCTGAATTGGCTCTGGGTTGAAAAAAAGAAGGTTCCACCATTGGTCCTGTGGTGGAATGGAGGGTTCCACAGGCTGTGTGACTCTGTACGCCACAGGTAAGGCACAAAATGACTTTTGTTAGGTATTTCTACCATCATCTGCATCATTTCAACCCATTTCCGAATTAGTTCATGGTTGAAAAAAAGAAAGTTCCACCATTGGTCCTGTGGTGGAATGGAGGGTTCCACAGGCTGTGTGACCCTATATGCCCTAGGTAAGGCACAAAATGACTTTTGTTAGGTATTTCCACCATCATCTGCATCATTTCAACCCATTTCTGAATTGGTTCTGGGTTGAAAAAAAGAAGGTTCCACCATTGGTCCTGTGGTGGAATGGAGGGTTCCACAGGCTGTGTGACCCTATACGCCCCAGGTAAGGCACAAAATGACTTTTGTTAGGTATTTCCACCATCATCTGCATCATTTCAACCCATTTCTGAATTGGTTCTGGGTTGAAAAAAAGAAGGTTCCACCATTGGTCCTGTGGTGGAATGGAGGGTTCCACAGGCTGTGTGACCCAATACGCCCCAGGTAAGGCACAAAATGACTTTTGTTAGGTATTTCCACCATCATCTGCAACACATCTACCCATTTCTGGATTGGCTCTGGGTTGAAAAAAAGAAGGTTCCACCATTGGTCCTGTGGTGGAATGGAGGGTTCCACAGGCTATGTGACTCTGTACGCCACAGGTAAGGCACAAAATGACTTTTGTTAGGTATTTCCACCATCATCTGCATCATTTCAACCCATTTCTGAATTAGTTCATGGTTGAAAAAAAGAAAGTTCCACCATTGGTCCTGTGGTGGAATGGAGGGTTCCATAGGCTGTGTGACCCTATACGCCCTAGGTAAGGCACAAAATGACTTTTGTTAGGTATTTCCACCATCATCTGCATCATTTCAACCCATTTCTGAATTGGTTCTGGGTTGAAAAAAAGAAGGTTCCACCATTGGTCCTGTGGTGGAATGGAGGGTTCCACAGGCTGTGTGACCCTATACGCCCCAGGTAAGGCACAAAATGACTTTTGTTAGGTATTTCCACCATCATCTGCATCATTTCAACCCATTTCTGAATTGGTTCTGGGTTGAAAAAAAGAAGGTTCCACCATTGGTCCTGTGGTGGAATGGAGGGTTCCACAGGCTGTGTGACCCTATACGCCCCAGGTAAGGCACAAAATGACTTTTGTTAGGTATTTCCACCACCATCTGCAACACATCTACCCATTTCTTGATTGGCTCTGGGTTGAAAAAAAGAAGGTTCCACCATTGGTCCTGTGGTGGAATGGAGGGTTCCACAGGCTGTGTGACTCTGTACGCCACAGGTAAGGCACAAAATGACTTTTGTTAGGTATTTCTACCATCATCTGCATCATTTCAACCCATTTCCGAATTAGTTCATGGTTGAAAAAAAAAAGGTTCCACCATTGGTCCTGTGGTGGAATGGAGGGTTCCACAGGCTGTTTGACCCTATACACCCCAGGTAAGGCACAAAATGACTTTTGTTAGGTATTTCCACCATCATCTGCATCATTCCAACCCATTTTTGAATTGGTTCTGGGTTGAAAAAAAGAAGGTTCCACCATTGGTCCTGTGGTGGAATGGTGGGTTCCACAGGCTGTGTGACTCTGTACGCCACAGGTAAGGCACAAAATGACTTTTGTTAGGTATTTCCACCACCATCTGCATCATTTCAACCCATTTCTGAATTAAATCTGGGTTGAAAAAAAGAAGGTTCCACCATTGGTCCTGTGGTGGAATGGAGGGTTCCACAGGCTGTGTGACCCTATACGCCCCAGTTAAGGCACAAAATGACTTTTGTTAGGTATTTCCACTATCGTCTGCATCATTTCAACCCATTTCCGAATTGATTCTGGATTGAAAAATTAGGTTCCACCATTGGTCCTGTGGTGGATAGGTCGCGGCGCAGACCTCTATCCACCGATGGGGAAGCCCAGCCACGACTGCCTGCTGCTGCCAGTGCTGGGGTATTTTAGCTGACCTATATAGCTGACCTATATAACTGGACTGCTCACCCCATTAGAAACATCTGGATGGGGTTGAAGTCAGTGCAAGGTGATAATCCACCATCTTGCTACACCCCACTGACCCAAGCCACTCAATACACATGCACAGTTTGTTACACACTTGTTAGTTTGTTACACTCAATTTTCGCGATTTTTCACGGTTATGCCGAAGTGTGCTGCCTGGGACTGTAGCAATAATCCAAGCAAGTGTCCAGATAAGTCATTTCATGTGTAAGTATATCTATATCTCATTAGATAACTAAATTACAGCAGAAAATGTAACATGTGGTCACTGACTCCAAACAAAACACATTGTAAAGTCGAGTAGTCATTTAATCATGAATATTAACATAATTAGATATCATGCATTGTTCTATATATCCATATACTTGTCATTTATGTGAATTCTATAACTGAGTATTTTATGTGTATTTCTGTATTGCTCCCCTGAATGCCATTTAGGAAACAGTGACTTGGAATCTCTTGGGTAAACATTATGTCCTTAATTTAAGCATGGGAAAATCTGGAAACAGTATTTTTGGTTAAAATGGTAAGAACTAAATGTCTCTTTTACTGGATCTGCTCCTACAATCTGTTATATAAATATGCAACCTGCTTGGCCCTTAAGCCAATTACTGCACCCCTTTGTCCAGCAATCTGTTTGCAAGCTATCTGTACAAAGGGCCCAACATGTAATCCTGTTGGGGTGTTATTCTAAGGGCGGCAACCAAAGAGCCCCCTAATTGTAATCCCCCCAAATTGTTGGGATAACTGCTCACGTTAAAACCACTAAAACAACTTTATGAAAGACAGAACAGATCCAGGAATGTATCACTCCTTTGAGGAATGCTATCTTAAATTGCATTTAACTAATAAATTGGGTAAACCAAATTGGGGACTTTTATGCAAATGGGAATTTAATGCTGTTAAGTTATAACACCTCTGAGAGCCAGTTCATGGGAGATCCACTCACTGTCTTCTAATTTATGCACACTTGTATAAACATAACTGTGATGTCACACATTGTCTTGTCATGATAGGCCGATGGCCTGACCAATCATTGTTGACCAGCAACACAACAAAACCAGAGTGTTGCCTGGAAATAAACAGTTTCTGACTTTTAACCACACTTACTACTTGTTCTTACTTTAATCCGGATTTACTAAGTCTCAAGGATTCCCCTCCATTTCTGTTATTTAATTGGGAAGCAGTGAATGAGAGGAGTTGTCTTGGCAGGGATAGCCAATGACAACATTATATATAGGGAATTCATACTGGTGTACCCTGACTGGTTGAACTACAGAGTCATTTGAAGGAGACCTGTAAGTTCTGGTAACAAGTAAGTTGACAGTAAATTTATTAACAGTGGAATTATCAAGAACTCCCTGGTTGCTAGACAGGCGACCTTGTAAGCATATGTGTAACCAAGTGTAATATTACCAAGAAGAGGAAAATTTATGTTCAGTTGCTGCACTCAAGTCGACGATTAGCTCAAAGTTAGGCGAAGAAATACTTATACCATTCACAGGATTATATTATTTGTAAAATGAGTGATGCCAAAAAGTGCCACAGCGTTGACCATTAATCAACGACTCATCATACAAAGACAGCAACGAGAGAATCGTAGACTCGCTCAGCACCCCCAACTCCACGCACAACCAACAATGCCTCCTAATGACGGACCCGGCGGTGAACCCGTCCAACAGAACCCGGCAGGAGGGGTCCCCGACCCAGCCGGCGAGGCACCTGCAGCCCTCCCTCAGATCACATTTGTCGAATACCTGAACCAGGAAAGGACACTCAGAACGCAGTTCAGGGAAGAGTCGAAGCAGGAGCACCTCGAGGTCCTAAGGCTCCAAACTCAGGCCCTTGAACAACAGAAGCAGAACGAGGACCGCCAGAGAGCCCTCGAGAGCGCCGCACGAGTGCCAAGATGCGATGGTACGACCTCGCAAGCAGTTCGAAACTGGATCAGGGAGGTGGAGTTAACATTACCTTATACAGAGCTAATATATAGCCCTGACGAGGAAACACATCTAGAACATCTCAAACTCGTCTTCGACAGGCTCAGGACTTATAACATGCGTCTCAACCCAAAGAAATGCGTCTTCGCAGCCAAACAAGTGAAGCTCCTGGGATACATCGTCAGTGGCCAGGGACTAGCAGCCGACCCCGAGAAGACGGCAGCCATCGACAGGCTCGAAGCGCCCTCTGACGTGGCAGAGACGCGTTCCTTCCTGGGTATGGCCAATTATTACAGGTCCTGCATCAGGGACTACGCCAGGATCGCTGAGCCCTTGACCAATCTGACCAGGAAAAACGTCAAATTCGAGTGGACCGAAGCGCACCAATCCTCGTTTGATCGGCTCAAACAGGAACTGGTTAGTGACAACATCATGGCGCACCCACAGACGGATAAACCCTACTTCCTGTACACGGATGCATGTCAATACGCCATAGGGGGCGTATTGTGTCAACTCGACGCCAATGGCGTTGAGAGGCCAGTAGTGTATGTCTCAAAGCAGCTGTCGCCGACACAAAAAAGATGGGCAACGATCGAGAAAGAGGCATTCGCTTTGGTCCATTGTTTGGTTGAACTCAGGGTGTACTTAATTAACGCATCATATAGGACGTTTTGTGACCATAAACCACTCGCTAGTTTATTCACGAAACAAATGAACAATACCAAGATACAGAGATGGGCTGTACTCTTGGCCGAGTATGGATGCAAGGTCGAGTACCACAAGGGTAAACTGAATGTGCGGGCTGATATGCTGTCCAGAATCAAACAGAAGCAATCAGCCGCCGACCCCCCCCCCGACCCACCCCGAGCTGGCCACCTTTGATGTGGGCTACTGGCAATTAGGAGATAAGCTGCCACGCGTCGAGGATGATTATGACACCCCAGCCCTCTGCTTCGACTTGGACATCGCCAAAGTGGCCCAGGATCAAAGGCAGATGCAAGAGTGGCGAGATAAAGACGAGGATGATGGAGACGAGGATTATGAGGTCATCAATGGACTCCTCTACTCAGCCCGACTCCCCTACAAATACGCCCCAGAGCATCCACGCCTCATCCTGCCACCGGCCCACAGGTTGAAGATCATTGAAATAGCTCACCAAGAAGTCGGCCACATGTCACTCCGAAGAACACTCAAGAAGATCCAGGAGGCATTCGTCTGGAAAGGAATGAGAGCCGACACCCAAGCCTTCGTAGCAAAGTGCACGCACTGCCTGGTGCACTCCAAACGACGTGTGAAGCCTCCCATGGGCAACATGCCCATAGCTCGCTCCCCCATGCAAATTGTGGCCATGGACCTCATAGGCCCTCTCGTGGAGACGCCCCAAGGGAACACCTATATACTGACAGTCTTAGATCATTGCACAGGATGGGCCGAAGCCTTCGCACTGCCATCAAAGACCAGCCAAGCAGTATGGGAAGCCCTCAGTCGCCAATATTTCAGCAGGCATGGCTTTTGTGACGTCATGATCAGCGATCAGGGCCTCGAGTTCAACGCCAAGGCCCTCACCCAATATCTAGAAGCGGTCGGCATCCAGCACAGGCGAACAACACCATACAACCCCCAGGCCAATGGCAAATGTGAACGGTTCAACGGCACCCTCAAGCAGATCATCACTACCCTCATTAACAACGAAAGAGGCACGTGGGAGGACTCACTGGGGATGGCCCTCCTCAGTTATAACAACAGTGTGTCGGATGTCACAGGCTTCACGCCGTATTTCTTGCATTTTGGGAGAAGAGCTCGCCTGCCACTGTCCAGATTACTGCCCAGCGAACAGCCCTTGGATGAAAGGCTTCAACATTTAGCCACGGCGCTGAGGACAGCCTCCAAGTGCACATACGAAGCACGCAGGTGGAACAGGGAGAGACTACAAAAACAAGCTAACACGAAGGAGCTTAAGCCAGGGGATTCTGTATTGATCAGGGCATTTGAAAACTTGACCCTCACCTCCAAGTGGGATCCACAGTGGACTGTCACCAAGGTCAGAGACAAAGTGGTATGGCTAGTCCATCAACAGTCGGGCAAGACAAAGACCCTCAACAGAAACAAGGTCAAGCTGGTGGATCCGAACCTGTGCTGGGACGAATATAACCCTCGCCCCATGAGGCAGTCGAACAAGCCATCAAGACATACTGGATTGCATGCCCAGCCCCTCTTGGATCCGCCCCAGCACAACAGACCCCCTCAGAGAAGGCCAGCAAACAAAAGGAAGCGGCCAGAGAGAGAACAGCCCTTCGCCACGCCCCCACCCCGTCCGCCGACCCCCCAAGAGAGGCAAGAGTCCCTACACCAATCACAGCCCACAGAAGCCGGCCGCGGTGCGGTCAAGCGCACAGCGCACCCCCACAGTTCTGCTGGTCCCAAAGCCAAGATCAAGGGTCATTCTGCTGCTGACCCTCAGACAGCCAGGACCAAGCCGACTACCGCCCCGACCCCGAGACATCTTAAGGTGGACAAGCACCACAGATTGGCAGCCCAGAAATTGGATTACCAGCAACAGAGAGCACTGCCCTCGGGACCCCAGCTCCCCAGCGCCCACCGCTTCGAAAGGCAACAGGACTCAGCCCCATCCACAGCCCCAGCCCACAAACGCTCGGGCCCCACACAGCCGAGGACACCGGACCATAAGAGACTCCATCGACAGCCCCCACGACGGGCCCAGCCTGCAGAACCTTACGAAGGAGTGAAGCGCCCTAGGCCCTACTTCACGAGAGCAGCCAAACGAGATCTCCCTGACTCCCCTGTCCCATCACAGGAGGACCAGAAGAGACAACGAGTGCAAGCCATTGAAGCAGTTAAGTCCTTTATAGCACGATGTTTATCCTGTTAATCTGCTTCGGCCTGATGGTCCCAGTTGCCCCAGCACTGCTGCCCAGCTACCAGAGTCGCAGGTATGACGCCATTGAAGTCACTCGCTTGCCCGATGGCATCTCCATCACTGGAGGAGAAGAGTTGCGACAAGTAGTAGCAACGTGGGACATCTTTGTAACCTTGAACCCACCAATCTACCCACAGGCACTAGCTTTCTATATCAATTCATTGGAGAAGTCCTTTGCAGTCATCAGATCCCTCGAGCAAAAGGGCCTCACAGTCGATCTGGGCACCCAAGCGATCAGGAGGGAGCGGCTTGTCTCAGCCTTAGGTACCAAGGCACATGCCGCCCCCCAGCATGGGCACGTCTCTCACGTCCGCTCACGACGAGGTCTCATTGATCTAGGAGGATCGATACTGCACACCCTGTTCGGAGTCGCCACGGACTCACAACTCACCCGCTTTAAAGAGGCCCTATCAGAAGTGGCAGGATCAACGCTAGCCATCAGCCACGCCCACAACAACTTGGCATCAATTGTGAACCAGACCAGGTCCTACGTCACCCAACTTGCAGTAAGACAGCAGCATATACAGGCGGAGGTCAAACAACTCAACCAAGCCGTCTCTGTCATCCAGACGATAATCCAGAATCATGAGAGAAGGCTCAGCTTCATCGAATTGCTCACCCAACTCGACAGATATCTGGACATCCTCGACATGGCAGCCAACCATTACCTCGATCAGGTAGATCTCTTCCACCGCCAAAGGACGGAACTGCAAGGGGGCAAATTGACAAGGGACCTGCTGTCAGAAGATCAACTGAATGAGATCCTCGCACAAGCAGGACGAGATCACAAGGTGAGTGGAACTGTTGACTGGCTGTACCAATTTGTGTCTGTAAAGCCCATATGGCTCCATAACGATAATCTCTTATATCAAATTGTCATACCACTAGTAGCCCCCAGACCCTACATCAGATTCAACATCATTTCAGTGGGTGTGCCCCTAAACGACTCCTCTTATCAACTTAATGTTAAAGTAGGCAAATCGTATGCTTTTGACACCATTTCTGGGAATATAGCGTCCCCACAGAATTGTATCGGGGCTAATCCCACGGCCTGCCTTGCATCCTTAGAATTTGCAAACAGCAAGATGCAATGTGTAAGAGGCCTACTCACTAACAGACCACAACTGACAGCTAAATGCCAAATAGAAGTAAGACCGCTCATAGCGGACACCATGGTCTCAAACTTGGATATCAACCAATATGCTGTCATTTCCATGGGCCAGAACCTCATAATACGCTGCGCAGGCAAACCTGAGTCCCATGTTTATTTAGATCGAGGCACATACAACATCACATGTATTAGCAACTGTCAAATTATTGGTGAAGGCTGGTCAGCAGTCTGCATCAAGCGCATGCACCTCGAGCGCACATACGTAATGCCCACAGTGACTGTCACTGATCACTTTAACTTCAGCCATGTCATATCACAAACGAACGTAGAATTAAACTTCCCCAAACTAACTAGCCACCAGCTACACTACCCCCTCATAACAGACATAGCCCAATTAACTGGCAACCACTTGGCACCTACCAAGAAACACACAACCACAGCGAGGCCTCTAGGATTCATTAATGTAAGCCTCATTGTCTGTCTCTGGCTCATTGTCACGGGGTTAACTCTTAAAGGACGCTTTCTGTGGGCAAAGCTGAAAGCCAAATATCGAGTAGCTAACGATGTATGGTTCAAGGAAGCTGAGCCATTGCAGGACGTTCCCCAAGAACAGCTCCAACCGCAAGCCAGAACAGCCACAAACATATACCCTGCCCTAGCCAATGTGATGAATCCCACACTGACTACCACTCCCACGCACACTGATGACAATTAACAAGTAAGCCCCTCATCCAGGAACAGACCCTGGAAAAGACCATCAGCCGGTCTCGGTTTCACTCCACTGAACGCCAAGCTGTGGATTATGTTATCTTTATCTCCAATATCTTCAAAGTATATATGTGTCTATCGTATTAAATTGTGCAGGCTAATGGCATATGTCGTTCACACGGTGAAATTTTGTTACATGATAGTTCTGAGAGATCATGCAGCCATTAGCCCTAGAGAATGCACACATGTCTTGAATTGCTCACCAGTTGGTCAACACGGTGACCATGGATTATATTGAACTGTGAAATTAAATTGTGTCGGCCAGGGTATGTTTCTCCGAAGGAGATTTTTATTATATGTCATGGCAGTTCTGAAGTCCATGTAACCCTGGTCCTTGAGAAGGCACGTACTGAACTACATGCAACGTCTATATGCATGCCCTTCCTTCCAGCACAATGTCGCGGACCAGAAGCAGACGAAACTGACGGGAGAGAAGACGTTGTCTTGTATCAAATGTTATATGAAAATGTTAAAGTTGTCAAAAATTCTCACTGGAAATCTAAAGCGCCTATAGCCTTGAATTTTAGACATGTTATAGCCTAAGTGACGACCTAGGTAATGCTGTTTTTATTATCAAGCTACTGCTGTTAGTTGTCCTGTTATAGCTGTTTTTGTACTCAGGATCCCAAATTTATATATACTGTATGCTGTACCACTGCTGAACTTGACCCACTTTTGGATCTTCTGCACTCAAGCAGCCCAGTGACCCCGACACGCCTCAGTGCCTGATTATATAATGTTATGTAATGTTTCCCACGCTCAGCATGAGTCAGCATTTTTTGTACAGAATGTAAACAATAGTCGCTAATTTTAATAGCTCCACTTTAAACAATTTTTAGCACCAAACCGCTAAGCAGCGAAGGTTTAACTCTTAAGCCACTCCATTACTAAGCCGATTAGCTTAATTGCCATGTAAATTTCAACACTTCGCAATCACTTGCCACCTGCCCAGGGTATTTAGAAGTCAAGGCTTCATTTTGGACACAGTCCAAGCTACCATTACAACAGCTTTATACCTATATCAATTAAACTTTTAATTGTCACAATTTCTAACACACCACCACTCAGGCGACAGGATGAACACTCCCTTTTACAGTGCACGGTTTTTGGAGTGACGTAGTTTGGTCCCACCTGATTTAGACATATATAAAGATCAGCCCAGGCAGGCCAAGTTAAGCGAAGTGCTCACATTTTACTGATTTTTCCCAGGGCAGTTTTCTCTTTTCCTTTTGATATCGAGGTTTTTAAGTTTTCTGCCTATGGTTTTTCTCAGTTTCCTTATATTTTAAAGGTCACCTAGGGGTCTTTCAGCAAGTAACAGTAACACGTACAGTCAAGGTCAATTAGGGTCAATTAACAGATTGTCCCCAGTATTTAATATGTCATTACCATGTACCTGGCGCTCTCCACCTTCGGATGGAATGCTGTTTGCTTCTTGCTTTACCAGCTTAGCCGGCTAGTTTTTACCACCTAGGCCAAGCAAACAGAAGAAACCCCGAAGAGGGAGGGCGCTGCAATCAATAAGTATTAAGCATAGACCTAGAATCTAGTAAGTAGCCACCGGGTAAGGTCAACATGGACGTTCCAGGCCTAATCTAATGAGGGTAAAGATAGTCTGATCCTATGTTTAGTCACCCTACCTACCCTAGTTGCAGTTTACAAGTTGGAGGTCAGACCAGATGTCCTAAGTTACCTAAAGAACTTAATCCTAGTCTCTAGTCACCTCAGCTGCCTACTTAATGTTGTGTCTAGTTAAGATCCATTTAAAAGAACATATTGTATGTCCTAAGCACAAAGGCTTAATCGCAATATTAGTCTTCTTTAAATATGTATCTGTAGGTTGGAGGTCTACCAAAGGGTAATAATAGCACCCCCAACATAGATGTTGTATTATTTTGATTGTATAACTTTTATGTCAACTTACATGTTTATATGTTTAGCTTAGGAACAAAACAACAAAAATTTTTTCTGTGGTTAAGGCTGAAGGGGAGCACCCAAATGTATAATTGTCTTGTATGTCAATGTCTTACCAATTTAGACAAGGAGGTGGGCCAAAAGCCAATTAGTTACCCCCTTGTTCTGTTACTCTGTAACGGATGTATGATGTTTGTATAATCACCAATTAGGAGAAGTTGAAACAGATACCAAGCACCTAACCACTTAGAGGGACCTTTGAGGTTAACAATTGCAAAGTCAATCATGTTTTAGTCAACTATCTCACTGTAGCTTTAGCCATATCAACGAAGTGCCCGGTTATGACATGTCGCTGGCTTGGCCAATTACTATGTAAAATTTACTTTAGTCATAACCCTTGATAAGGCACATGTTCCTCAACTTTACTGTATATTTGATAGCACAGATGGACCCATAACTGAATGCTAACGGGTATCATTCAGCCTGTGGGGTTTGGGAGATATGTAAAGTCGAGTAGTCATTTAATCATGAATATTAACATAATTAGATATCATGCATTGTTCTATATATCCATATACTTGTCATTTATGTAAATCCTATAACTGAGTATTTTATGTGTATTTCTGTAGTGCTCCCCTGAATGCCATTTAGGAAACAGTGACTTGGAATCTCTTGGGTAAACATTATGTCCTTAATTTAAGCATGGGAAAATCTGGAAACAGTATTTTTGGTTAAAATGGTAAGAACTAAATGTCTCTTTTACTGGATCTGCTCCTACAATCTGTTATATAAATATGCAACCTGCTTGGCCCTTAAGCCAATTACTCCACCCCTTTGTCCAGCAATCTGTTTGCAAGCTATCTGTACAAAGGGCCCAACATGTAATCCTGTTGGGGTGTTATTCTAAGGGCTGCAACCAAAGAGCCCCCTAATTGTAATCCCCTCAAATTGTTGGGATAACTGCTCACTTTAAAACCACTAAAACAACTTTATGAAAGACAGAACAGATCCAGGAATGTATCACTCCTTTGAGGAATGCTATCTTAAATTGCATTTAACTAATAAATTGGGTAAACCAAATTGGGGACTTTTATGCAAATGGGAATTTAATGCTGTTAAGTTATAACACCTCTGAGAGCCAGTTCATGGGAGATCCACTCACTGTCTTCTAATTTATGCACACTTGTATAAACATAACTGTGATGTCACACATTGTCTTGTCATGATAGGCCGATGGCCTGACCAATCATTGTTGACCAGCAACACAACAAAACCAGAGTGTTGCCTGGAAATAAACAGTTTCTGACTTTTAACCACACTTACTACTTGTTCTTACTTTAATCCGGATTTACTAAGTCTCAAGGATTCCCCTCCATTTCTGTTATTTAATTGGGAAGCAGTGAATGAGAGGAGTTGTCTTGGCAGGGATAGCCAATGACAACATTATATATAGGGAATTCATAACATGCTTGGTCATGATAGGCCTACATGTACCTATTTATAATTTTATCAGTCTAATTAACAATGTGACTTATAGAGTAATACTTTCATCAGTCTAATTAAACGATATGACTTATAGAGTATATTGTTGGATGCTTTGTATATAAACTGTGCACAGCTGTATTGATTTCTTGACATCTGAATTATAGTGAAACAAGTGAAGTAACCTGCTCTTAATGTTTCAGATTCCCAAAAGATCCAATCAGGAGAAAAGAGTGGGTTCTACAGACAAGGAGGGAGGACTATTGGCCATCAAACAGGGCTGTGCTGTGCAGTGATCACTTCACAGAGGACTGTTATGATCGCACTGGTCAAACAGTTCGCCTGAAGGATGACATAAAACCTACCATCTTCAATTTCCCAGCACATCTTCAAAAGGTGTCATTCCATGCAAAATCAACCAATGGTCCCAGGATGACCACCTCTGATTTCTTTCAAGCTTTCTGTGTTTCAAAGACATCATTAGGAAAGATCAAATCCAAAATTACAGGGCGGTAGCTCAATTACTTTCAGAGTTATGATAAAAATAAGTTTGAAAAATTGGAAAAAATACTGAAAAACATCCATTTGTAAAATTGTCATTACACTTCAAATTTGGACCCGAACTGTTTGATTTTTTATACAATGCCAGTGACACCCTAAACTAATAAATAGAAGCAGTAAAGTGATTTTCGACAAGAATACCTGTCAAACAGAAATTTTCAAAGTTGACTGATTTATCACACTAAAATCCAATATTCATGATTTTTTTGCCTACCTTAAACACCTCTCAAAACAATCTTATTTCGCATGGTAGTTCTTTGCCATGTAGTGCATGAGTACAATAAGTATCATTGTTCAAAAGCCACTGGTTGTTAATATATTGTACTCTGAAGTTTAGAATTTCACAAAATAACCCATTTTCAAGCCAATAAATGGCCATGTAGCGTAGGTGATATAGAAAAAACAAATACGCAGCATGAAAGAACTTGGGAAGAGCTTTAAAATGATGTATAGAAATGTGTGTGTATTTGAGTTCTTCATACTGAATATCCACACTCAAGTTGAGTCGTTTTCAATTTGACCAAAATTTTTAAAAATATACGGCTGAGTATTTTCTCACGTATTACATATCGTACTTGTTATACTAATCATTCTCAATGAGTTCTACATTTGTATACTCTTTTTTTAATCATATTTCAAATGGATTACACTTCATCCCAGAATTTTTTAGGTAGCTTAAAAAAATTTGCTCAAAGTGCTACTATGCACGGTTTCACACCAAATCATAGGAAAACCAAAACCTGGCATTTTGTTGTTAAGATGGTGATTTGTATCTTGGTTATTTTTGTGGATGTTTTCTGATGTCAAAAGGTTGAGACATCAATGTTGGGTGCCTGTTGACCGTATAGTAACTGTTGAAATCAGTGACTGATCATGAGCTGCCGGCCAAAAATACAATTTTAGCAAATTAAAAACAGTTTCATATGTAATATGTTTGATAGCTTCCCCACTGCAGCCCTCATTATCCTAAGTTAAGCTGATAGTGTCTGAAATTGGGCACCTATTATAATTCAATTTTTATCATTGTGTGATGATTGAAGTACAGAGAAAAAGTTGCGATGGATAACTAGTTAAAAAGTTCAGATAGTGTTATTTTACACAGCAAATTCTTACTATTAATTTTAGTACATGACAGGAAATGATATTTGTCTTATTGAATAACTACTGCAATCCATTTACACTATTTTTTCTCCATTTGCAAATAAATAAAAAATTATCAAAGTTGAAAAAACACCAAACTTGGGTGCTCATCTTCAGAATGAATGACTCAAATACACACGTATTTCTATATATTATTTTAAAGGTCATTCCAAGTTCTTTTATGTCATGTAGTTGTCTTTTCTGTATCACCTACGCCATATGGCCGTTTTTTTTGCTTGAAAATGTGTTGTTTTGTGAAATTGATAAATTAAGCATACCGTATTTCAATATCTGTGTGTTTGGGAACATTAACACTTATTTTATGTAAGCTCTATGTAGCAAAGTAATACCATAAAATTTCTGTGAGACAAGCAATTTTGTGGAAGGCCATTTCTCTGCATCTGTTTATAACTTTTGGGTATCTTATGCATTGCAAAAAATTATCAAAAAGTTTAGGACAATATTGAAAGTTTGATAGCCATTTTAAAAATAGACAATTTTTGACATTTTTTTCATATTTTCACAATTCATTTGATCATAACTCCTAAAATATTTGAGCTATCATCCAGCAGTTTTGGATTTGCTCTTTCCTGATAATGTTCTTGAAACGTAGAAGGTTTGAATGAAATCACAGACAGTCATGCTGGGGATTTTCGGAAATTTAGTTGATACGGCGTGGAATGACCCACCTAAGAATCCACTAAGACTCAAACATAGGTACTTATGAGCTCTTATGCTAGTTCCATTCACTTGCAGAGCATGAAGTCTACTTAGAATGTCCCCTTAGAAGGATTACAGAAGTGAGAATGCCTAAGGTGAAAATCCTTTGTTTGACAAACTTTGCAGATTTCATCTCGCATTGTTTCATCAAGCCCATACTGAGGAAAACACAGCAGTTAACTGATTTGCTTTGCTTTACCAACACATACATAATCTTGAAGTAACTGACAAATCAAGAAGCACAGCAGCCAACCCAGCACTGCACTGTTCTGTTGTGTCACAACGTGATGGAGGATGTGCCATCAATTTTCTGAAAGAAAACCCCTAGATATGCGTGCCAAGGTTTCAAATTTGTACAATCAAACTGTTTATTGGAAGGATGTGGGATGAGGCGTTGGATTCCAGGTTAAAACGGATTTTACTTAAATTTTAGTGCCTCTATATCAATTATTTTTTATTTGATTTTAATAAAAATAACAATGAAATAGATGAACTGGGGGACACTGAGGAAAGTTGTAATTTTTATTAACCATTGTTGATTTGAAATGAAGTCAGGCAGATGATTACGTATAATTTGATACATGAAATTAATGTTGGAGGTCTCAAGACCTGCCTGCCTGCATTGATGGTCATATTTTGGTGACCTCAGCTTTGGCTCAGTCTCAGATGCACATGACAAAAATTTCATCTTTAATTGTGAAAATTCTATACTACAATGTGAAAAAAAGGGAAAATACAAGGTTTTCTAAACAAAATGGATCAACCAACTTGACTTGTGTGATAAACCTTACATCAACACAGGGATCTGATGTACCACCTGGAACTCTTTGTGAAGGTCTGCCATTATTTCCTCATGGCCAGGAAATTTGATATGCAAAAAGAGTGAACTCCAGCACTGTGAAAATGGCACTCTGTGTGTCATCATACTGATTATTTGTTTCTATGTTTCCCATGTTGAATACAGAGAGGGTGACACTTCAACAGCCATCATGAGTCACACAGTGCCATTTTCACAGTGCAACAATCCACTCTTTTTGCATTTCAAATTTCCTAACTGTAATTGTTTTGTTCCATTGATTTATTGCTTTAAAAAGTATATTTTTTTAGCTAATCGGCCCAGTGACTGATACAGGGGTCCTAGGGGGCACAGCCCCTCCCCCCAGACCACTGAGAATAATAATAGGATTTTGAAGAAAATGTGTTGTGACGTGGACCCGCGAATGCTGAAACATGCCTGGCCCTCCCCCCTTGATGACCCTGTCTGGAACTACCACTGAAGGCCAAAAAATGACACAACTTACCTGAGTCTCCCCTACATTTTTCAAAGCACAATTTAATTCGTACACAACTGCACATGTACCAGGCCCCACCAACAAAAGCTAGAAATGTTCATTCAACACCATTTATGTCAATGTACATGTTTGAAGAAAAAGTAAAATTTATGGTGTCAACAGAAGGCCTTGGTTTAATAATGCATATTTTTTGGTTTAATATGGATTAATTAATTTTTATTATATGTACATTATATACATATATATATATATATATAGGCCTAATTTAAAAGTTTTGCTCAAGATTTATATGCTCATATTTGCTGTAATGCAAGTCAACCTTGTTATGTGTACAAAATGCAAAATCATTGTTAGAATTATACGAGAAGTTCAGTAGGCAGAAAGCAAAAGCCATAAGATCAGATTCTCAACATCCATTGTACAATTGCTATCAGTTACTACCATCAGGCAGAAGATTCCTAGCACAATACACAAGAACGGCCAGGCTAAGTAAATCATTTGTGCCTGCAAGGGTTAGGCTGCTAAATGTATAAACTGTATATATATATATATATTTAAATATGTATAATTTTGTATAATTAATTTCAATTTCACTATGTTCTGTTTGAATATTGTCTATTGCTACAAATTTTGCTGTACTTATAAGAGTAACAATAAATTATTATTGTATCTTATCGTATCGTATATTGCATTGCGGGTTTGCTCAAGCGCAGTCTATTTTTGCAACAAATCTGGTCTTTGTTTATTTCACACATCAGGATATTGATAATTAATCTCAATATCATGACAAGCAGAAACTTCGCAATAAAATCATATAAAACTGAGGAAAACAGTTCTGTAATCCTGCCTTAGTTCTAAGGACCCAGCTAAGTTCCCTTATCCTGAAAAACTTCATTAATTCTACTGATATATGATAATTAATTTAATGTCCGATCAGGGGTGCCGGAAGGAATCGCGGGCAGCAGGGGCGGTCAGTCAAAAAAGGGCAAATCATATTCGCGCCAATTTTGCTTGACAAAATTTAAATAGAGAGTCAATAATAATTTTGAATATATACTTACTAATTTCTGTCTAAAATAAGTGAAATAAGGCCTCATGATTTTTTTTCTTTATGATCTAAAGGGCACCCTTGCCCCCCCTGCCCCCCTTGGACAAGGGCAGGAGGGGCAATTACCCCCCCCCCCTGTTCCGGCACCCCTGTGTCCGATTATATATGTATAATTTGTTCACAAATTTATGTTGAAATAACAATATTCATGATAAAACAGCAAATAGTAAAATTAGCGGTAGGTATCATGGGTGCCGTACTATTGCTGCCCTGAGCTGTATCATTGTGGAAGGCTCACCACGAATTTCGTGCCTGCATTGCAGTGCATGACTGACAGTATATACATCAACAGAACAACAACAACTATACCTTGTTCAGGGAGAGTATTCCTCAACTGACTGCTGCAAACTGTGTTGTGACATATCTTGTGTGATAAATTTTTAATGAAATTGTCGTGCTGGCATTATTCTATCCCTTGCCATAGATGGGGATGGCTAATCAATGCAATGCATAGCAACATGGGTCAGTGTATTTGTATATATTTGTTTGATAATGGAAAAATGCATAATCTATTCCACTAGTGTATAGTGCCATTATTACCAGGCCTATGTTTGTACATATTATTTTGACATTTAGGAATATATGTCAGTGGACCAATATCATATAAATGCAGATGCTGCCCAAAAAACAACAAATACAAATGCTGTCAAATGAGACAATATATTACATTATACATGTATAAACCTGTAAATGTGACATGCTAACTCAATGCATTATTATCAGAAGGTTCCAGCCACCATGTGAAAAAGACAATTTAAAATCCAGTTGTGTTAATAATTTTGAAATTTAATTTATTTTAAGTATGCACTTGAATGTAAAAAGGCATTTCTGGACAGTCTGACAGTATTTCAAAATGTTCTTAATTACATTCTAAGTAACAATGCATATTTTGGTCCAGCAAACTCAGCTGTTCCTGAGTCCTGGAATTTCCGTGGTAAGTCTCATTCCTCATGTAGAGAATAATATATATTTTTTCTAAATGTGCCTTAAATAATTATCATCCTTTATGACCCCAAATATTTTCTTCTCATTGGATGAGCACCCTTGACCCAGTGACAAAACATCACCCTTTTCAATTAATTACTTACAGTGTATATAGTAGTGTTGTTAGTCATCAGTTTGCAGTTTGGATGCAGAACTAGACAAAGAATAGACAATTAGTTTTTAAAAATATACTATAATTTAGTCCACATAAATTTGTTAGAGTGTTGAAACACCATGCAGCAGCCCTGCAATATCAGTTGAATGGTAGCATCAAACTGTTGTACCTGACTATTTGAAGAATGTATATAATGTTAATTTTCACTATTGAGTGGTACACATATGTGCTCCGTCCCAACACATTCATATAACCCCAGTCCAAAATTTGAAATACTGCGTAAAGCATAATCTCCCAATTTTCTTGTAATGTTTCTTTCATCAACACTTTATAAATGCTTTCTAATTTTGTAATCAAAGTAAATCCTTAATCCAACATCTAATATGTAGATGGCAAGGCCATTGAATTCGCGAAGCTCCATAAAAAAATTATCAAAATTGGTTTATTTTTTAAGTAAAGTTATTTCTTCATAATTCAGGATAAACTACAGACACTACACCATCATCATCTTTTCACATGCGTAATGTAAAACATGTCCAGGTGGCGCTGCCTTCCTGCAAGCAGCAGCCCTCTGGAGGATTAAAAAAATTCACAAGAAAAAACAAAGATCAGCTGTACGAATTTGTTCTGTGTTGTCCAATGATTAATCAATACACAACATGGGGATATTTAAACCGTTTTGAGGAATGAAAAGGTACTTTTTTCAACATTATGGAATTCAAAACCAACCAGTAGTTCAGAGGCTGGACCCGCAATCTATTTTTAGCACAGTGACAAATCATGGACTGTTGATCAATTCAGGTCCACCAGGAGAGCAACAACAACAGGATGCTCTCTGCACTCAAGTGAGCTACGCTCATATAAATGTTAAGTTTTCGATTGATTACAATTTAGGTCTGCAGTGCCAATTTTGGTCATTAAAGTGTCTGCTTTGTTGCTTTATTGGCTTTAATTACACATTGAAATTTCCAATAGATAAATGACTAAATGAGTAGTTGTGAAGCAGTAAAATTTTATTTATTGTCGGAATCAATCAGGTGTGTCATCAAAACGTGTTCAGCCATTTCAAGAGCATAAACACTTGTGTTACAACTTAGAATCAACAATCTAAAAGTTATAAAACAATAATCTCAGGTTATAAATTCACATTTGAAGCATATTTGTGAGCACTATTATCTGAAAATTGATTTGCTAAAAACCACAATGCCCAACTGTGACATTGGCACTAGTACATATCTATTGCAACCTCCTTTAGAAGGGGCCGACCAGATGATCTGATGATCTTTGGGGGTTTTGGCTATGGACTTTTGGTGAAAAAAAAAAACCCAGTTTGTTTCCGTCTTGACACTGAAGAAAAAAGTTGTGTCATTTACTCCCTCGGACCCCTCGGTGTATAACAGCCAACATTTTTTGTTTTAGTTATAAACTGAAAACTCAGTGCATAACCTATGTATGTCATCAGTCAGTGTCACTGCTTAGTACTTTAATTTCTGTTTCAACAGGTCCTTTGCAGAGAATTAAATCAACATAACAATGATTTTTGACAATCAACGTGGTATTTGAATTACAAAACCATATCAATAATATCATGACACCTTGGAATTGATTTTAATTTATTGAGATAACTTTCAAACATCATCATACACTAAAACAACAGTAAATCATGAGAAAATATGAAGCCCTGATTCATATTTAATTAATTTTAGTATCACATGACTGAATTACACTTTTGATATTAGTGTATGATGTCCATGTTAATATAAGCAGAGGTGATGTCAGAATTTCAATATTAAAACCACCACGGTCACTCCAAATATGAGCATGTGGAGTCACAGATCATTGCACCTCAAACTGCAACTAAAACCACATTAAAAGTCCAACTTTCATTACATAAGTCCTGTAAGTCCAGTTTGTCCAGCTATGTTCAAGTTCGTCCAGCTATGAACCAGATTTTCCTGTTATGTTTCGCATGTCTTGCTTAGTCAAGATACAATGTAAGTTCTGTATGCCCAAGTTTGTCCAGATAGATGCTGTAAGTCCCATCATGTCCAGCTTAGTCCCACGGGTTCCGGGTTTGTCCAGTTAATTCCTGCAAGTCCTTGTCTGTCCTGCTGGGTCCTGCATATCAAAATTTAGTCCTTAGTCCTGTATATGTCCTTGTTTGTTTCAAGATATGTCCAAGTATTCCAAGTCAAGGCCTCTCTCTGTTCCTGAAGTCCAAAATGAGAGTCCCAATCTGGACTAATGTGATGGAATGGGGCCTATCAAAATCCTGAGTATATACTTTGATATAACTTCACAACTCAAAGATGCCACCATTAGGATAATAAGAGCCCACCAATGATTTTGCCCAAGGGCCCACTGTTGGGCAATCATAGGCGTATCGGACAGGGGGGCAGGGGGCGGCGATTGCCCCCCCCCCAAAAGTTTGGAAAACAGTGGAAATTCGGGCAAGCAGGCTAAAATTTCGGGCAGATGATCAAATTAACATTATTGAAAATCAATTGTTCTCAAGGCATTTTATGATAAAATGCCAAGAAATTTGGATTATGAAATTCGGGCAAACGTCGCTCGCCCTCCCAAAAAATCCACTCGCCGTACGCCTATGTGGGTAATTCCAACCTGTACTTCACTATTGTAGTTTCTCGCTATTGTGGTCATTGAAGTTTCAAATCAGAGATTTGGGAAGAATTTAATCTTTACATGGACCAACTTATGTGACATATTGAAAATAATTCTTATGGAAGTCACACAGACTTATTGAATAAACATCGTCAAAAATGGGCATGTATTTGTACCTCTTGAAAGAGCTCTGTCCTGTCTGTGAGAGAGGTCTGGCAATGCTGCTATTTTCCATACTAATCCAAACAGTGACAAATAAAGTTATTGAGCCCATTCTGTAAGAAATAATCATTAACAATTTTCCTTGTTAAGACGTTGATTTCTATGAGAATATGCTACGTCAGAAATTCTTCTAGTTTTATTCCTTGGTACAAATATACTGACACCCAGAGACTTAATTGGAGCATCCCCCCACCGGTTGTGGTATAATCCTCCCAATTGGTCGATGAAGTTTATGTAGTTCTGGTAACTTTTAGCAGTAAAAACATCCATGCGGGCCATTTCAAAATTATTGTAAAACATCTTAGTGCCTGTCATCTCACTGAAAAAATGTGGCTTGATACGTTTGACTGCTATAAAATTCTTAACGGCATCCCATAAGAAACTCACGCAAACTGGGGCGTCATTGCCCATACAGGGATACAAGTAGAGTAAGCCTTTCTCTTTCATATTCTTAAACAAATCGTAAGGCACAGGCTTTGTTATGTAGCTACGAGCATCCAGACGTAAATAGTATTCTAATTGGCGCATCAGTGGCAATTCGTAGATAGTCTTTGAATGAAACCGGCACATATGCCTATATCCCAGATTGTGCCCTGCACACTGAAACGCTTTATTGGCTGTGGGAAAAATGTACTTTGGCACTTCAAATTGGACTTCCTGAAAAAAGATGTTCAGTTTTGTCAAAGTTTTGATGGCTGGAATATGCGGGATAAAAAACCTTCTCATAAAAGATAATCACAGGGTAGCTGAACTTGGATAAAAAGTTTGTTTCCAATTCTTTCAAAGTCCTTTTCAGGTCATTGGCATCACTTGCTCTTGATAATATATAGACAGCTGCCTTAGGTTTAGTAGTTTTCCAATTTTCTCTGAAAAACTGTTCCAACTTAGCACATGTGGACAATGGTGAACAGGAATACATGCTGGTATCATTTGACTTTGTTGTTCCGCCATCTTCTTTTGATGTCATAGTTTGTGTCTGAGGAGGTTTTTGGGTTTGATTTATCAGTGGTTTACTTTGTTCTAAAGTAGCACCAGTGTGTTCAGTTTGAGTCACAGTGACTATTTGCTCAAAATTAAGCCTATATAACAGTGTCAGAATTGCAGTAGATCCGAATACGATTGCAAGGAACCTTAAGGCTACTGCAGCATTATATGAAGTGCTTAGTCCAGCCATATTGGACGATCTTTTTACTGAAAATAGATAAAAGTGTATGGTTAGATTCAGTCTTATTTTGTACACAGGACAAATGTTATTCAGAATATTTTAATAGACCATGGCTCACTGGCAAAGGCAATTAACTAAAGCTCTGCTGATGAAGCATTCAATACTTCTATAGACTAATTAATTTGTTGTGAACAGGCATCCACATGTCTGAAAACCTGTATAAGAATATGTAATTCTGTAACATTGCTTGAAAATTACTTAGATTCGAGATTCTACATTACGAGCAACATGGCTAAGCGTCATGCAGTAGCGTTAATATGATAAGTAAATCCAATTCACGGTTTAAAAAAAAGATCGTTCATACTTTTTAAATCTTGTTACAGGCGAGGTCGGCGAGGATAAGGATTTCTCTCCAATGGATCGTTGTATGAACAACTTACATCAATTTGAAGCTGACATCATATTTGCTCTAACAATACATTTAGAATCCAATACTTTGTTCAAAGGCACTGCATAAACACTATGTGTGGAAATCGCCTCAGCTGCACAAAATTAATTTTGCACAGCAGAAAGATAAAAATCCATTTTACACAAGTTAATGGCTAACTGTATTCATGATATTATAACATGATGTAAGAATTTATGTTACCAACGAACGTTAATTTGCAATCATGACTATATAATCATGATAGTATTAGCCGCCAGTTGATGCACTCAAGAGATACAAGTGCATATGCGAGGTTAATTGTATTTTGTAGATGTGAAAGGAAGTGTGATACGTAATTGTATCAACAGTTCTTCCAGCATTTTGATCAAGAGTGCATCTATCTGACTTAATTTTCAATATATAGTATAAATTATTTAAGCATTTTGATCAAGAGTGCATCTATCTGACATAATTTTCAATGTATAATATAAATTATTCCCGCATTTTGATCAAGAGTGCATCTATCTGACATAATTTTCAATGTATAATATAAATTATTCCAGCATTTTGATCAAGAGTGTTTGTATCTGACATAATTTTCAATGTAGAATATAAATTATTCCCGCATTTTGATCAAGGGTGCATCTATCTGACGTAATTTCCAATGTATAATATACATCATTCCAGCATTTTGATCAAGAGTGTATGTATCTTACATAATTTTCAATGTATGATATAAATTATTCCAGCATTTTGATCAAGAATGTGTGTATCCTACATAATTTTCAATATATAATATAAACTATTCTAGCATTTTGATCAAGAGTGTTTGTATCTTACATAATTTTCAATGTATAATATAAATTATTCCTGCATTTTGATCAAGAGTGTATGTATCTTACATAATTTTCAATGTATAATATAAATTATTCGATCATTTTGCCCTAGAGTGTATCTGTCGTGTCTAATTTTCAATGTTTAATAATAATTATGTACAATAAAGATATTTGAAATTATATTACAGCAAAATTTCAAATGAGGGAAAAAATACCTGCTTCAGGGAGAATATTCCTCAGCCTAGTTGCTGTGAACTGGGCGCCATCAATTTCAATGAATTTTTTATGAAATTGTCGTGCTGGCAAGTGCATGTCCCATGCTGCTGATCATACAGGTGAAAATCAATGGGATAAATAGCAACAAGTAACTATGACAATTAAATGATAACAATAATGATCTGTTTTATTCTTCTTGTGACTTCAGTATCGAATAAATAGATTTTGTATTGATTGGCGGTATTCTCAAAAAGACTCATGTCTTTAGAAAAAGAAGTGCCAAAGGTTTTTTTATGGTTAAGCTTTGACATGTACTTTATAAGAATTATCTTAATCTAAATGTATTGATAATGTATTTTACTGCCTTCTTTCTTCTAAATCACTGGTGCATCGAAAAGAAGTAAATATATGCTATTCACCATGGGAGCGGGAATATACGATTTATCATCAAAGGGCTGCTCTGGACACTACAACGAATTCGAAGTATGCATTCTCGATTTCCCACAAATGAGAATGAGAAAAATGTGTCAAAAAATCTCACTCTGGTGTTATTTGATTGTTGGGACCAAGTTCTTGCAGAATGCATTTTCTCTGAATATTTAAAATAATTCTTATCTGAAAATTTAATTCAAATGCCATTTTCTCAAATTTAGATATTTCATATAAGGAATATTTGGGGTGCCACATCTTTGGATACAATTGACATTTCTCAACATATTATGTGGCATTATTTTAGAGCCTAATTCCAGCTTATTGCAGTCATATTCACAAATAATTATGACAGTAGGACAAATAATAGTATGTCAAAGTGTTCTTCGTTGCATTCCAGTATGCAATAATGCACACATTGAATTCAATTTCGGAAGCAATCACCGAGGTCATCAAAACCGGACATCTTTGTCCTTTCTCATGGATAGATAGATAGATAGATAGATAGATAGATAGATAGATAGATAGATAGATAGTTAGACAGATAGATAGATAGACAGATAGATATGGTAAGTGCAGCCCTCTAAGCCCTGTTTTGGGCGCTCACGAGGGTTGATTTATCAGATGGGAGAGAAAACGGTAGTCCTCAACATTATGATGAGAGCCATAGGCCTATATCTAATCTATGAGCAGGTATTAAGATTTTGGTAGTGCCAAAAGTAATTAGGGGCATCTATTGCAACAAGGGCAGAAAAAATAGGGGATGGACCCTAAGGTTCGTAAGCAGAGCCCTTTTGAAGCAAATTGTTTCAACCGTCGATCCATGAGGGATAGCTGATTGAGAAGGTACTTGGCAATTGTTTTAGTAAAGTAGTTTAAAATATAAGTAGGTTTTGGAATGAAATGGAACATGCCGTCAAAGTCTAAAAAAATAACAAGAAATCGCTTTTTTCTCAATCAGATTTATTTAAAATTAATTCTACGACAAAAATACACAACAAGTTTGTTGGATTGGTCTCAATCATTGAGCTGCACTAGGTGCACTGAGTTTCAAATTCCATGGTAACTGGAAGTTATCAAAACATTTCCTACCAGTATAATATTTTCAAAATAGATAATGAAATACCTGAAAATAGTTTTATGAAAATTTCATACATCTGCTTCAAAGAGAAAAGGCTGCAAAAAAATTGGCCAGAACTTTTTGAACACCTCTCGTAGTCGCTGATTGCTGATACGGTAATCTTGTTATAATACAAATTATTTGTGATTAAAAGTTGCTCATGGGTTCTGTAAAAAAACATTGTAATATTAATCCAATAATGACTTCCCTGCTTTTTTGCGAATCTTTTATATTACAGGTGATTTCATTAGTACGCGATTCTAAGCTTCTTGGCCCTCAAAATACATAGCATTTTGGGATGATCTGATTGGTTCAGACCCAACAGAACGTCACACAGTTGATATATCAAACGTAGCAAGTGCCTGTTTAGCAATGATTCCTCACAGCCAAGTGTGAATGACAAGAATCGCATGGTAATGAAATCGCCTGTAATGACCAAACTAAGTCGATAACACTTTTTTTTCTCAATAGAAAAACCAATTAGAATTTCAACTTCAAACTATGCAAGAATGCCACCTGGCGACAGACGTAACAAAGATCACCCTCACACTAACACAACCAGTCTTATTGCTTTAGACTAGTCCCAATTCAGAAAAATTATTTCAACAAGATATACCATGTTCATGTACAATTATCCAATTAGCACAACACAATATTATCCATGCTTAAGATATGCTTGAGACAATATAGATATTTGTAATTCTTAATAATAATAATAATAATAATAATAGGCATTTGTATAGCACTAATTCCAGTAAACTGCTCACAAGCGCTTGTGTATGCTGGATTTATCTGTAGAAACTTTTAAATAGGCAAGTCTTAAGATTTCTCTTGAAACCTTCAAGTGTTTTGGAGGACTTGACTATCTCTGGGAGTTGGTTCCACAGTTTCGGAGCGGCATGCGAAAAGGCTCTGTCTTCATATTTGTTTTTATTGCAGGAGGGTGGTTCATTTAAGAGCTTTGTTATTGCTTCTCAGATTACAGTTTCGTTCAATTTTTGGCTGAATCATATTTTGAATATACAAGGGAGCTTGCCCGTTTATTGCTTTCCAAGTTGTTAACATGAGTTTGAAATGTATTCGTGCTGGAATGGGCAGCCAATGTAGCTGCTTCCTGTGCTGGCTTACACTGTCATGCTTTCTCAATTTTTCTTTTGACTCTATTAAACTTTTTCTCAATTTTTCTTTTGACTCTATTAAACTTTTTGGTAATATTTGATTAAAAGTAATATTTTTGGTTTTGATGAAAATGATTTTTTTTAGATAAATTTGGAAAAATGTCAAATTTTAATGCTACCCTATAAGCTATGGTTCTTCCCAAGATGAGAAAAATACTTAATTTGACAAAATCTTTGCAAAAACAAGAAAAATTGTTTTAAAAAATTTTCAGACTGGTCTCTTTAAGATTGGTGTACCGGTGGCAAGTCATGTGTTTTAATGGCATTTCAAGCCATTTCACCAATCAATAGTTTTTGACAAGTCCCAATTTCTTTGGATTGGAATGCTCCAAAGCTGTTGTTTGGCATTCTTACCAAACTGTCTAATGGGAATGTTTAATTGTTTATCCTACACTTTTGATTCTTCTTTTAAATTTCAAAAGTAGTCAAAGTTTGTTCTGACTTTAAACTGTGGAAAACAGAGACTAAACAAAGGGTCTGCCCGACAAGCCTGCCTGCGGAAGTTTTCAATTGATGGATGGATTATTTGGGCTTTATGTCCTGTATTTATGCACTTGGTAAACTAATTAGGACAGGAGGCTGACTCGGCAATGAGGCAAAGGATGATTAAAACAGTCAAACACAGACCAGATGTTTTTCATTTTGGTACAAATTTACAACTGATTTTAGAAGTGCAAACTGAAGATGTCGCCATTAGGATTGTAGGGCCCAAACAATGACTGGTATGGAAATCATATAAATATTATAGAATAAATATCATCAATAATGCGCATGCACCTGTACCTCTTGAAAAAGTTGTGCCCCCCACCCCTGATGTCCAAAATGGGAGTCCAAATCTGGACTAATGCGATGGAATGGGGCCTATTAAAACCCTGTGTATATAATGCCCTGAAATAAAGGAGTTTTATTCAAGTTGGAGTCTGCACATTACATGTCTCAAACCAATAGACCATGGAACAAAATGTAGTGTTACAATTCCTTAAGTATACAAATACATCTTTTTGCTACCTTTTGTGCCACCAGTGAGAAAGGTCTGTTGTGTCGCTACATTCCACACTAATCCAAACAGTGACAAATAAAGTTATTTAGCCCATTTAGTAAGAAATAATCATTAACAATTTTCCTTGTGTGAGAGACGTTTTTCTCTGTGATAATATTCTACGTCAGAAATTCTTTTAGTTTTATTCCTTGGTACAAATATACTGAGACCAAGAGATTTAATTGGGGCATCCCCCCAGCGATTGTGGTATATTCCTCCCAATTGGTCGATGAAGTTTATGTAGTTCTGGTAACTTGTAGCAGTAAAAACATCCATGCGGGCCATTTCAAAATTGTTATAAAACATCTTAGTGCCCGTCAACTCACTGAAAAAATGTGGCTTGAGACGTTTGACAGCAATAAAAGTCTTAACAGCATCCCATAAGAAACTGACGCACACGGGTGTATCATTATCTATACAGGGATACAAGTAGAGTAAACCTTTATCTTTCATGTTTTTAAACAAATCGTAAGGCACAGGCTTCGTTATGTAGCTATGAGCGTCGAGTCGTAAATAATATTCCAATTGGCGCATCAGTGGCAATTCGTAGACTATTTTTGAATTAAACCGGCACATGTGCCTATATCCCAGATTGTGCACTCCTTTACACTGAAACACTTTATCCGCTGTGGGAAATATGTAATTCGGTACTTCAAATTGGACTTCTTGAAAGAAGATCTTCAGTTTTGTCAAACTTTTCATGGCTGGAATATGCGGCACAAAATCCTTCTCATAAAAAATAATCACAGGGTAGCTGAACTTGGACAAAAAGTTTGTTTCCAAATTTTTCAAAGATTTTTTCAGGTCATTGGCATCACTTGCTCTTGATAAGATATAAACTGCTGCTTTTGGTTTAGTTGAGTTCCAGTTTTCTTTGAAAAACTTCTTCAACTTGGCGCATGTGGACATTGGTGAGCAGGAATACATGCTGTTATCGTCTGACTTTGCAGGTCCGCCATCTTCTTTGGATGTTTTGGTTTGTATCTGAGCTGGTTTTTGTGTTTGATTTATCAGCTCCTTATTCTGTTCTGAAGTAACACCAATGTGAGCAGTTTCAGTCATGGTGACTATTTGCTCAAAATTAAGCCTATACAACAGCGTCAGAATTGCAGTAGATCCGAATACGATTGCAAGGAACCTCAAGGCCACTGCAGAATTATATGAAGTGCTTACTCCTGCCATATTGGATTATTTTTCACTGAAAATAGATAGAAATGAATGGTTAGATTCAGTCTCAATTTTTATATAGGATAAATGCCATTCAGAATACTGATTTGTTTGCGATAGTTGAATTGTAAGTCGCTAAATGGTTTCTACACGATCGAGCGTACAATATGGCAGTCACTTTCAAACATACCTCGTTGTATCTCTTCAGAAATGATATACATTTATTTACATGTATATATATATATATATATCTTGGACAATGGAAAATATGGCCTAAAATATTTGTGCAAAAGTGATTTTGTCCCTGTGGAAAAATGACATGATAAATAATCAAAATATGGATTTTGAGGGTCTGGCAATATTTTATGCTACTCATGGTACAGACATACATGTATAACTACAATGATATGAATCTCATTGTTTGCAACTTAGTTTGCCAATGAGTAGCTACAAAAGACTGGTGTTTTGAAATTTCTCATTATTATGCTTGCATGTGAAGTTGGTAGGGGGACGGACACTATATATTTTTGTGGAAAGGGAATCTGTCAACTTCATGACGTCACAAAGCAAAGGAGGAAGATACCAGCCTTATGAATATTGTTAGTTCATTCTTCTGACCAATGGCATGGTAGTAGGCCCTAACAGGTGAAAAAATAATTCATTCAAAGTGGATAATTATAATACAGTGTTATAGCAATTCAGCCATGGCACCATGTTCTTGCAGCTGCGCAACGATGACAACATTTTGCTTTTCGTTTGTAATTTCAAGAAAATACATTACAATACTTCCAGTCAAGATTAAATGCTTGCTAATCACATTAGTATAGATTCTCTTATGGAGAAAATTGTGGGAGCTGGTTATATTTGATATGCTATGCTTACAAAAACTGAAATTTTAAAGTGATTTTTCGTAGCGAAAGTTGATGTGAAAATTAGATATTGCGCATCATTTTTGCTGTGAGTATCCACCTCAGATATCAACCAATTTTCACTATTTTGGGCGTAGAATTTCAACAACTTCATTGTCTATCAATTGCATACGAGATAAGGGATTTCCTTGAAATACCAGTCGAGTTATGATCCAGTAACGATTGACAATTTTGACTTGTAAACTCGATCGTCAGAAGCCGTTAAGCTTTGCTCAAGGAATGTTCAATACTTCTATAGACTAATTGATTTGGTTGTGAACAGGCACCCATCTGTCTGGCCATCATAAATAAACATATGTTATTCTGTACCAATGTTGTGGTGAGAAGTACAAGGTAGTTGTAAGAAGATTTGGGGTGGAGAAGAGAGAGGAGGGCAAAATAGGTAATAATTATAAAACTAAGCAATAATTAATGTGACCAAGCCTTGGTCACCAAGGACATGTAAATTTGCAGTCATGATATAATATTAGCAACCAGTGGATGGAGACACAATTGGCATTACCAAAAGAAAGGTTTTAAATATTGCTCAGCCACAAAAAAAGAGCTTCATAATACAGCATATACCTTAATCTTATGTCTACTGAACAAATCTTCCATACATGCAATAGCCAATTTTAGAATATTTAATTCCTGACTCTTAGAAAATACAAATTATTCCAGCATTTTGATCAAAAGTTACCTATCTTATCCAACTTTCTATGCATAATGTCTGCATTAATACAGATATTTCAAATGATAATATAGCAAACTGTCAAATAAGAGAAGGATGTACCTGCTTCATGGAGACTATTCCTCAAATGAGTTGCTGTAAACTAAGCGTCATCAACTTCGATGAATTTTTAATGAAACTGTCGCGCTGACAAGATCACATCCCATGCTGCATATTCGTTTCGGTGACAATCAATGGAACACATAGCAACAGGTAGCTATAGCTGTTAAATAATAATGATCTATTTTATTCCTCTTGGGACTTCAACATTGAATTATGCAAGAATGCATTGTATTGATTCTTGTACGCACTACAATGCAGAGGTAAATAGCTTGTAACTCAAAAAATTTCTTTTCCCTGCAGTCAGAGACTGGAACCAACTTGCTTCATACATAGTTTAAGCTCCCATCATTGAGTCCTTTGCAGGGACGGACGCAGGGGGGGGATGGGGTGGATGCATCACCCCCCACCAGACCAAAATTTATATATTTTTACATGTTAATTTTATCCATGCGCACTTGCGTTATGTCGCGAATTATGAGTTCCGCGATGCAATAGCCCGATAGACCCCCCCTCGGAATTTTCTGGATCCCCCCTGCTCCTTTGAACTGAAAATATCTCAATTTTTATCTGTGGGGCCACATCGATATAAGTCTTGGTTTTTAGCCAGCACTGCATTTATAGTTGAGCACGCTCTTACAGTCTATAAAATTAATTTATTATGCAAAAGAGAAGACCATTTCACTGCGAAAAACGCACCTTGTGACTAATGCTGGCCAATGATGTGTCATCATCATACATTTAACATGAAAGCCATAGAGGCTGTTTGATTTGCATGATCACGAGAAGGACATTTGATTTGTCATAACTGGTTTTAGAGTGAAAATCAGATGCATAATCCTTTTGTTTCACTGCCACCAACAAGCAGTATCTGTCTCCTTAAATTAAATTGACATTGAAAGTGTTGATATGATCATGCATAAATCTATTAAGTTTGATAATTCACAAAGTGGCATTTCCACAGTGCAACAGTCCATCCTCTTTGCATAACAAATTTATAAACTGTAATTGCCAATCATAGTTTGAAAATTCTCAAAAAGAGCATTAATTTGCACGCAGACATTAATGGTCTAACATTATATCTTAGCTCCCTTTGGCTCTTCAGCTAACATTTTTTGGGTCCTTGGAATTCATTCCAAGACCATTGTCGTCAGATTCATTTCCTGTGAACAGGCAAAGTTGGTGTACGCACAAAAACATTTCACAGACAAAAATGACAACCCAAACTGATGTGCCCTTGTGATTAAAATGGTACTTGGGCATCCCTGGCTGCAATATTGTGCTTCTCAGTGCTTTAATTGACTTTCATTCAACTATTTCTTCTGACAGCTGTCAACTCTTCACACAAAAACTGGTTCTGAATATTTGACTGTGCTGCCCTCTTGTGCATCCAAGTTTTGCATACCTACAACAATGGTCTATATCAATATCTTAACTCCCATTGGCTATTCACCCAACGCTTTTTGCACACAAAAAATTATGTAGAATGACTAAACCTGTCACGAAAAGGTTTCTATTCAAGTTCTCTGTGAATTGTATTCGCATTCTCCAAATGGCAGAATATCCAAATAAACTATTCTTTTTTTTAAAATTAATAGAATGCTGTATGACATAGGCCTATATTGACAAATTTATAGAGAACCGCAGATTTGTGAAAGTGGTCAAAAAAAAAAATTGACACCTTGAACCAAAATTGAAGTACGTAAGAATTATTGTATTGCCATTTCAAGAACAGATTTGGATTCTCCAGGTCAAAACGCACATTTCAGGCACTAGTGCTTTTTGAATTTGCATATAATTTTTAAGCAACACACCCTAATGTGTTGGTATACCAGTCAGAGTAGGAAGATGGCTATGGGGGGATTCCCCCTTATCAAATAGTTATGCTCGGGATCTCAGATGCCATCTACAAATATAGTATGCAATGCATGCATAGGGTCCTTGGTTTATTCCATAATTTGTACCACATTAATTCTCTATTGAGCAATGTATAAAAAAGTGAAGATTACATTACATGTTAAAACTGCATTTTCTTCAGTTAGTTTATTTGAAAACATTTTATGGTTTATTTAGTGAACAAGAATCCCCACTCAACTTCAAACAATTTGACATAAAAATCCTATGAAAATATTTATCAAAACTAAACAAGCCACAACTGCATGTTATAAGAAAGTTACTTTGTTTTGTCTTTATTTATGAAATGAACCTGCATGCAACTGTGGTAGTGTGGTATGCTGTCACTATGCACAAGAGGGCAGCACAGTCATAGAACCGGTTTTTGTGTGAAGAGTTGACAGCTGTCAGAAGAAATAGTTGAATGAGAGTCAATTAAAGCACTGAGGAGCACAATATTGCAGCCAGGGATGCCTAAGTACCATTTTAATCACAAAGGCACATCAGTTTAATTTTCTTCTCAAAAAGTCTTGGGTGAATAGCCAATGGGAGTTAAGATATTGATATAGACCATTGTTGTAGGTATGCAAAACGAAGGTCTTTTAGGGAGCATTCCAAGTTTTCCAACCAATGGTAATTAGAATGCTGTGTGACACACATTAACAAAGTTATAGAGAACTGCAGAAAGGCGCAAATGGTCGAAAAAGACAAAAACAATGAAACTTTGAACAAAAATTTATGTAGGCACTAGCACTTGGTGAATTTCTATAAAAATTAAAAGTTGACATACAAACACATGTAAGAAGGTGTGATAATTTTCAGTATAGGTTTTGAGTTTCTAAATTCAGACGTTTAATTTATGCGCTTCTGCTCAATTGTGAATGCATGAATTTAAGAAGTTGGATCATTATTGTTAAATTGTCTTTTGAAGTTAAATTACTTTTTGTTTTCCAATTTAATTGACATAAAAACTCTTGAAGTTTTGATATTACAAATATGTCTCTAAAAAGTTTATGGATAAGTTTGATGAACAATTGATCTCTGAAAAATGTATGAAAAATCAAAATATGAGGAATTCATCTCTAGAAAGCTTATGAATAATCAAATAAAAGGGGGAAAATTTTTAATAAAAAGTTTATGGAAAATTTAAATAGCATCAATTGATCTCTGCATAATTTGTGAATATTAAATTTAGAGGGATCAGCAATAGTTATTGATCTCTGAAAAGCTAATGAAAAAAAGAAAGAAGCTGATTGATCTGTTAAAAGGTAACGGATAATTAAAAGTTTAAAAGTTCACCAATTGATCTCTAAAAATTCATTATACTTACGTGGTGTAAGGCCTAAAAAGTGGTTGTTCGTGCAATGTTGTGTGCAATGTATGAAAACACTAAAGAGGCATGCTAGCCTGTTATGACTGCAGTGCTTCTCGCGGTTGAATCAGCTGCATCAACACTTCAGGGAAGACAATTATCAATAGATGTCCGACCCACTGCAACCTAGGCGTACCGGAGGGGGAGGGGAATAGAGGTTGCAGTCCACTCCCGAAACAGTACGATTTAAGATAGCGGTGGGGGGGGGGATATCCGCCTCCACCCCCCTCAAGTTTGTGAAGATGCAGATTCAAGCAAAACAAGGTTAAGCTGACTCAAGTGTGGTAGTAAGATCAGATAGATTGTTCTAAAAGTTTGCACAGACACTCTATAGGACCTGAACATTCCAAATATGAAAAGCAAAAAAACTTCACCAACTGGTTTGGTTGCCATGCATGGTAACAGGTATGTTTAGCATGTTGACTGCCTAAAAGTCATAAATTGAGTTTTGGTTATGCTTTACAGAATAAAGCATCCCATGCATTAGTCACTCGAAATCATCAAAAATGTATTCCAATGGATGTACATTTTGTACACTAATACATTTTCCCTAAACATGAAGAAAATGGTTAAAATACAAACTTCTGTGAGACATCAAAGTGCAGCCGCCCACTGATTAATTGCAGATTTGGCAAGGCTCAATTTTGGCAATAATAAAATTTAAAGAAAGTGATCAGATAATTTTTTTTATAAATTGGCATACATCATAAACAGGTTATTTTTAAACAAATGTGAGAAAATAAAATAAAAATTCACTGAGTCATTTCTTTACTACAGTCCCATGACTGTGCCAATCTCAATTTAAAGAAATAAAGGTAATTTTAGACACACTTCACAGAAATCAATTTAGAAAATTTGTGGATTAAGCTGGAGAGCTGAAACTGTAAAACAATAAATAAATGAAGGCCTGCCACAGTCAATCTGGGCTCCAAGGTCATTTATGACCTTAGGTACCTACTGATGTACGTCACAAAAAAATTCTGAATCGGTGACGTCACTTTGATTGTTTTCTCGACCAATCAGCGACCAGAAAGCAGTACTCCTTGGTTTTCTGTTGATATACAGACCGGAACTAGATTGGCAATAGTTGTGACGCTATGTTGCTAGGCAACCAGGCTGCGGAAGTATGTGCAGTGTACCACGCTTGAGGTCAAACCTCAAATACTAAATACTTGGGCAGATGATTGTAAGTTTGACATCACAGCAGTGGCGTCCCTATGCATATTGGATCTGTTCCTCCCTGGTGCCCCCCATATGAACATTTCTACCTTGGCTAAGATATACAATTAGTGTTATGGGTGCCCTCCAAGAGAATCGCGTGCCCCCCAAGGTGCCCCCCGCTTGACCCCCTAGATATGCCACTACATCACAGCCTCTCAGCCAATCGGCTGCCAGAATAAATATACATTACATAATCCATGTGTTACTTGGGAGGAAAGGGAACGGTTCTTCAATGGTTTTTTTTCATATTTGAGTAAGCGTAACCAATCAGTCAAGATTGGCAAATTTTTGTCAGCTCGACAGTTGCCATGTGGTGTGCCCCAAGGGTCTTTTTTAGAGCCCCAGTTATTTTCGAACTACACTCAACCACTACAAGATGTGATTGCAACATTTAACATGTCATGTCATCTATATGCAGATGATAGGCAACTTTATTTGGCCTTCAACCCAAAATGTCCTCTCTCTATCAGTAACACAAGAGATACCACCAATTAGATATACCACAGAAATCGGTACCAGGATGAACTGACACTATTTAAAATTAAATGGTGACAAAACAAAACTGTCGGTACTGTCCAAACCATCCCTTGCAGTGTGCATCTTTAGGTCATCAGTGCACAGCTGCGAGTGTGTCAGGGATTTAGGAGTTGAGTTTGAATAGGCGCTAAGATGAAGATGTGTAACAAAGCATGTATAATATCATATATAGTATCATCACGGTTTTTTTGGTAGATTAAAACAGAACAAACCTATTGTATAACTTTTGATTAGGGTCATAAGACCTATACTGTATAGTGCTTCCAATATCGTGGTTTACTGAATGGGAACAGAAGAGTACCAGGGAATCTCCAACTCAAATAATGACACTTGTGACCTATGCAGTAAATAAGATAGACTCCATGAAACAGTAATAAGATATGATCCAACAACGAAAAAAACCAACAAAGAAAAAATTAGAATTGACTTTATTTTAACTTACGGACGATTTCATTTTTTGTAGACACTGAGATCGAATCATTTTTTTCCAGGACATGTTGGTCTATTTGGAAAAGTGATACCATAGCATATATAAGTTTTTTGATGTCATTTTTCCCAAAAGAATACATGTCCCGACCCACAATTATGAAATCATATGCAAAAGCCAAGATAAACAACATATATCTCCTCCGTTTAAACAAAATAAATCTCCTAAATGCAAAAACAATAAGTCACAACTTTGAACAAAAATCTTTAATAAATGATAACATTGATAAGTACATACTTTAAAATATAATCCTGCTTTATTCATTCAAGTAAATTAATTATATTGTGTCTTCTGAATATACAATAATGAATATCAAACCAAAAAGCTGAGGTGAAGCTTGAGCTCCTCAGACAAAAATTATTTCATAAACATATACAATCCTAACAAAGACATCTACACCATCCCAACAGCGAAAAACAAAGTCATAGATCTCATTCCGCATATACAATACAACCCAAAATAAAGTACGATTACCCCAGCAGGAAGGAAGAATCAGCTACTACTTTGCCCTTTCACATCTTTTGACTACCTCTTAATCACTTCCTACGTTTACCTACTTGAAACTACTTTTTAAAATTACATTAAAATCATATTTAAACAACATCAGTTCAAACTCAATCACCCCATTGTGTTTGATTTACTTGATATTTTTTACCTCTGCAAAATGCAGTTACATTGGTAGCTGTCTAAATAGGGTTCTTAATCTGGGCTAAGGTTGCTGTAAGGAGTCAAAGGGAGTTGTAAGGAGATTTGGGGTGGAGAGGAGAAAAGAGGGCAAAATAGGTAAACAGAGGACTTCTGACAGAAAATTTTCTTACTTTATTTTGAGTTGTACTGTAATTTATCACTTACAATTTTCTTTGTTGAGAAGCTCATTTCTGTGAAAATATGTGATGTCAGAAATTCTATTAACTCTATTCCTTGGTACGAACATACTGACACCTAGAGACTTAATTGGAGCATCCCCCCAGCGATTGTGGTATATTCCTCCTAATTGGTCGATGTAGTTGATATAGTTCTGGTAACTTGTAGCAGTAAAAACATCCATGCGAGCCATTTCAAAATTGTTATAAAACAATTTGTTACCTGTCATCTCACTGAAAAAATGTGGCTTGATGCGTTTGACTGCAATGAAATTCTTAACAGCATCCCATAAGAAACTCACGCAAGAAGGTGAGGCTTTGCTAACACAAGGATACAAGTAGAGTAAGCCTTTGTCTTTCATATTTTTAAACATATCATAGCGCACAGGCTTTGTGATGTAGCTATGAGCATCCAGCCGTAAATAGTATTCCAATTCAAGCATCAGTGGCAATTCATAAATTGTCTTTGAATGAAACCGGCACATGTGCCTATATCCCAGTTTGTGCCGTCCTTCGCACTGAAATACCTGTTCGGCTGAGGGAAAAATGTACTTTGGCGCTTCAAATCTGATTTCTTGAAAAAAGATGTCCAGTTTTGTCCAACTTTTCATTCCTGGAATAAGTGGGACAAACTCCCTCTCATGGAAGATAATCACAGGATAGCTGAACTTTGATAAAAAGTTTGTTTCTAATTCTTTCAAAGTCTTTTTCAATTCATCGGCATCACTTGCTCTCGATAAGATATAAACAGCCGCTTTGGGTTTAGAGGAGTTCCAGGTTTTTTTGAAGAACTTCTTCAATTCAGCGCATGTGGACATTGGAGAGCAGGAATACATGCTGTTATCTTTTGACTTTGTTGTTATGCCATCTTCTTTTGTTGTTATGGTTTGATTCAGTACGCTTTTCCTTTCAGGAGCAGCACCAGTAGTTTTAGTTATAGTACCAATTTGTTCATCATCAAGCCTATATACCAGTCTCAGAATTGCTGCAGAGCTTAATACGATTGCAAGAAACTTCAAGGCAGCTGCAGCGTTAGAAGGATTGCCTCGTCCAGCCATATTGAATTATTTTTCGCTGAAAAGAGATATAAATATATTGTTAGATTCAATGAAAATTGTCATACAGGATAAATGTCATTTAGAATGTAGAATCCATAAGTCCCGCTGATTATAAAAATTTAAGTAAAAATATTTAATATACATTGTCTTTGTTCGCTGAACAATGTTCAGAGTAACTTTCCTCTTAGAATATAGATTTGTTTAAATAAGACCAAGGCTGGCTGGCAGAAGTAGGTCTACTTCCTGGACTTAATAAAAAGGTTCACCTGACATACTTAATTACTTTCCAGTGGAAAAACAGTACAAAGATTTTAAAGATATAATCATGATCTCAACTGCTCTTCTGACAGATTTCTGCTGGTTCACATGCGGAATATTTTACGAGATAAGTCTTTTCTGAAGTATTTTCACCAATAAAACTATACACCGCGTCTGACGAAATTATGCAAGTAGGTTATTTCGACGTAGCACAAAAACTTTTGGGCCCAACAGTGTATCTTTTTCACATAATCATTGGATTTGGTTGAGAAATATTCAGTGTGACTTTCATCAAGTTTCATTCAGGCAAAGTTGAGTTATGCCATATATTCAAATATTTTGGTGTCTGGCGAAATTATGCAAAAGCAACGCAGCAAGCGGAAGGACAGTACAAATGTTTAATTATCAAACAATTGTGCTCAAAGCATCAGCGTTACAACATTTTGCAACAATCCACATAAAAAAATTTAGCTTACTTGCTGTCACTGCCGAGCAATATGCATAAATTGTCTCCAGCATAACGCATCTACCCAATTACAAGATATTGCATGTAGACAACTGTGCAGCATAACGCACCCACACAACTGCAAGATATTGCATGTACACTAGTGATGGGCAATATAATGTGTGTACACTAATGCTCAAGCTTAATATGCTGGATCTTGCAATATATATGGAAAATGATAATTTGCCATGGTGATACCCAATACCTTCAACTTTAATTTGATTTAAGAAGACTAATTCTGCTTGTTGGTGGCAGGCAAATGAAAGGATTATGCATCTGATTTTACACTGAAATCAGTCAAATGGCCTTCTCTTTATCATAACTAACTAAAAAGCCTCTATGTTTCCCATGTTGAATGCAGAGAAGATGATTATTGATCAGCTATCATGAGTCACAAATCTGTTTGAACCCACTCTAATTTTTCTTCATTTCAGGTTGACAGGCTCTAAAGTCAGCGTACCAGATATTGGCAAATCATTTCGCCAAGTTTACTTTCAATGTAGATCTTATGCAGCAAGCTAGCACATCACTGACTGTATCAGATTTTTGTTTATTTCCTGCTTTGCAGATAAGATGACAACAGCATGCATGAGTGGCTGATTGGTCAAGGTTCCTGCTATAGTGATGCAGACCGCAACGCTTTTGAAGCAGTCCAGTCCATGGCGCAGCCCTGGACCGCCAAAATACAGTGCCACCTACAAAAAATCCAGTGACAGACTGGACCGGCACTAGACTGGTCCAGTCATTTTTGATGTGAAGATGGGTATCGCATGAATTTTGTCATATTCTAAAATTGATATTTAGATCATGTAGCTTGTTTAAACCCTCATTTCATCAAAATTGTTGAAATGCCGATGGACCGCTTCTGGACCAGTCCAGTAAGAAAATTGGACCACCTCACCCTGGACCAGACCAGGACCGGACCGGCGGACCACTATTGTAAATACTGGACCACCCTCTTGAAGGTGGTCCAGTCTGCTTCACTAGTTCCTGTCTGCTCCACTGAAAGTCTTTGCCTGGACAAGATAAGATCCCACACATGTGGAAAAGTGCAACAGGTTGAGGACTCCTGCTTTTTCTCTTCTATTTATCAATTAAAGTTGCTCTGAATGATAAAATCCTTTGCGACATAGATTCTGTATTACAAGCACTTGAAACTTGTGATGATTGAAGTTTCTGATTATTTTCTTGGAGTATTTCTTTGATTAGGGGAGAGTGCCCCAAAACGCACCCCTAAGGGTGATCTTGAATATCAGGATGATGCTTACTAATAAATGTATGAGTTAGCTACTAGATTGTGTATTAAGACATTTTCGATCAAAATATGCCTAATAAATTAAAGCTCTTGAGAATTTTTCTTTCAGTTCACAGAAATATCACTGCAAAAATTATGGAGAAAATTTCGTTTCAGAGAAGCTTTTTGTTGAGGTTAAAGAGAAATTTTGGGGAAATTTAAAATAACAGTTTGGTAATTTTTTTAAATTGGTAGATTTAAGGGAAATAAGGGGCAAATTTGCAAAAACTCAAATCAGAAAACTGGAAATCTTGCAAATTTAGTTCGATACATATTTTGATAAAATATATTTACTAATACCTTAGGCCTAGCACAAGTTCCTTTGATCAAAAAAACCGTCCCATATATATGCGTTTGTTACATTTTGAAAATTTTTGTGGAATTTTTTTGCAGATGCATATCAGTCGGGGCCAGAAAATGGGGAAATTGTGAAGAAAAAATGGGGAAATCTGACAAAACTCTTCTTATAATTCCCTTTTCTTTCAATTTCTTTGTATTTATTTCCCCATAATTTTTTACCATTTCCCTCAATTCAGGTAATTTCCCCATTTTCCTTAACATTTCCCCATTTTGCTCATCATTTCCCCATTTTTCTTCCTATTTCCCCATTTTTCATCCTATTTTGGGCAATGTATCTGCAAAAATGTCCACAAAATCTTTTCAGGGGGGGGGGCAACTTGCCGCCACTGCAAGTTATTAATGCTGATGACGTCACAAAGCTGATTGCACTCAACATTACTATTTTTTCCGTGCGTACCCAAAAATCTAGGGGCCATTTAGTGCATATATGTGGGGTCATTTCAGCAGGACAAAATGTCTCAAAAGCTAAGGAAATTCGCACAGCGGACAGTAACGCCACAATGCACAATAAAATGTGAAAATTGGACAAACTTTTTTTCGAAACTTGACTTATCATTCGGAGTAACTTTAACCCTCATGAGCGGGCTTAGAGGACTGCACTCACCTTTTTTACCTGTATCTGTCTGACTGACTAAATGGTCCGAGATGGACAAAACAAAACTAATATTTAAAGAAATTCGATGCATATAAACTAATGGTAGCGACCTGTATTAACTTCACTGTTTTAAAAACATAGCTGCATAATATCATCTTTAACTGCAACCATTATGAATAGAAAATTTCATTTTTTTGTAGAAACACATTGTTTTAATGGCATGAATAATTATTTCAACAGTAACTACCACAGAAGTGACCCAGCTGGTTTAACAGCGTAACTCATTTATCTATCCTTACATATAATTTTCAATTCACGTGTAGAAAAGCCACATTGAATATATTTGAACATAAATTGATCAATTTCAGCTATAAAGTTGTGATGTAATCTTTATAAATCACATTCTTATTGAATTTTCACTAAATTTTACATGCATGTAAGAGCTTGTCATTCACTCTTTATCATGAATATGGCAAACTTTTAGCAGCTCATATGGTGGCATATATACAAATTTGGCTGTCAGCATTCTAGCTGGGTTATTAGGCAGGTCTAGTCATCCTTCACTATCCTTCAAGTCTCATCTACTATTTCTGCAGGCATTCTAAATCTACGTAGTTCGGCTGAGCGAGCCCTACTCTTTGAAGGTATAGTAATTTTCTTGTTTTACTCTGTTGTTGCTGGGTTTCTTGCTGAAACATGAATATTTTGTAGTGTGATACATAGAATACGGGGGGGGGGGTCGCAAGAAGCCCGGGTTAGGAGAGAGGACCCCCAGGGGTTAGCTATATCTAAATTTACATTGGCAGTACGTTTTTCTTTTGTTGATAGGATTGAATCCAGTGTCTTTCCAGTGACTATTCTTTTCATTTTTGGCCCAAGACTCAAGCACTATTACATGTGCTGATGAAATCTGTCACAATCACGTAGCCTTGATGGTTGAGCTATCCCTTTGAATTGTCTGATTGATACACATTAGGCCTATATAATTTTTGAAATATTTAGAAAAAATATAAAACTTTTTTTGTTTGTTTCTGTGCCCAGACTCAGCCTCTATTGGTTGTACATAGATGGAATTTAATACACATATAGCCTATCTGGGCTAGTTGTGTCTTTTGGAGGTCAGAATGATACGTTTTCTAGTTGTGCCTAGTGGGGATCAGTATGACACATATTTTATATTATACCTATTTTGTGAAATATTGAAAAAAATACAAAAAATTATTCTTTTCGTTTCCTGCCCAAGACTCAGGCACTATTGCATTTACATGGACGAAATTGAGTACACATGTAGCCTATTTCATATTATTTATTTATCTGAACTCCCAAAAATGGGGAAATGGAAGATACAATAGTGTATACATAGTAAATAAACAGGTTGTACACAATAAAACCAACAGTTGTAAAAAAAAACAACTTTAGGTATCAACGTACATATACAGCCGTGGCCGTTGGTTTATGCTCAGCTGCTATGCTTCACTATGGGGCTATAATTGTGACCAATCATAACAAAGATAATACTTGCTCAATCTTCACCAAATTGCCTGGACTTGCAGTCTATGCCCAGCAGCAGATGTTCTGATAAAAAATTGAATGGAATATTGTTACATAATAAATATAAAACAAAAAGCTGAAATAGTTGAAATTGAAGCCTATAGTCAGTTTTGATGCAATAATAATAATAATATGGATTTATATAGCGCTAATTTCAGTAAACTGCTCATCAGCGAATATCATTTGTGTGCTAGTAATAGTCACCAAAGTGGCTGTATTTGTTGGGCACACACCAAATCAAGCATTCATGACAAAATCACAATTAATGTTGGTTCATAGGGGTTTCCTTGAAGTGTTTATTATTAGAAAAATTGTTAATTTCTCAAGTAAGAATAAAGTAGCAAAACTTTTTTCTTCTAGTAAAATTGTATTTGTTTCATAAAATTCCACATCTATGGAAAGCATTTGACACAATTTTCTCTGATTATCATAGGACAGGTCTAGCTGTGTGACGTTCTGTTGTTTCAAAAATATACCTATCAGATTAAACGGAAATGTCATGTAGTAACATTTATCATATACATTAGCTCATACTGAATTTAATCATGCAATCATTATCTATTTGCAGTGAGAAATAATGGTTCGACTAAGCACTTCGTATAATGCCACAGCGACCTTGAGGTTCCTTGCAATTGTACTGGGATCTGCTGCAATTCTGACATTGTTATATAGGCTTGATTATGAAGAAATAGTCACTATGTCTCAAACTGTTGGCTCTGCTTCTGAAAGGAAAACGGCACTTGTACTGAATCAAACTGGGAAACTGGCTAAAACACAAAGAAAAACATCAGAAGAAGATGGCAGATCTGCAAAGTCGGAGGCTAACAGCATGTATTCCTGCTCACCAACGTCCACATGCGCAGAGTTGAAGATGTTCTTCAAAGAAAACTGGAACTCATCTAAACCCAAAGCGGCTGTTTATATTTTAACAAGAGCAAGTGATGCCAATGAGTTGAAAAAGACTTTGAAAGAATTAGAAACAAACTTTTTGTCAAAGTTCAGCTACCCTGTAATAATCTTCTATGAGGAGGATTTTGTCCCACTTATTCCAGCCATGAAAAGTTTGACAAAAATGGACATGTTTTTTCAAGAAGTGCAATTCGAAGTGCCAAAGTACATATATCCTGCAGCCGATGAAGCGTTTGTGTGTAACACTAAAAGTGTGGGATATAGGCACATGTGCAGGTTTCATTCAATGACAATCTACGAATTGCCACTGATGCTTGAATTGGAATACTATTTACGTCTGGATGCTCATAGCTACATAACAAAGCCTGTGCCTTATGACTTGTTTAAAGAGATGAAGGACAAAGGCTTACTCTACATGTACCCTTGTTTCATCAAAGACAACCGCCATTGTGTTACGCACTTGTGGGACGCCGTTAAGACTTTTATTCAAGTCAAACGTATTAAGCCGCATTTTTTAAGTGAGATGACAGATCCTAATCATTATTTTAACAATTTTGAGATGGGGCGCATGGATGTTTTTACAGCTACAAGTTACCAGAACTACATCAACTACATCGACCAATTAGGAGGAATATACCATAACCGATGGGGGGATGCCCCAATTAAATCTCTGGCTGTCAGTATATTCGTACCAAAGGACAAAACTAAAATAATTCCTGACATAGGATATGCTCATAGAGACAAAATTGTTACAAATGCAGATTGTAATTGATTGGCTTTTACAGGATGACTTCAATCACTTTCTTTTTGACTGTCAGGATTGGAATGTCTTGTTTTAGGTTGTGCAGATTTCAGTGAATTCAGCTCCTTTTTTGTCTGTAGCATTGCCGAATTTTAAACTATATCTTTACTAAGGGAATTGTAACATTACATGTACTCATTTTTTTGTGGTCATAAATTCTGAAGGGTCCCCTATTTGTCTAATTTTTTACATTTAGATACCATGTTGAATGCCAAAAATTATTGTTATATATATATGTTGTTTTCTGTAAAAAAAAAATACATTCAGTCGAAAGCAAACAAATTCACTGAGGTTTAATGAATGCTCCAATCCAGGGTTGCCGGACAGAGGGGGGCATGGGGAGGGGCAATTCCACCTCCTGCCCTTGCCCAAGGTGGGCAAGAGTGCCCTTTTGATTTTAAAGAAAGGTATGTTATGAGGCCTTATTTTCTCATTTTTAGGCAAATAATTTTAAAAGTATATATGTGTCCTGCTCCAAAAAATGAGTTCAAAGTAGGCAATTTATATTTTCCAGAAATGAGCAAAATGTGTCAAAAGGTCACATTTCAATGTTTTTTAGCTGTTGGTAACACAATTTAGCAAAAGAAATTTCCTTTGAATAATGAAGGTCATTTTACGAGAAATTGATTTTAAATTGTCTAAAGGGGGCGTTCTCCTTGATTTTATTAGTTCTTTTATTACAATGGCGGGAAATTCAAATGGCGTTTTCTCAAGTTTGATGTTTCGCATCATCAATGTTTGAGGTGCCATATCTTTGGATTGGATGAGGATATCAAAACATATGAACCATCATTTTAAAGCCCATTTCCAGTAGAATAAAGTCATTTTCACAACTAAATATGATAAGAGGCCGACTTTGAACCCATTTTGGTGGAGCAGGTCACATATTCAAAATTATTATTGGCTCTCTATATAAATTTTGTCACGTGAAATCGGAGCAAATATGATTTGCCCTTTTTCATTGACCATCCTAGCCGCCAGCGATTCCTTCAGCACCCTTGCTCCAATCCGCTTACAGCTTTTATCTCGGGCATGAAAAATCCATGATTTAAAATTTTCAATAATTGTCGTTTTCTGCAAAAAACTATAAAACTAGACAACAATAAACATTCAAACATACATTTGTGTTCTTTGAATGATCTGAAACAGCAAATTGTGTCTTTCTGCCTAAGGAGGGATAGTCTTTTAATGATTACTTCACAAACACACAGCACTTGACTGTTATCAAGGCACAATAAAACTCAAATTAAAGTATGACTACCCCAACAGGAAGGAAGGGTCAGACACTACTTTACCCTTTCACACCTTTGGGCTACCCCAGGATCACTTCCAACCTGTCCCAAAATTAGTTTTACTTTAAAACTGAACACCAACTTAATTTACGCCTTCACCTGCATTTTGTTAGACTCTTTGATGTTGTACTCCTTGGTAATTGCAACTACTTTGCCAGTTTTCTAAATAAAGATTTTGAGATAATTATAAAGTTGTTTTGAGTAAAGTTAAAAGTAGTTGAATGGAGATCAGAGGTTGGGAAGAGAAATAAGGCAAAAGTAGGTTAAAAGTGGACTCCTGACCATAGAAATACATAGAACGGACATTAGGCTGTATGAAGCCACCTGGAGATGAGGTCACCAAATCGGCCATATTGGAACTGCCCTGAGACATGACGTCATAGTGACATCACAGCAGGAGCAACAAGATGTTGTGATTGTGATGTGACATGATGCCATTGTTACTAGTGACGTCACTATTATTGGTGACGTCACGGTTACCAAATGCCAGGCTGCCAGGCAGTTCCAAGATGGTGGATTTGGTTGCTTCATCTGCTAGAGCCTCATGTCCGTTCTATATATTTCTATGCTCCTAACGGAATATTTTCTTACTTAATTTTGAGTTGCACTATACTTACTCCAGGTGACTGAGAGGTGAGGATACTTTTTTCCCTTCTCTGGCATGCTTCTCTATTATAATCCGGAGAAGAATAGTTCTACAAGGAATTGGATGCAAATTATCTCTAAAGTAAATGTTGAATGATTTTTAAACAATTTCACTCAACACAGGTACTCACAGGAGCTTTCATGGACCATCCAGTACCACTTCATCAGCCTGAATGAGGATTGACAGCAACTGTTGTTGTCACATGACCTCAGAGCTGGTCATCTGAATCAAGCTGTTGTAAACTGACCAGTCTGAGTTCATGTGACAACAACTGTCAATCCTCATTCAGGCTGATGAAGACATGAAGTGGTACTGGATGGTGCATGAAAGCTCCTGTGAGTACCAACATGTTGAGTGAAATTGTTTAAAGATCATTCACCAATATGGATATACCTAAACAGTTTCGACTTCCACAACAGATCTCTGAAGTACAAGATAACTTATTTGAGCCTGTGACATAATCAATAGAGAAGGCACTATGAAAACTGTCCTTATCATTCATGGTAAAATTTGATCCATTATCACCCAAAAGTGAGCTACATAACGTTCACTGATCAGACCCACACCAAAAAATTCCTCACAAAATTTAGATTAATATGAGCCTTGTCAGATGAGTGAACCCCATGTAGCTTGTAGTGAAAACTGGCCTTAAAGGTTAGAGTCAGGGAAATTTCAAAATGGCCATCATTTGTTATTGCTCTCTGCACATGCTCAATAGGTCTGAGCATGCTCAGTGGAATCAGGTCACTCCCGGCATGCTCAGTGCTAAATTAGGTCAGAGCAAATTTTCCATTGCATTTCTATAGTGGAAGGCAAGGGCTCAACGTCTTAAGGATAGCCTCTGATAGCCAATCAGAGGTCAACTTAATTAAGACTAGGGAGTGTTGTTTGGCAAGGGAGGATTGATGCACAAATGTAGAAGAGACATCTTGATTCTTGAAGCTTTATTCTTGAATGTGGTTATCTACAATAAATAAAAAGACTTATATCAAGTTACAATGTTGCAGCGGGAAAATGAAAAGAAATCAACTGAACGTTAAAGGTAGATCTACCATATCAGACTATATGATACAAAAAATTACCTGCAATCTTTTCTCTTATTATACGACATTAACATCATGCAATGTTTACATTGACTCTCATTCAACACCAAGAAAAGGTAATGAAGGTGAGAAATTAGGCAGCAAGTGCTATTCCACATGCCTCAAATATTTTCATTCATGATCACATAGTTTTCTTCCCATCGGATTCCGATGAACATCCTTGCTTGCACAAGCAGCTTGGTCGGGGTGTTTAGTATTGACCCAGTGGCCAGACATCCATTTTTTTTCAGGGAACACTGTATGAAGGTATGAAGTTCTGCCCAAAAGTTTACATACCGCAATGCAAAATGACAATTTTCTAAATTTCTAGGGCAATTTTAACAACAATAGGCAAATCATTCATGAAATACAATGCACTGCATTTGGCTGAACTCTTCGAACCATTTTAATTCAATGGCAATGAGATTCTATGATATATCAGTTAATTTAATCTTATGACATTTTCAAAAGTTTACACACCCTCCTGTATTCCCGTACCGGTACTATCGCATACATTTTCCAATTGGGATCAAGAACAGCTTACAGGATTTTACTACATTATTTCAAAAGTCCTCAGACTACATCAGCAGTGATTTTAGTCCATTCTGCAGCACATAATTTCTGCAACTCCACCTTCGTTGGTGGTCTACGCTGGGGCAAGGTCTGTCTCCGATCGACACAAAATTTATCAATATAATGGTCATTTTGCACTGGGGTAAGTAAACTTTCTGGCAGAACTATATAATAAATTATCAATGGCACAAAAAGAGTATAATATATCATGCATTATTGAACAGCTCTTGTAATGACACCTGTTGCTATGCATTGCATTGATTGCCATCCAAGCACATCTACAGCCAAGGACATGATCATGGCAGCACGACAGTTTCATTAAACATTTATCACAGGAGATAAGTCACAACACAGAAGCAACTCTGTTGAGGAATAGTCTCCCTGAACAAGGTACACCTTTCCCTAATTTGACATATCATGAATATCTTTATGTCTATATTTTGTCTAAAAAATGAAAATTTATAACACTAAATGAATATATTATCTCATGTCAGTAGAATTGATGGACAATTATCATATATCAGTGATCTGTCAGAGTTAATTGATACTTACATATATATGAACTTTCAAGTCATATCATGTTTTAATTGATTGAAAATCAAGTTTTTTTTAGTCCATCACAGAACATTGTCAGTGATTTTACCACATTGCATTTGTACAGGTTTTAAAGTTGAATCCCACAGAGTACAGCTACTCCACCTATTGTACTCCATGTAACTAGACGGTTCAACAAAAATAACCCAGCTGGTGGCTCCCCCGCTTGGTCAAATTGTTCATATGCATTGGAAAAGCCACAGATTTTTGAAAACTGGGGTAGGCTCACTCGAAGGCTGCTGGCTCAGCCAGGAATAATGGCACTAAACTATAAATACACACATTTTGGGTCGATATACAGGCCTATAATTCAATTAAACTTTCATAAAAATCAGAGAAGGAATCTTTGAGATATTCAAGTTTATTTTAAGAGGGACTAATTTTTGTTGAACCGTTTTTTATAATTTCATCATATTGTACACCACGTAACTCTCAAAAAACATCGGTAACCCCCCTTCAAAAACTTGTTTTTCAATAAAGTGTATTTTCAGCTATATTCCTTTAATTTTTCATAAATATCTCATGGATATTGTTCGAGTGACGCTGCTTTTCATTATAAATGCCACACTTTTTTAGTATTTTCCTGTATGTTTTAATGTAATGACATAAGATTTTGAAAAGATCATAGTTCGAAAATTATGTTGGATAGCCCTCCTATTTTTTTTATTTCTTGCCAAGTGAGGGATTCAACTTTAATCTTTGATTCACACGCTTTCTTTAAACTTTTAATCCTTGGAAGAATTTTTCAAATTATATTTTCACAAATGATTGTTTATTTTACCAGTTTATGATACTTCAAGTGACCACAAGCAAATCCATTCTGGGTAATGTCATGTAAACTAGTTCATACTGAATCTAATCATGAAATTATTATCTATTTACAGTGAAAAATAATGGCTGGACATACCCCATATAATTCTGCAGCTGCTGTCAGGTTCATAGCAATTGTAGTTGGATCCACAGCACTTCTGACATTGTTATATAGGCTTGATTATGAGAAAATTGTCTCTATGAATCAAACCGTTGGTGATTCATCAAAGAATAACAGCATGTATTCCTGCTCACCAATGTCCACATGTGCCAAGTTAAAGAAGTTTTTCAAAGAAAGCTGGAACTCAACTAATTTAATAAAACCAAAGGCAGCCGTTTATATCTTATCGAGAGCAAATGATGTCAAGGAACTGAAAAAGACTTTGAAAGAATTGGAAACAAACTTTTTATCCAAGTTCAGCTATCCTGTGATTATTTTTTACGAAAAGGATTTTGTGCCACATATTCAAGCCATGAAAAGTTTGACAAAACTGAACATCTTCTTTCAAGAGGTCCAATATGAAATGCGGGAGTACATATCTCCTCCAGCCAATAAATCATTTCAGTGTGCAGGGCACAATCAGAGATATAGGCACATGAGCCGTTTTCATTCAAAAACAGTCTATGAATTGCCACTGATGCTCGAATTTGAATATTATTTACGTCTGGAAGCTCATAGCCACATAAGAAAGCCTGTAACTTATGATTTGTTTAAAAATATGAAAGACAAAGGCTTACTCTACTTGTATCCTTGTTTTGGTGAGGACACACCCTCTTGTGTAAATTTCTTATGGGATGCCGTTAAGAATTTTATTGCAGTCAAACGTATCAAGCCTCATTTTTTCAGTGAGATGACAGGCACCAGGATGTTTAATAACAGTTTTGAAATGGCTCGCATGGACGTTTTTACTGCTACAAGTTACCAGAACTATATCAACTACATCGACCAATTAGGAGGAATATATCACAATCACTGGGGGGATGCCCCAATTAAATCTCTTGGTGTCAGTATATTTGTACCAAAGAATAAAATTAAAAGAATTTCTAACTTCAGCAGTGGATATTTTCATCTTTTTAACAAGCTCTGGGTTTATTTAACTGCTGTTCTTGTGTGTGATTGTCGGTAAAGTGTTTCTTACCTGTTATTTACTCTTTTTGTGCGATTTCCAGGTGATTTTAGAGCAATAACTTGCAATTTAATTACCTGCCATCTCTACATCGTTTTCTGGCTCCAATACACATTGTTTTTACCTCGATTTTCGCTCATTTTACCTTCGTTTTTGCACCTCAAAAGTGATCTAATTGTCATATTTTCTATCTTCAGCACTCACTTGATATTCCAGTCACTTTACAGAACACTTGACAGCACTAACTTTCAATAATTTAAGTTTTGAAGAGCTGAACACTGCCAATACACATCCCAGACTCAACAAATCATCAGACCTCCAAGCCAATCAGCCCAGCAGACAGCATAGCCACTCTAACGAAATTTTTACAATACTCTGTTGTATTTCTTCATTTTTGCACCTTTAAACCATTTAATTGTCATATTTTCAATCTTCAACACTGTTTTATTACTCCAGACACTTATCACAATACCTGACTGCATTCGTTTTTGGAAATTTCAGTTTGAACAACTCAATACACATCCAACAACTCTTCAAGATTCTCATTGACCTACGAAATATTTCACTTTTATAGGCTTGATCTTGGCCTCTCACAGACCTGAGAGACCCTCTACTCTTGCATCTAGACTCTGACAGACCTCAGAGCCTCACTCTGCTTACCTCTTGCCTCTCACTGACCTGAGAGACTACTTTTGCCTCTAGCTCTGACAGACCTCAGAGCCTTACTCTTTTCACCTCTTGCCTCTCACATACCTGAAATACTCACTACTTTTACTTTTTGACTCTGACAGAAACTTGTGTCAGTCACAATTGATTGATCCTCAACTCTTAACTAACTCCTTTGGTCAGTCACTAATTGATTGATCCTAGATTATAACTCCTCTGGTCAATCACTAATTGATTGATCCTTGATTCTAACAAATTGATTGATTCTCGATTCTAACTAACTCCTTTGGTCAGTCACAAATTGATTGGTCCTCGATTCTCCTAGTACCTGTCTAACAAACTAACTTGCTTGTGTTGCCTGTACGTAGCACTCGTGAACTGAGCCAACTTGCCTGACAAACTTGCCTTACTAACTTGCTTGTGTTGCCTGTACGTAGCACTTGCGAATCAGCCAAAACTTGCTTAACAAACTAACTTGCTTGTGTTGCCTGTACGTAACACTCGTGAATTGAGACAACTTGCCTGACAAACTTGCCTAACTAACTTGCTTGTGTTGCCTGTACGTAGCACTTGCGAATCAGCCAAAACTTGCTTAACAAACTAACTTGCTTGTGTTGCCTGTAAGTAACACTCGTGAACTGAGACAACTTGCCTGACAAACTCGCCTAATTAACTTGCTTGTGTTGCCTGTACGTAGCACTTGCGAATCAGCCAAAACTTGCTTAACAAACTAACTTGCTTGTGTTGCCTGTACGTAGCACTCGTGAACTGAGCCAACTTGCCTGACGAACTCGCCTAACTAAATTGCTTGTGTTGCCTGTACGTGGCACTTGCGAACCAGCCAAAACTTGCATAACAAACTAACTTGCTTGTGTTGCCTGCACAACAGTGGACATAGCACTTGTGAACTAAGCCAACTTTCCTGACAAACTTGCCTAACTAACTTGCGTGTGTTGCCTGTACGTAGCACTTGCAAACCAGCCAAAACCGTCTTAACAAACTGACCTGCTTGTGTTGCCTGCACGACAGTGCACTGTGCCAACTTGCCTTACAAACTTGCCTAACTAACTTCTTGTGTTGCCTGTACGTAGCACTTGCGAATCAGCCAAAACTAACTTGCTTGTGTTGCCTGTAGGCAGCACTGGCAAACCTGCCTTATCAAATTAACTTGTGTTGCCTGAACATAGCACTTGTGAACTGAGCAAACAGTCTTGACAAACTATAGCATCTTTGAATCAAATCAGTTTGCCTAATAAACCAAGTTGCTTGTGTTGCCTATATGTGACACTCGCACACAGTTGCCTGCATAATATTATACTGAATACTGACGGCATAAGTATGTCCCAGCCAGTCAAGCTGTACTCTGATGTAGTACGCACTGGATTAAAAGATTTGAAAAATGGAAGTGGTTCAACTCAAATGATAAGACAAAAAGTCGGAACAGCTACTGATCATACACACTTGACGAACCAAAGAAAAAGATTTCATAATTTTGCAAAAGCAGACTCTCAACATGGCTCAGACAGTCCGAGGGTGTCCCGCCCACTGAAAGCTGGTTTATGGAATGCTCAAAGTATACGACAAAAAACGCAGGTTGTGAAAGACTTCAGAGATGAATTTGACCTCGATGTGTTTCTTTTCACTGAGACCTGGCTAAAAGCAGAAGACAGAGTTGAAATTGGTGAACTGGAGAGAAATGGTGAATGTTTTTACTTGGGTTCATCTTGTGAGAGCAGACCGGGAGGTGGAGTAGGGTGCATCGTAAAAACAGGCATTAGAGCAATGAAAAAGGACAGCATGAAAACAAAGACTTTTGAGCATATGGAAATTCAGTTACAATTAAATGGAAGAATTGTCACAATTCTTGTGGTATACAGGCCAGAACCCTCCAAAAAGAACAAGTACAGTTTATCAGAATTCTTTAGTGAATTCACAAACTTCTTATCCCACTATCAGACTTACTATCGTAATTGGGGACTTCAACTTTCATGTGAATAAACCAGATGATCCCAAAGTTATCCAATTTAACAACATTCTTGAAATGTTTGACCTTGTTCAACATGTGTCTTCTCCAACACACAAAGATGGAAACACACTTGATTTGGTAATAACCAACATAATAACAGCTCTAAGAGACTGTGCTGTAAGTGATCTGCTGTCAGACCATAACTGTATCCTCTTTAATATTGACATTAACAAAGGCAAGAATCCAAAGAAGAAGATTGCCTTCCGGAAAACCCGCAGCATAAATATATCCAAATTTAAGAAAGACATTGAGCAGCATCTGTCACAAAAGGTACCACACAATAATCGATCAATCTACTTGAACAGACTTGTGGCACTCTACAGATCAACTGAAAAGATTTTTGACAAACATGCCCCTGTTAATACTAAACTTGTAACTGTGCGCAAACCTAACCCATTCACAAATCAGGAAATAAAGCCACTTAAAAAGGAAAAGAGAAAAGCAGAAAAATTATGGAAAAAAAACGGTCTAGAAAAAGACTGGAATATTTTCAAAGAAAAACGAAACGCTCTAAATGATAAGCTTAATCAGCTAAAATCAGATGATCTTAGGTGTAAAATTCAAGCCACAAAGGGAAATTCTAAGGCGATGTTCAAACTTCTAAATTCTCGCCTCAACAGAAAACAAGATCTGCCTCTTCCCCATCACACAAGTGATACAGAACTAGCAAATGACTTCAACAAATTCTTTGATGAGAAGATCAAAATTATCAGATCTAAATTAGATTCAGGAATGAAGAACACAACTGATGAATCTCAAACCAACCTCAGTCACCATTTACATCAGTTTAAGGCCCTATCAGAACAAGAAGTTAAGAAACTTATCACTGAAATGCCTGTCAAACACTGCCAACTTGATCCAATGCCAACATGGCTACTGCTTGAATGTGTTGATGAATTTCTGCCAATCATAACGAAAATTGTTAATATGTCATTAACACTTGGAGAAATGCCCCTCGAACTGAAGCATGCACTTGTCAAACCACTTTTGAAGAAAGAGGGACTTGAACTGATCAAAAAGAATTATCGGCCAGTCTCAAATCTTTCTTTTCTGAGTAAAATCATTGAGAGCGCTGTAATAAAACAGTATGTTGAACACTTCACTCAGAACAATCTTGAGGATGAAAAACAATCAGCCTACAAGCAATTTTATAGCACCGAAACCCTCTTAACAAAAATCCATAATGATATTATGTTTAATATGAGCAACGGTGAAGTGACAATGCTAGTATTGTTGGACTTGTCTGCTGCATTCGACACAATTGATCATGGCATATTGCTAGAAAGACTGTGCAACAGGTATGGTGTACACAGTGCAGCTTTGAGATGGTTCAAATCTTACATTTCTGAAAGATCAGAGTCTGTGATAATAAATGACAAAACATCAAGCAAACTTCCACTCAATTTTGGGGTTCCTCAAGGCTCCAAACTTGGACCAATCTTATTTAACTCCTATGTTGCCCCAGTCAGTGAAGTAGCACGAAGAAATCAGGTTCATGATCAGAAGTACGCTGATGATGAGCAACTCATCCTTTCATTTAAACCAACCTTTTTGGGAGAACAACATGCAACTGAGAAAATGGAAAATTGCATTGCAGCAATCCGAAATTTCTTTCATGACAACAAGCTTTGCAATAATGGAGATAAAACTGAACTTCTTCTGATTGGAGCACCAAACCAATTGAAGAAACTTCAAATGACATCCATCAATGTAGACAATGTTGAAATCAAGACTGCCAACCATGTCCGCAACTTAGGCGTGCTCTTTGACAAAAATATGACCATGGAGAAGCAGATCAACAAAATGTGTCGTAGCGCATATTTCAATTTGAGAAACTTATCGAAACTCCGAAAAAACCTAGACAAGGAAATAGTTAAAACTGCTGTCAATGCACTTGTCACCCCTCATTTGGACTACGGAAATGGGCTGTTGTATGGCACTGCCACCCGATTGTTAAATAAACTTCAGGTTGCTCAGAACTCGGCAGTTCGATTAATTGAGAGATTGAAAAAACATGACAGTGTAAGCCATAGTAGGAAACAACTGCACTGGTTACCAATCACAGCAAGAATCCAATTCAAATTGATGATGACTACATGGAAGGCAATCAACAACCAGGCGCCGCAATACATCCAAAATCTTCTTCAAGTCAAATCACAACAGAAACATAACCTGAGAAGTAACCACAAGCTGCTGTTAGCAGAACCTGCTCCATGCAACAAAAACAAGTTTGAGGATCGGGCATTTTCCTATGCAGCACCAAAACTCTGGAACAGTTTGCCTGAAGAAGTTAGAACTGCAAAAACCTTGGAAAGCTTCAAGAAGAAACTAAAAACCCATTTGTTTCAGAATTCCTATAAGTGATTTAATCCTAAAAGCGCTGATGAGCAGTTTACTGAAATTAGCGCTATATAAATCCATATTATTATTATTATTATTATTATTAATATCATATACTATTACAGAAATGTTCTTCTAAAGGAAGAAAATTGTACGAGGTAATTACTTATTTAGAGAATGGGCTCAATCACTTTACCTTTGTGTTTGACTGTCAGGATTGGAATGTCTTGTTTTAGGTTGTGCAGATTTCAGTGAATTCAGCTCCTTTTTTGTCTGTAGCATTGCCGAATTTTAAACTATATCTTTACTAAGGGAATTGTAACATTACATGTACTCATTTTTTTGTGGTCAAAAATTCTGAAGGGTCCCCTATTTGTCTAATTTTTTACATTTAGATACCATGTTGAATGCCAAAAATTATTGTTATATATATATGTTGTTTTCTGTAAAAAAAATACATTCAGTCGAAAGCAAACAAATTCACTGAGGTTTAATGAATGCTCCAATCCAGGGTTGCCGGACAGAGGGGGGCATGGGGAGGGGCAATTGCACCTCCTGCCCTTGCCCAAGGTGGGCAGGGGGTGGGCAAGAGTGCCCTTTTGATTTTAAAGAAAGGTATGTTATGAGGCCTTATTTTCTCATTTTAGGCAAATAATTTTAAAAGTATATATGTGTCCTGCTCCAAAAAATGAGTTCAAAGTAGGCAATTTATATTTTCCAGAAATGAGCAAAATGTGTCAAAAGGTCACATTTCAATGTTTTTTAGCTGTTGGTAACACAATTTAGCAAAAGAAATTTCCTTTGAATAATGAAGGTCATTTTACGAGAAATTGATTTTAAATTGTCTAAAGAGGGCGTTCTCCTTGATTTTATTAGTTCTTTTATTGCAATGGCGGGAAATTCAAATGGCGTTTTCTCAAGTTTGATGTTTCGCATCATCAATGTTTGAGGTGCCATATCTTTGGATTGGATGAGGATATCAAAACATATGAACCATCATTTTAAAGCCCATTTCCAGTAGAATAAAGTCTTTTTCACAACTAAATATGATAAGAGGCCGACTTTGAACCCATTTTGGTGGAGCAGGTCACATATTCAAAATTATTATTGGCTCTCTATATAAATTTTGTCACGTGAAATCGGAGCAAATATGGTTTGCCCTTTTCATTGACCATCCTAGTCCCCAGCGATTCCTTCAGCACCCTTGCTCCAATCCGCTTACAGCTTTTATCTCGGGCATGAAAAATCCATGATTTAAAATTTTCAATAATTGTTGTTTTCTGCAAAAAAACTATAAAACTAGACAATAATAAACATTCAAACATACATTTTAATTCGTGTTCTTTGAATGATTTGAAACTGCGAATGATGTCTTTCTGCCTAAGGAGGGATAGTCTTTTAATGATTACTTCACTAACACACAGCACTTGACTGTTATCAAGGAACAATAAAAGTCATATTAAAGTATGACTACTCCAACAGGAAGGAAGGGTCAGACACTACTTTATCCTTTCACACCTTTGAGCTACCCCAGGATCACTTCTAACCTGAGCCAAATTTAGTTTTACTTTAAAACTGAACACCAACTTAAAATACCTTCATCTGCATTTTGTTAGACTCTTTGATGTTGTGCCCCTTACTAATTGCAACTACATAGCCAGTTTTCTAAATAGAGATTTTGAGATAATTATAAAGTTGTTTTGAGTGAAAGGTAGTTGAATGGTGATTAGAAGTTGGAAGAAAAATGAGACTAAAGTAGGTTAAAAGAGAACTCCTGACGGGATATTTTCTTACTTAATTTTCAGTTGCACTGTACTTACGCCAGGTGACTGAGAGGTGAGGATACTTTTTTCCCTTCTCTGGCATGCTTCTCTATTATAATCCGAAGAAGAAGAGTTCTACAAGGAATTGGATGCAAATTATCTCTAACGTAAATAGTAAATGATTTTTTTTTTAACAATTTCACTCAACATGTAGTAGGTACTCACAGGAGCTTTCATGGACCAACCAGTACCACTTCATCAGCCTGAATGAGGATTGACAGTACTGTTGTTGTCACATGACCTCAGACCTGGTCATCTGAATCAAGCTGTTGTAAACTGACCAGTCTGAGTTCATGTGACAACAAGTGTCAATACTCATTCAGGCTGATGAAGACATGAAATGGTACTGGATGGTGCATGAAAGCTCCTGTGAGTACCCGGCATGTTGAGTGAACTTGTTTAAAAATCATTTACTAATATGGCTATACCTCAACAGTTTAGACTTCCACAACAGATCTTTAAAGTTCAAGATACTTACTTGAGCCTGTGACATAATCAATAGAGAAGGCACTATGAAAACTGTCCTTATCATTCATGGTAAAATTTGATCCATTATCACCCAAAAGTGAGCTACATAACGTTCACTGATCAGACCCACACCAAAAAATTCCTCACAAAATTTAGATTAATATGAGCCTTGTCTGATGAGTGAACCCCATGTAGCTTGTAGTGAAAACTGGCCTTAAATGTTTGAATCAGGGAAATTTCAAAATGGCCACCATTTGTTATTGCTCTCTGCACATGCTCAATAGGTCTGAGCATGCTCAGTGGAATCAGGTCACTCCCGGCATGCTCAGTGCTAAATTAGGTCAGAGCAAATTTTCCATTGCATTTCTATAGTGGAAGGCAAGGGCTCAACGTCTTAAGGATAGCCTCTGATAGCCAATCAGAGGTCAACTTAATTAAGACTAGGGAGTGTTGTTTGGGAAGGGAGGATTAATGCACAAATGTAGAAGAGACATCTTGAAGCCTTATTCTTGAATGTGGTTATCTATAATAAATTTAAAAAAACCTTATATCAAGTTACAATATGGAAGCAGGAAAATGAAAAGAAATCAACTGAGCATTAAAGGTGCAATATCAGACTATATATAATACAAAAAATTACCTGCAATCTTTTCTCTTATTATACGACATTAAGAGGCAGTTTTTCTAAGATTCAGGCACTTCACCATTGGGGGTGATACTCACCCGACTCGGATGTTGTTCTTAATTTTTTCCCTGCTAACTGATTACTAAAAAGTTGGAAAAAATGCATTTTTAGACCTCCATACCTTTTAGGTAATTTTTGAGGGCCCCTTGAAATATAAGGCCAAAATTTGGACTGTGTCAAAGTCCAGATTTCAAATCCAATTATCTCAGTACCTTCTTGGTGTACCTCTGTTATATTTGAATGGCCAAATATATGGACCCAAAGTTATCAATTGGTATCGCATTTATGATGATTGACTCAGGGCGCAGGCAACAGGGGGCGCTCAAAGTTACTATTTCAGTCAATTTTAAACTGAATTGATGGGGCCTATGTGGCTTGCGCCCTTGGTGTACCTCAATGTTTTGTGCATGTATATGAAGGAGGGGACCTATATTACAAGTTTACATAAAAATTAGAATGGTACACTAAGGGCGCATCTCCACAGGGGGCGCTGTTTCCTATAAAAAAGTGAAATAGAGCCTTTTTCAGGGCTCTGTAGCTCATTGCGCCCAGGGTCAACAGCACGGTGAGCGTGCCTGTCATGTTCTATAACACCTCTAGTTTACTGGGGTGTGAGCATCTCTGAGGTACTCTTAACCATTCTCTTTCCAGAATTTTTTTAAGGTACAACATATGACGATTTTTCAAATTTTCAAAAAATCACCAGGACGCCTGCAATGTGAATGGAGATAGTCTTGCAAGTCATTTCTCTAATGAATTTTGGTTGTTAGGATATATTTTGCTCCAAATAGTGTGTTCACGCATGTAGGGGGCGCCACAAGTACCCCTAAAATAGATTATTCTCCTGTTTTTCATGCTTGCTGGTGCTGCATTGATGTAATTTATGGGACTCTAACCTTCTGACAGTCAGTTTGTTTTAGTGATCAACAGAAACCGCATTTATGATTGACCATTTTAAGCTCTCAGCTATAATAGTTTGGTAACACATTTTTAAGGCTCAATTCCATAAAATTTGTGTTCATTACATCTCAGACTTCACTAACTTTTTCAATGTATGGGGCATTACTGTATACATTTCCATGTCTTTGGTTTGGTATTGTTATCTGGACGGCTTATGCTTCAATTCATACTTTGTAATTGAGTTTTAAAACTAATATATATACAAATAATGTATTTCCTATTATTTGTTATGATGATGCATCTTTTACATTTCTACCAACATGTGAACAGCTTTTGGTATTGGATCAATTCTATCATCCTGATTGTGTAAGTCTGAATTGTCATTCAATGGGATAAAGACAAACTGGGTCATAAAGGCCAATATTTAAGGTGGATGGGATAACAATGGCAACCAATTTTCTTTGATGTGCTCAGAATTACGTATGGCCAAGGCAAATTCAAATTTGAAGGGGGGGTTCACTCACTTAAATTATTTTGACCCATATGCCATATGGAACTGATGCCAGACGAAGAGCAAAGACAAATTGCGACCATTCGTATCCCAGGTGCCTCAAATATCATTTTTTATAAAACTGTATGTTTTCATTTCTTCAGAAGAGCATGCTTGTTTCCTTGAGCAATTAAGGTTGAGGATGTAAAGTATTGACCCAATAGCAAAACATTACCCATTTATTCACTTACAGGTGACACTGTATATATAAAATTGCAGTGGCATGCTAAATTGCCTGTTTTGAGATTGGTGTCCCACAACTGAGATGAATGCAGCACCAGCAAACATGAAAAATGGAAGAAATACAAATTTTGGGTACTCGTGGCACCCCCTTCTTGCGTTTTCACACTATTTGGAGCAAAATATATCCTAACAACCAAAATTTATTAGAGAAATGACTTGCAAGACTGTCTCCATTCATATAGAGGGCGTCCTGGTGATTTTTTGAAAATTTGAAAAATCGTCATATGTGGTACCTTAACAAGAAAATTTTTTCAAAAAAAAATAGAGGCGATTTTTAAAGCAAATTCAGCTTGTTCCACATATTTGACCCCAACTGCATTTAATTACGGCCGATCCCGCAAAAAACGTCCCGTCCCGCAACTGTGTATCCGCGTTTTATTACGAAATCCCGCTGCCCGCCGTTCCGCACATTTGGTCCGCATTTTATGCACGACGCTAGCCCCCGTTTTGCTTACGCAGTTTCACAGGATGATTTTCCCAATCTTGGAAAAAGCCTCCTGTCGGGAGTCCTGGGGCCATCTATACAGAGGCGAGTGGCTATATATAGAATCACTAAGAATATATCAGCGCATGGCTGAAGCATCGCCTCTAAAAAAATTATGGAAAGAGAATGGTTAAGAGTACCTCTATTGTATAGAGATAGTTTAAACTTAAATTGAATTGTATTACTTAGTGATAAATCATTTTGCAACACATGATATTAATAAAATAAACAAGTCAAGGTGTGATACCAGGAATTAGAGATTAGTCCTTCAAAATTACAACATTGGCCATGAGTGAATGACTCATGCCATTTCATAATGATAGAAGTGATCTTGAATGAATATTTTGGCACGTGATGTAATTGGGCCACTGAGAGCTGGTTAGTATAAAAGCAGCCAATGCTTACAGTTATGTTAGATAGACTAGACAAGACAGAGAGGAGATAAGAGAAGAGAGAAGAATAGAATAGTGTTATAACAGTGGACAGTTAACAGTCAATTCAGAATACCAGCCTGGTGGCACAACTACATGTAAGGTAACGTTTTGTTTAGTATGTTCATTCCAAAATATAGTTTATAACAATAAGAATCTAATTCAGGTTGACACACACTTGGTTAAAGGTATTTCATGTGTTTGTTGATTACTGGTTACACTTTGGTTAAATAAGTAGACATCGATCCATGGCATAACCGTCCTCTACACATCCCCCAATAATTATAGTATATTTATGTCATATAGGCATTTATTTGAAAAGTGGGGCCAAAAAGGTCCCCAGGAGCAAAAAAGTGAATCTCTGAATCCCGATAATCTAATATGGCAAATGTTTAGTCCAAGTGGTCCCTGTTACGGAAAAAGTAATTTTGGGGTCAACAGGTCACTGGACTTTCCATGAAAATTCCCTGAAAAAATAGTAAATCGGTCACGCAATAGTCACAACAGTCACACACAAAAAACATCACAACAGTCACACAAAACAGTCACTTCAGTACTATTTTGGCTAAAACGTGCTGACATGAACAGTTATGACAGCTCCCTGACCATTAAACAAATTAGGCATGCTGAGGGCTTCACATTAAGGCATTTATTTGAAAAGTGGGGCCAAAAAGGTCCCCAGGAGCAAAAAAGTGAATCTCTGAATCTTGATAATCTAATATGGCAAATGTTTAGTCCAAGTGGTCCCTGTTACGGAAAAAGTAATTTTGGGGTCAACAGGTTACTGGATTTTCCATGAAAATTCCCTGAAAAATTAGTAAATTGGTAACGCAATAGTCACAACAGTCACACACAAAAAACATCACAACAGTCACACAAAACAGTCACTTCAGTACTATTTTGGCTTAAACGTGCTGACATGAACAGTTATGACAGCTCTGTGACCATTAAACAAATTAGGCATGCTGAGGGCTTCACATAAAGGCATTTATTTGAAAAGTGGGGCCAAAAAGGTCCCCAGGAGCAAAAAAGTGAATCTCTGAATCTTGAAGATCTAATATGGCAAATGTTTAGTCCAAGTGGTCCCTGTTACGGAAAAAGTAATCTTGAGGTCAACAGGTTACTGGATTTTCCATGAAAATTCCCTGAAAAAATAGTAAATTGGTCACGCAATAGTCACAACAGTCACACACAAAAAACATCACAACAGTCACACAAAACAGTCACTTCAGTACTATTTTGGCTAAAACGTGCTGACATGAACAGTTATGACAGCTCCCTGACCATTAAACAAATTAGGCACGCTGAGGGCTTCACATTAAGGCATTTATTTGAAAAGTGGGGCCAAAAAGGCCCCCAGGAGCAAAAAAGTGAATCTCTGAATTCTGATAATCTGATACGGCAAATGTTTCGTCCAAGTGGTCCCTGTTATTGAAAAAGTCATTTTGGGGTCAACAGGTCACAGGATTTTTCATGAAAAATCACTGAAAAATTAGTAAATTGGTCACGCAATAGTCACAACAGTCACGCTAAAAAACCATCACAACAGTCACTTAAGTATTATTTTGACTAAAATGTGCTGCATGAACGGTCACAACAGTTTCCTTTTGGAATTGACCATCAGCCAGTATACGTGAGATAGTGACGAGTTCATAGTCCATCATGGTTATTTTTCAGGAATATTTCTTTCTTAATTTTCTTTATAATGCAATGTAAAGTTGACAGCATGTTAGCCTTGGTACCTGTCCATCTTATACTGTAGTGTCCCAAACTTGAGTTTCAGATGGCAAGGCATTACTTTATCATGTTACTTGCACATGAATTTGGAAGTAGTCACACTCCAGGGCCGCAATGTAGGCTGACCAGAATCCTTGGGGGGGGGGGAGTACATTCTGATCCGGAAGCATACATACACATCCGAGAAAAATGCTGAAACAATATACTCTCGATAACATTGGCACAAGGCAAGACATATAGGGGGGAGGGGGTGCACCCACCTTCAGGTCATGGCAGAAATTCTGCTCGGGTGCCCTCCAGCACAACATTGTAAATATTCTACTTTAAACTATTGATAAATGAATAACTAATGTATATATATTGTAAGTACATATGTTGTGTAAATAAATTTATCCAATCCAGACATTGCCATAGTCACAGCAATGAATGTGCTATAACAAAGTCTGTAGGAGTGTATCTTTGGCACAAATAAATTCTAAAAATTGATTGTCAGAGGGCAAGGCATTGTAAGTTGCCTTAGTCGCAATAAAGAAATTATACTTGAGCCAAACATACACCCCTACAGACCTTGTAATGTGATATATTCTTTCCTGTGACTATGGTGACTGAAAATGAAGGATGCACAGATACCCGGCAAGGTATCCGCCGGTATCCGGTTTGATATTGGAATTTGCAGTATATCCGGTATCCGGCATAATTAGGGTGTCAGAAACGGATATCTATGCTCAAAAATAAGTGAAAAGCTAAAAAAAACTTTAATAATGAGACAAAAACATGATGTAAGCATCTGCAAAATTGAAATTCAGTTACTGAACATATCGAAAAAGATCCAATCAGATGAACAGTCCCCGCCGGACATGATATCTCGTGGCTCTCAGAAAAAAAAAAATTTATCATTAACTTTGAATGCTGAAAAGCGTCCTTTTTCGAATTTTTACTATCTGGTTCCTGCCATCCAGTTAATATCTGGTATGGATCCAGCTATTTTCACTATCCATGCATCATTACTAAAAATAACTTGCTTTTCGATTTGAAAGAAGTATGTGACTTATTCCATATGGCAGACCATCTGATTTTGCTGTGACTGTGGTGATTGAATAATTCCTTCCTTTCTAACACCAACATTTTCAAATTATACTGGAGCCAAACATACACTCCTCAGACCTTGTAGTGTGATTTACGTTCCTGTGTCACCAACATTTTAGAATTTTACATTTACTAAACATACGATATTGTGTATCATACTACACCCCTACAGACCTTGTAATGTGATATTGTTTCCTGTGACTATGGTGACTAAAAATAACTTGCGTTTCGCTATTTACATGACCTATGTGATTAATTGCAACCCAACAGACCATGTTATGCAACTATCTTTATTGTGACTATGATAACTAATAAATGTTGAAAGGCAGATCATTTTTAGTCACCATGGTCACATCAATGAATGTCATTAAAAAACCCTGTAGAATTGTATATTTGGAACCAGCAAAATTATAAAATTAACTGTCAGAATGCACAGTATTATTCAATTATCATAGACACAGCAAATAAAGTTTATTAGATGGTCAGTTAGATTGGAATTAGTCACATACTTTATTTCAGTATCTAGACAAGTCATATAGTCACCATAGTCACAGTAATGGATGTCACATTACAAGGTCTGCAGGAGTGTATGTTTGGCACCAGTTATAATTCTAAAATTTAGGTGTCAGAAGGGAAGGTGTTATTAGTTGCTACAGACACAGCAAGTGAAGTTTTCTTTATATGGTTTACCTGTTGGGAGTCAGTCAGACACTTTATATCAATATTGGAAGGCAATACATTATTCAGTCACCATAGACAAAGTCTGTAGAACTGTATGTCTGGCACCAGTAGAAGTTTCAAGGATGAGGTATTACTTAGTCATATTCAATTTGGAATTAGTCCATATGCTTTTCTTTCTATCGAAAGGAAATTCAATATCAATTTAAGTCACCATAGTCACAGAAATTAATATAACATTACAAGGACTGTAGGAGTATATGTTTGGTATCAGTAAAATTCTAAAATATGGGTGTCGGAAGGGAAGACATTATTAGTTATTATTGTCACAATAAAGAAAGTTGCATAACATGGTTTCTTGGGTTGCAATCAATCACATACTTAATGTAAATATAAAAAGGCAAGTTATTTTAGTCACCATAGTCACAGGAAAGAATATCACATTACAAGGTCTGTAGGGGTGTATGTTTGGCTCAAGTATAATTGAAAATTTTAGTGTCAGAAAGGAAGAAATTATTAGTAGTCACACTAAAGAAAGTTGCATTACATGGTATCTTCGGTTGCAATCAATCACATAGTCAATGTAAATAGCGAAAGACAAGTAATTTTTAGTCATCATAGGCACAAGAATGAAAATCAAATGACAAGGGCTCGAGCATAATTCAAAAATTTTGGTGTCACAAAGGAAGAAATTATCAGTCATCATATCACAATAAAGGAAGTTGAATTACATGTACATGGTCAGTTGGGTAGGGATCAATGGCATATATAGCTGAAAGCAAGTGGTCTTTCAGTCACCATAGTCACAGTATGCCTAGTATATGTTTGGTACCAGCAAAATTCTGAAAATATGGGTGTCAGAAGAGATGATGTCATCAGTCATCATTGTCACAATAAAGAAAGTTGAATTACATGGTCAGTTGGGTTGCAATCAATGACATAGTTAATGTAAATAGCTGAAGGCAAGTGGTCTTTCAGTCACCATAGTCACAGTATGCCTAATATCTGTTTGGTACCAGCAAAATTCTAAAACTTTGGGTGTCAGAAATGATGATATCATCAGTCACCATAGTCACAATAAAGAAAGTTGAATTACATGGTCAGTTGGGTTGCTATCAATGACATAGTTAATGTAAATAGCTGAAGGCAGGTGATCTTTTAGTCACCATAGTCACAGTATGCCTAATATATGTTTGGTACTAGCAAAATTCTGAAAATATGGGGGTCAGAAGTGATGATATCATCAGTCATCATAGTCACAATAAAGAAAGTTGAATTACATGGTCAGCTGGGTTGGGATTAATGACATAGTTAATATAAATAGATGTAGGCAAATGGTCTTTTAGTCACCATAGTCACAGTAGGCCTAATATATGTTTGGTACCAGCAAAATTCTAAAAATATGGGTGTCAGAGGAGAAGATATCATCAGTCATCATAGTCACAATAAAGTTAGTTACATGGTCAGTTTGGTTGCAATCAATGACATGGTTAATGTAAATAGCTGAAGGCAGGTGATCTTTCAGTCACCATAGTCACAGTATGCCTAATATATGTTTGGTACCAGCAAAATTCTAAAACTTTGGGTGTCAGAAATGATGATATCATCAGTCACCATAGTCACAATAAAGAAAGTTGAATTACATGGTCAGTTGGGTTGCTATCAATGACATAGTTAATGTAAGCAGCTGAAGGCAGGTGATCTTTCAGTCACCATAGTCACAGTATGCCTAATATCTGTTTGGTACCAGCAAAATTCTAAAACTTTAGGTGTAAGAAATGATGATATCATCAGTCACCATAGTAACAATAAAGTTAGTTACATGGTCAGTTTGGTTGCAATCAATGACATATTTAATGTAAATAGCTGAAGGCAGGTGATCTTTTAGTCACCATAGTCACAGTATGCCTAATATCTGTTTGGTACAAGCAAAATTCTAAAACTTTGGGTGTCAGAAATGATGATATCATCAGTCACCATAGTCACAATAAAGAAAGTTGAATTACATGGTCAGTTGGGTTGCAATCAATGACATGGTTAATGTAAATAGCTGAAGGCAAGTGATCTTTCAGTCACCATAGTCACAGTATGCCTAATATCTGTTTGGTACCAGCAAAATTCTAAAACTTTAGGTGTGAGAAATGATGATATCATCAGTCACCATAGTCACAATAAAGTTAGTTACATGGTCAGTTTGGTTGCAATCAATGACATGGTTAATGTAAATAGCTGAAGGCAGGTGATCTTTCAGTCACCATAGTCACAGTATGCCTAATATCTGTTTGGTACCAGCAAAATTCTAAAACTTTAGGTGTAAGAAATGATGATATCATCAGTCACCATAGTCACAATAAAGTTAGTTACATGGTCAGTTTGGTTGCAATCAATGACATAGTTAATGTAAATAGCTGAAGGCAGTTGATCTTTTAGTCACCATAGTCAGAGTATGCCTAATATATGTTTGGCACCAGCAAAATTTTAAAAAATATAGGTGTAAGAAATGCTGATATCATCAGTCACCATAGTCACAATAAAGAAAGTTGAATTACATGGTCAGTTGGGATCAATCTCATAGTTAATGTAAATAGACGAAGGCAAAAATGGTCTTTTAGTCACCATAGTCACAGTATGCCTAATATATGTTTGGTACCAGCAAAATTCTAAAACTTTGGGTGTCAGAAATGATGATATCATCAGTCACCATAGTCACAATAAAGAAAGTTGAATTACATGGTCAGTTGGGTTGCAATCAATGACATAGTTAATGTAAGCAGCTGAAGGCAGGTGATATTTTAGTCACCATAGTCACAGTATGCCTAATATATATGTTTGGTACCAGCAAAATTCTAAAACTTTGGGTGTCAGAAGAGATGGTGTCATCAGTCATCAAAGTCACAATAAAGAAAGCTGAATAACATGGTCAGTTGGGTTGCAATCAATGACATAGTTAATGTAAGCAGCTGAAGGCAGGTGATCTTTTAGTCACCATAGTCACAGTATGCCTAATATCTGTTTGGTACCAGCAAAATTCTAAAACTTTAGGTATAAGAAATGATGATATCATCAGTCACCATAGTCACAATAAAGTTAGTTACATGGTCAGTTTCAATGCAATCAATGACATAGTTAATGTAAATAGCTGAACGCAGGTGATCTTTTAGTCACCATAGTCACAGTATGCCTAATATATGTTTGGTACAAGCAAAAATGTAAAAATATGGTTGTAAGAAATGATGATATCATCAGTCACCATAGTCACAACAAAGAAAGTTGAATTACATGGTCAGTTGGGTTGGGATCAATGGCATAGTTAATGTAAATAGATGAAGGCAAATGGTCTTTTAGTCACCATAGTCACAGTATGCCTAATATATGTTTGGTACAAGCAAAATTTAAAAAATATGGGTGTCAGAAGAGACGATGTCATCAGTCATCATAGTCACAATAAAGAAAGCTGAATTACATGGTCAGTTGGGTTGCTATCAGTGACATAGTTAATGTAAATAGATGAAGGCAAGTGATCTTTTAGTCACCATAGTCACAGTATGCCTAATATATGTTTGGCACCAGCGAAATTCTAAAACTATGGGTGTCAGAAATGATGATTTAGTCACAATAAAGAAAGTTGAATTACATGGTCAGTTGGGTTGCAATCAATGACATGGTTAATGTAAATAGCTGAAGGCAAGTGATATTTTAGTCACCATAGTCACAGTATGCCTAATATATGTTTGGTACCAGCAAAATTCTAAAACTTTGGGTGTCAGAAATGATGATATCATCAGTCACCATAGTCACAATAAAGAAAGTTGAATTACATGGTCAGTTGGGTTGGGATCAATGGCATAGTTAATGTAAATAGATGAAGGCAAATGGTCTTTTAGTCACCATAGTCACAGTATGCCTAATATATATGTTTGGTACCAGCAAAATTCTAAAACTCTAGGTGTCAGAAATGATGATATCTTCAGTCACCATAGTCACAATAAAGAAAGTTGAATTACATGGTCAGTTGGGTTGCAATCAATGACATAGTTAATGTAAACAGCTGAAGGCAGGTGATATTTTAGTCACCATAGTCACAGTATGCCTAATATATGTTTGGCACCAGCAAAATTTTAAAAATATGGGTGTCAGAAGAGATGATATCATCAGTCATCATTGTCACAATAGAGAAAGTTGAATGACATGGTCAGTTGGGTTGTGATCAATGACATAGTTAATGTAAACATCACAAGGCTATAAAGATATGAGCTGAATGGGTATCGAAAAAATACCCTGTAATATGAACAGAAACTTACTCTGTTTACATAAAAAAAAGATTGGGATTTTATTATTTTTACATTAAAGCATTGAGCCCCCTAAACCCCCTGACCCTTCTGGATCCGCTACTGCTGAGACATGGCGATTGTATAGCCTGTCACTGTAATAGATTTTTGCCACAATATTTGAATAATACAGTCACAATGATCACTCTAATATCCCCATTAATATTATCTTAAGCTCACAAATTGTATTTAAATTTTCGTATTATGTTGAGCTTAGCTATCAGACAGAGAGATAAATTGTTAGCTGGTTGCTGTGTTTGAAACAGTTGCAAAATTGTCAGACAGACACACCTGGTATTGAATTTATAATATACATTTTTTAATTGAAATCACTGTGAGTACTGAGTAGCTGCTTTCTCCATGAATGTTTTGATTCCAAAAACTTCCACCTCTAAAGTGATAATTAATCCAAGCTATATTGGCATTGTCCTTCTGTTGCGCTGAATAGTACTAATATCTCAGGCAGATAGCAGTACAAAATATAACAAAATCCAATGTCCAAAATAATTAACACATGCATCCTGGGGCTGCATAAAATCATTAATAAACCACTCTGGTAGGCCTACAAGGAACCACATGAAAATTCTTTTTCATGAGTAGACTTTGAATTGCTGGGAGTGACCCCCCTGACACTCTGTAGCCAGGCTGACAACGGGAAAAATGGCCCCAATGTTTCAGGAGGGGGGAGGCACTATCCATAATAGAGAATTGTATTAATTTTCTTAATTATATGTAATCTATACGTAAAAAATATATATATAATATGTAGACAAATTGTAGACAGAATTGCAATCAACAATGGCAATCAACAATGGCAATCAACAATGGCAATCAACAATGGCAATCGACAATGGCAATCAACAATGGCAATCAATGTGGGCATTGTTTTACTCTCTGAAACATGACAGTCACTCTACACTCACGACAGTCACTATAGAAGATCACAATAGTCACTCTGATGTCTTTGAGAGTTGAACTTAGTCATTTTTAGACAAATTTCTACAGCGTGAGGTACGTTACACGAACCATTGCGGTCGTTACAGTGCTTTGAGGGATCACTGCTCTGTTAATAATGACAATAGGAATGTAATTTGACTTTTCCAAGTAAGTTGGGACCTAGTACTACAAAAATAAAATATATTGGCATCGGTTAATGTAGTTTTAGTGGTGAGAAAATACACTTATATCACTTTTTGGATAGTCACACCAAGGTGTGACAGTTGGCTTCCTGATCTTTTTGGCCTGAAAACCAATAGTAGACCATTTTTCAAAAATCACTTGATATTTTTTTATTGTACCTCAAGGCATGAGAGATCAGGTAAAAAGTTTGTTTTTGTTATTGGCTGTATGGGGAGAAAATGCCAGCCTCTCAAAATGGGGTCTAAAATACGGGGACCTTTTAAAACTCCATTTTTGATCATTTTTGAGCCTCTTTTAGTGAAAACACGGATAAAAAGTATCATTATATTTTTCCTTGATAGTCCTATCCCTGTTCTTTCAAAAAAGTCATAAACCAAGGTAATTGGATAATTCACTGTCGGGCAGTGACTGTTTTAGTTTTGGCCCCACTTTTCAAATAAATGCCTATATGGTGGAGAGGGTTTTAACCAATTTTAACCAGTCTTATTCAAAATTTTAAAAATGTTAACCAGTCATTATGATTATAAATAGAAGATTCTTAACTGTCATAATGTTGACTATTGTAAATAACTGTATGACTAACTGAAAATCATAATAACATGAGTAAAATTGTAGATTCTAAGAGTTTAATTAATCAAGAAGACAAAATCTTAGATAAAGATGTAGTTAATGAGATTTTATTTACCGCAGTGAATACAAAACCAACTGTTGGTGTAAAAATTCTAGAAAGTAAAAATGCAGTAATTGACAATTTTTTTAAAAAACAATGCCATTTTAAGATTATTGATTTCACAGAACTATTAATGTATTTAATGTAAATATGTAAGAAATATATTTAAACATGTCGGATGAAGAATATGAGTTCAGAAAAACTGTAACTGATTGTTTTGGACAAGAAATAGCACGTAATATTCACAAAGTGGATCACATTATACATCCAATTTATGTATGTTATATAAGTGAAAAAGATTTACACCCAGAAGTAGTACCTATATACAAAAATTTATACAGAAGGAGTATCAGATCAGAAGATTGGCATAATTTATTGTACATTATCTTAAGTTGCAAAAGTGTGAAAACACAAAATATTGGCTCAGTATACCAATGTGTCTATCAAACACTAACTGGTAAAAGAATTGGAAGTAGTGCATTTTACTTATTACCTGATGAAGAGCAACACCTTTGGAATAATAATTTTGCACAAGATAAAGTATTAAATGCAGATTTAATCAAGTATACACAGCATACCAAAGATTGCCTGAAAGCTATTGAAAAATATTGTAAAAATCACAATATCAACTTCTTTAACCTAAATTTTACGGATCAATTGGATGAGTCTAATTTAGAAGATCATCATAAAAAATACATTCCTTCAGAGAAGAAAGCTCTTAACTCTAATCCAGTAATTAAAGATATAATGCCGAATGCTCCTAAACAATTTGATATTTCAAATAGTCAGAAAATACATTTTGAAGAAAGTAACATAGTTAACAGTACCAATATTATGGCTAGTAATAAAGTAAGGTTAATTGACTTTATGCCAGAGAAATTTGATGAAAACAAGGTCAATTCAAATCCAGAAAGTCATGTCCTAGCATGGTATGATTACATTCTGGCACAGCATGGTGTCACAAATATAGATGAAATAGAAGAACTTGACGAGAAATATTTGCGCATGTTCCGTTACACCCTTGTCGGATCAGCAAGAGTTTGGGCTGAATCAGAAAATTTTACCAGTCTTGCAGATATTGAATCTAAATTCCTCAGTCAGTTCTGTCCAGACCTGCATTCTCGTAGCGTTGCAGCTCAAGGACTTGCAGCTCTTGAGTATGACCCTAAGACTAAAATTAGCAGTTTCATAAACAAAATAATGAGACTCAACAGAATCCTTGAATATAGTGATAATGTTTTAAGGGATCATTTCATGGCTGCAATGCCAACTGATGTAAGAAGATTAGCCAAAATCTCTAAACCTCAAACTTTCAGAGAGGCAATTGATGCTGTAAAAAGTGTGTTGGAAGATCCAACCACTGAAAAGGCTAATGTGGCCATGGTAGGCACTGATGATTTGAGCGAATCTATTGAGGGAATTACCCTAAGCATTGGCAATATGCAAAAAGAGATGAACAGTATCTCTCAAAGATTAAACAGTGGTTACAATCAAAGTGGTAGAGGTAATTGGAATACGCCCACTAATCAGAATTTTAAGTATTTTCAGAGTAACCAAGGATTCAGAGGGAATGGCCAGTCCTACAACAGACAACAGAACAGATCCTGGAACCACAGGAATGGAATGGGATATGACCAACAACCAATGCAGGATAACTTCAGACAACCAACCTACCATCGATCAGACATGATGCAACCAAACTTCAACCAATCCAATTTCAGCCAATTCAAAGGAAGAGGTCAACAACATCCAAAACCACAATTTGAACTGTCCCAGGTAAGGTGCTTTTATTGTAATGATCTTGGACACAAAGCCAGGGATTGTTGGTATAATGCTGGCTGTACTAATTATCAGAATAATTATAATAACGATTATAGACAATATCAGCAACAATGACATAAGTATCCTGCGTATCAGTACCAGAAAAAGCCGAAAGAGAAAAGACTAGAAACAAGAAAAGTAAAAACTGCCAGAACAAAAAATGTTTCAATTCAGACAGAGAACAATACTTGCCAATGTAACAATACAAAATTAGGACATCAGCTACAGGAAAGAATAGAAGTGCTTGAAAACAAAATCAAGAATTTAACAGATAAAAATAAAACCATGCATTCAACTTGTAAATCAGAAAGCAATCAGATAACTAAACAGGATGAATTTGACATAGTGGACACAATAGGCACAACATTTGGCTCTGAAGAGTTGTTAGCTAGAATTTCAGTAGGTGATAGGATAAGAGATTATGGCCAAATACAATTACTTTCAAAAAATACTGTAAAAGGTACTTTGAGCAATGGGGAACAGCTTAATATTATTATAGATAGTGGCTCATCAAAAACTTTGATTGCAGAAGCAACAGTTAATGAAAGCAAACCATTGTCTAAATTAAAGAAAATATCTTCACCACAATAACTTTGTTTGTTGGAAACGATAGTCAAATTGAAAGTTCTTGTGCAATATTTATATCGATAGCAATACAAGGCTATAAATTTATAATACCTTTCCAAATTGTAAGAAACTTGACAAGAAAATTTTTAATTTGGGGAACAGATACTAGTAAAATTAATTCTAACATACATTTAGGCAAAAAATTGATGCAATTTGAAATTAGACATACCTACTTGACTGCATTGAGTGATATTATAATTGAACCAGGTTCAACTGTAGCAGTAAAACTTAACTCAGCTAACCCAGCAAAAAATAGTGCTCTAAATGAGATAGTTTTCAAAATGTATAATGATTGGTTATCAATAAACCACCAAAATGACAATTTAGAAATCACAAATGAGTCCATTAATAACATATGCATAAAGGAAGGTGAAACAATTGCTAGAGCAAATGATAATTATGTAAATCTAGATATAACACACACAATAATTGATAACAGTATCATGATTGACAATGACAAAAAACTTGAAGAAAATAACTCAAAAGAAAGCTTACATAAAGAGTGTCCTACTACAACTAGTGAAACAAAAATTAGGCAAAACATAACTAAAGATGAGAACAGTTACATGCCAAACTTTACAAATAGCACTAAAAATACTAAAGTAGAAACAAACTCAATTGGAAACACAATCAACATAAATTGTGATGATTTAGGATTAAATACTGAACAGACCAAATTAATAGAAACATTAACCAGTGATGAGAAAATAAGGTACTTGGAACGCAAAGATAAATACAAATGGTTAGAGTATGATGACAAAAGATTATACCAAAGCATAGATGAAATTATAAATGACAGATTCCAGACTTCAAATACTCTACTCAATGAGAGCGACCAAAATAGACTGAAAACAATAATAAGAGAAAATCAAAAAGCCTTTTCTTTCTTCGGGAATATCGGTTCCTTCCGTAAACAATTTACACTTTCTTTCCAAAAACACCAGCCCTTTTCGATGAGAAGTTATCCAATTTCTCCCAAAGACCGAATTGATCTCGAGAAAGAAGTACAAAAATGGCTAGATCTTGGAATTTTAGAACCTGCTGGGGAAGACGTTATTGACATCTCAGCCGCATTCGCTGTAAGAAAGAAATCTGGAAATTGCAGAATTGTCCTTGATCTTAGACGACTCAATAGTTTTACCATAAAGGACAGCTACCAAATGATGCATTTTGACTTAATTCTAAAACACATTAGTGATTCGGAGGCTAAATTTCTAAGCATTCTCGATATAGCAAGTGCGTTCAATACTGTGAGAGTTTGCGATGATTCAAAGAAATATTTAGGACTAGCAATTGGTGAGCGTATATACACACTGAACCGACTTGCACAGGGGTATAGAAATAGCTCGCAAATTTTTTCACGAGTAATGAGCAAAGTATTAAGTAGAATGAAAGCTTACCCAACATCAGTAATGAATTACATTGATGACATAATAATAGCTACAGCAACACTAGAAGAACATTTAGAAATAATTAAAGAATTGTTTGTAATATTAGCAGAAGAGGGAGTAAAGCTATCACTGGGGTTCTTGCACGTGAGATTTGCATACTTGGTCACAAATTTGAACACACCGAAAAGGGGGTAATTATGTCACCTATGAAAAAACGAACTGACGCCATAAAAAGAATTGAAATACCAAAGACCCGCAAACAACTTCGTTCCTACCTCGGATCGACTAATTATCTCGCGAGGTACTTGCCAAACTTCCGTAGAATTGCTGCAAGTTTATATCAATTAACCAGTAAAAATGTAAAATTTGAGTTGACCGATGAACATGTAAAAGCCTTTGAAAATGTCCAACAACTCATAATGAGCCCACAAGTTTTACATGTTCCTGACCCTAATGCCACAAAGATTATCTCTTGCGATTCTTCTGAGGCCGGTTACGGATCAGTAATTTTTGATTCTTTTATAAATGACCAAGGCGAACAAGAACTTCATCCGATAGGTTACGACAGTAAGTCGTACGGCAATCGCAAATTCCAATCCTCTAGCCACCATGAGTGTTTTGCGATGGTAAGTACAATTCTCTCTTTCCGGTATTTTTTAACGAGCTTCTTTATTGTGTTTTCGGACAGTAAGGTATTAGTTGATTTATCAACTGGAAAAAAATCCTGGCAAAACAATGCACCTATGATGAGACTTTGGGAAAAAATTATGCATTTTGATTTTAAAATTATTCACAAAAAGGCAGAAAATTGCAAAGAAATGGCACTAGCAGACTGTATATCAAGAATGAACATAAATAATGGTATTGAACACCCAGATGTAATTCGACCCGTATCTTACCTTAGTCGTTATGTAGAATTGATGCCATTACAAGGCGAAGAACAGATGCTGAATATGCATGATGCAGACGATATTTGTTACTATAATTTAAGAAAACATGTTAATAGGCCTGATCGATATGGTGACATAATTGAAGATGAAGTAACAGATGACGAAGAATCAGAAAATGAACAGTCAGTTGATAAGCAAGAAAATAAAGAACCTAACTCTACTCAAAGTGAAGAAATTAAGCAAAACAAAGAAAACCCGACTGAGCAAACCGAATTCCAAAAGTTAGCCGCCGAAAATGATGAAATTCCATCCTACATGTTAGTGCCCAAACGAAGTCTCTTTGAAAAATTAGATTCAGACAAAGTAATCATTAAAAACTTCCCAAGACAATTAGATTTAAATCAATGCATAAATGACATTCTAGAATGCTGTAATGATTTTAACAGAGTACCCTTTGAGAAGTATGAACTCATATGTGCTCAAAGAGAATCAATAGAATGGAGAGAAACATATCTTTATCTTAAGAGAGACATCCTTCCTGGAAATCGAAGTAACGTACGACAGATTTTGACTGTTTGCGAAAATGTAACACTTGTAGATGACCTCCTCTGTTTTATTACATTTGACAAAAAAACGAATGATATGAAAATTAGACCAATTATTCCTTCTAATGAAATTGCTCTTAAACTGATTCATGACACACATTGTTCAAAGACTCTCAATCATACTGGAATTAACAGCACATACAAAATATTAAATGAAAGATATTATATCAAGAATCTGTTACAATTAATCACAAATTACGTAAAAAGTTGTATTGAATGTTGTTTGTCTAAAGATATGCAAAAACCAGGTGAGGGCCATGACTTTAAACTGTGCTTAAATAAAGGGACAGGCCCAATGTCTTATCTTTTTGTTGATATTAAACATGTTTATGCCGATGACCAGCAGACAAAATACCTACTTGTTTGTGTCTGTTCTTTTACTAAATATGTCATCATTGAAGGGCTGAAGTCAAGAACGAGTAAGAGCATTATCGAGGCGCTACTGCGCATCTTCACATTATGGGGTTTTCCTGAATATATTCACACAGATCTTGAATCTGGAATAAAGGCAAATATAACAAAAGCTTTCTTTGATGTGAAGTTAAACAAAGAGACAAAATAACTTAAGTGAAGCAGTGACTATAAAATAGGAGGAATACACAAATAATGCAAAGTGAAAACAAAACAAATGCCTGATGACCTTAAGTAGACACCAATTGAGTATGAATAGATACAAATTAAAAAGCAATTAACATGGAGATATGAAGACGCAAAAAATAATATAGCACAAAGAGAAGAAGTTCAAATTAGGAGTAAAATAAAAATAAAAATTGAGAAGTAAATGCTGACGTAGTGCAGAGAAGAATATTTAAAATGTTTGAAAGAAGTATTGGAAATAAAATTTTGAATGGAAATTTAAATCACTAGCAAAATTAAATCTTTTATAAATTGTAGGGCGCTACACAAAACCGGCCGGTTTGAATGACAGTACTATGACAGATGGACAGACAGACAGATCATGACATCATAACTATATACTCATTGACATGACAAGACAGATTGACTGACATAAGCCTTACAACATAATAACACAGATAGAATTTGATAGAACAATGAATAATATCTGAACAATTAACTCAAAACTTTAAAATGTTAAACGCAGTTAGATAATTGAAACGGGACCTAACACAAGGTTAAATTAATTATCAAAAAAAGAAAAAGTTAGTGCAATTTGTTAATTGAACAGAAATCTCCTTGAATGTATCCTGTTGAACTGGATTTACCACTGAGTATTGAGAAATCATGTGTGGTTGAAGCATAACAGAGAAGAGTCAAGGCTAACTTGACAAGTACTGATATTGATACAATAACAAAGAAAAATTTTGGATCAATGCCAAGTTTGCAGTTGCAAGTAAAGGTCAAGCATAATGAACAATAAAATGTATTAACCATTAGTTAGCACAGAGATTTATCAATTAGCCTATCCCAACACCTGTGTCCAAGTCATTTACAGATAAGCAGAGCAGAAGCAGTTCATCGAAGACCAATTCCATGAATATGACATCTTATCAGCGAGAAGATTGAAGAGAAAACTTCCAATGAAATATCACAACCACCTGAAAAGGGAAACAAGGTTTGCAATTAATTAAAGAAATCAAGTAAAGCCATAGTGTACCACTTGTTGACAAGTAACAATATCAATAATGATCACAGAACTCATCAAATATAAAGTCTGTGAGTGATTATTTTAATTCCTTGAACTTGAAATTTATTGGGCAAAAGCCAAAATAAGTCTATCTACTGTATAAAATCATATCTGACAATGATATTATTCATATATTTTGAAGTTGATATTTCATTTAAATGGTAATTATATGTTACCATAATTACCACAAAAGGGTGGAACAAATTTTTACATTTCAGCTTTGAGCCAGGAAACTTAATTGGATTAAAAATTGCTTAACAGAAAAGCAATAACAGAAAGATTGCATACAAAAACTTTCCAAATTACTGACAGTCAATAGTCAAAATTGGACAGATGGACAAAGTCACAGATATATTTTATAAATTGATGACTATCAGTCAAACTTGTTGAGTAAATTGATTTTTCAAGTGAAAACTTGTAACAAAATATATTGCTGGGCAGAAGCACCATGATTATAGTTAAGTGATGTATCTTTATACGGAAACTGAGATGGTATAATTGAATTCTGTCCATCAAATATATAAATCTTGAAGTGCCAAAATTACTTGGCAACTCAAGACCAAATGTTCACTTTGATTGCATGAACCAAATAGCATGAATTTAAGTGCATGAAAATCTATTAAGATTATGAGAGTATCTGATACAAGATATCAATTAATCAAATTGGCAAAGTTCTAAAAACATTTATTTACTGATATTGCAGGTATAAGACATAAATTGACACTGTTTAAATTGAAATTTAAGCAGAAAAATGCATGATAGACATATATAGCAATTTCATGTGCATGTGATTGATAACGCATAAGAATATGTGAATTGATATATAACCACTAAGTTGCATACAAACCAATATGATGAGTCACACCATGTGACATGTAACTTGAGAAGGACTGAAGAACTCATTATCAGTTCAGCTGTCTGAAAATTAAAAATTTCAGCAAAATAATGAGTAATTGTATCATTCTTTTATATCTGCATGACTTATGAGAATATTTAATAACAAGTTGATGTTTGATTGAATAACATGGAAATGAATCAATGAATAATCTAATTAACCAAATTAAATGTATTATGATTATGTTATGGTACTATGTTTGTTGACTGAGCATGATAACCAAGATATTATAAGATTATAATTAAGCTTTATTACAAAATAAGCCTACACTGACTATAATATTTCAATGCAGCAGTGTAATCTTATTCGCTTTGTTATTATTGAAAAATGATAGAAAATGACGCAATTTATTTAATTAGTATATGATGTTGCAATGAGATTTATTTAAAAAAAAAAAAAAGCATCAAGGGCATTTAATCTCAATGTATCAGAAAAATAACTATTAATTGGGATAATGCATGCATAACATACATGGTTATAATTAAATTATATTGAAAATATGACTTAAGATATCTAATGAGACATTGTTAATTAAATGTTCATATTAATCAATTACTCATGTGTTGCAATCTATCATTACAGTTCGTCCCTCAAAGAGAAGTGACTGACACTTGCTACAAACAACAGCCATATTTTAATGTGAATATGTTTTTGAAAGTTAATGCAAAATGTTACAATAATTGTCAGTTAATTACATGTTAATATGTTGATAACTATTACCTGAATTGAGAATTCCATTTACTAATGGCAGAAACCGATTCAATATTCTGTCATGAACTTCAGAGCGATATTATTGACTTGTGAGCTCCAGATTGGATTATTTGCTGAAAATGTGATACACAGACATTATTTCAAGTGTTAATTACATGGATTATTAGCAAAAATACAAACAATGTGCAAGGTGGTTATTCAATGGATTTTACTGGAAATGCAAAAGACATTATAATTTTTGCACTTTAAAACAATTTGATAAACTGGACCAACTTCAAGGATATACATTAATTTGGCATACTGCCAATTATCAAATTCCATTATGATATCATGAGAAATTTGACACAATTTCTGCACAACTATGAACACTCATGACCCTGATTATTGAATCATGTGTTGATGCAAGCAGATTGACTTACCATTGAAAATTAATCATGAAGAAATTTGAATCCACAACTGATCAGAGGAGCAACTCATCATTACATCAACCAATGCCAATCACATCTGCAAAATCAAAAATTATTTTGATGGAAGCAGATAGGCCTATAAAGACATCATCATGTAAAATATAAAGCCCAAAGCTGACAGCATAATCTACATCCTGGTATAAATACATGTACATTGAGTGCAACAAGACATTCCTCAATGTAAAACCAGGTCATGCTACACACAGTTACAAAAAATCTAGGACACATGTTTGTTTATCACATGTAGCAGAATAGCACAGTAGCTAAAATAGCACAGTAGCTCCTGTATCATGCATCACCAGCATCCAGGCACTAGGGCAAGGAAACTATTGTTTACTATGCATCAAATAAACTTACTATGTCATGGAAACATACTATGCATCATGGTCATTTATTGAAATGACAGTTCACAGGTGCATGAGACAATTTAATGACATTTGCAATTTAATGACATTCACAATGTTAATTAATATGCAATTTTACTGCAATTTTAACCATTTACAAGAACTAAATAAAATGTCTTGTACTCACCAAAATGTTGCAGATTGTTGTAAACAAGTACTTCCATTTCATAACTGGACAGTGGATTAACTGATCCTAACTCCTGAATTGACATTACATACCAAATAAGCTTCCAAACTCTTCATAAGTAGACAGAATTCCAGAGACCTACGTGTGTATTTCTTTGAGTACAGTGACCTTGATATATCACCAAATGGTGTCAACACACAAAGTAGTTCCTTTTCTACATCATGAAGTAAACTATATGAAACCAAGAAACTAATTAATTGGTATAATTCCATGTATCATCGACACTTATGGTGTTTATAATTAAATTAGAAACAATGTATACCATGAAGACCAGAGACATGAACCAACAGGAAGTTGAGGATTAAAAGTTTTCCTTAGCAACAAACATGGCTGCCTGAGTGACAAAATTTGACAATTCAGGAACATTGCAATCACAAAATCAGTTGTCATTCAGCAAATATACACACCAGAAAGCTGAAACTTGACATGCAACAAGAACTACGCATCTTCCTACTGTATACCAAATTTGAATCTTATGGAGCTATTTTAAGTCAGCTTTAGATGATATTTAAGGTGAATTATTACCATTTTAATATGTTTCTGCAACCAAATGACATGCAGTGACATCTGGTGTATATTGATCAAACAGCAAAAAACTTTATGGAATATGATTTTGTGCAAGAAGAATCCATGGATTCAAACTTGGATCGAACATTATGACTTACTTTGACAACTTAACAAGTGCTTTTCAAGACATTATGAAAATTTTTGAAGTTGAACTGATTAGTGAGTTATTACTGACATTACAGTTAAACAATACATGGATTATTAATTACTTTATTATGGATTATCTTACTCTTGCTCTGAGTTTGTGATAGGAATTGTGTTGATTTCAAAGCTTTTGGTACTTGTGATTTTCTTTTCAGAAATATGAATTTATGTATGATATATATTGGACTTTAGAAATGAAAGAAAAACGACCAAACAAAAGGACTCTAGTATTTAAGTGATACATCTTTTCATATTTGTTGTAATGTCTTGATGATGAAATGCATTGTGCATTGTACCTAATTGTGATTGAATTTCTATTAATGCTGATTGATTACAATTATTTTGATTTAGATTAGAAGTTTAACAATATTAATTGCACAGAGATAGTTTAAAGTTAATTAGCAGATAAATTTGAGTCATATGTTTCTGATTAATGACACAAATTTATTTTAAAGGAGGGCCATATTGTATAGAGATAGTTTAAACTTAAATTGAATTGTATTACTTAGTGATAAATCATTTTGCAACACATGATATTAATAAAATAAACAAGTCAAGGTGTGATACCAGGAATTAGAGATTAGTCCTTCAAAATTACAACATTGGCCATGAGTGAATGACTCATGCCATTTCATAATGATAGAAGTGATCTTGAATGAATATTTTGGCACGTGATGTAATTGGGCCACTGAGAGCTGGTTAGTATAAAAGCAGCCAATGCTTACAGTTATGTTAGATAGACTAGACAAGACAGAGAGGAAACAAGAGAAGAGAGAAGAATAGAATAGTGTTATAACAGTGGACAGTTAACAGTCAATTCAGAATACCAGCCTGGTGGCACAACTACATGTAAGGTAACGTTTTGTTTAGTATGTTCATTCCAAAATATAGTTTATAACAATAAGAATCTAATTCAGGTTGACACACACTTGGTTAAAGGTATTTCATGTGTTTGTTGATTACTGGTTACACTTTGGTTAAATAAGTAGACATCGATCCATGGCATAACCGTCCTCTACACATCCCCCAATAATTATAGTATATTTATGTCATACCTCAGAGATGCTTACACCCCAGTAAACTAGAGGTGTTATAGCACATGACAGGCATGCTCACCGTGCTGTTGACCCTGGGCGCAATGAGCTACAGAGCCCTGAAAAAGGGTCTATTTCACTTTTTTATAGGAAACAGCGCCCCCTGTGGTGATGCGCCCTTAGTGTACCATTCTAATTTTTATGTAAACTTGTAATATAAGTCACCTCCTTCATATACATGCACAAAACATTAAGGTACACCAAGGGAGCAAGCCACATAGGCCCCATCAATTCAGTTTAAAATTGACTGAAATAGTAACTTTGAGCGCCCCCTGTTGCCTGCGCCCTGAGTCAATCATCATAAATGCGATACCGAATGATACCTTTGGGTCCATATATTTGGCCCTTCAAATATAACAGAGGTACACCAAGAAGGTACTGAGATAATTGGATTTGAAATCTGGACTTTGACACAATCCTAATTTTGGCCCTATATTTCAAAGGGCCCCTAAAAATAACCTAAATGGTATGGAGGTCTAAAAATGCAATTTTTCCCACTTTTTAGTAATTGTTTACCAAGAAAAAAATTATGAACAAAATCTGAGTCGGGTGAGTAGCACACCCTGCCTGAATCTTAGAAAAACTGGCTCTTAACATCATGCAATGTCTACTGACTCTCATTCAACACCAAGAAAAGGTAATGAAGGTGAGAAATTAGGCAGCAAGTGCTATTCCACATGCCTCAAATATTTTCATTCATGATCACATAGTTTTCTTCCCATCGGATTCCGATGAACATCCTTGCTTGCACAAGCAGCTTGGTCGGGGTGTTTAGTATTGACCCAGTGGCAGACATCACTTGTTTTCAGGCAACACTGTATGAAGGTATGAAGTTCTGCCCAAAAGTTTACATACCCCAATGCAAAATGACCATTTTCTCTGTTTCTAGGGCAATTTTAACAACAATAGGCAAATCATTCATGAAATACAATGCACTGCATTTGGCTGAACTCTTCGAACCATTTTAATTCAATGGCAATGAGATTCTATGATATATCAGTTAATTTAATCTTATGACATTTTCAAAAGTTTACACACCCTCCTGTATTCCTGTACTATCGCATACATTTTCCACCTTGGGATCAAGAACAGCTTACAGGATTTTACTACATTATTTCAAAAGTCCTCAGATTACATCAGCAGTGATTTTAATACATTCAGCATCACAGAATTTCTGTAACTCCACCTTCCTTGTTGGTCTCCGCTGGGGCAGGGTCTGTCTTTGATCGATCCAAAATTTATCAATATAATGGTAATTTTGCATTGGGATATGTAGACTTTCAGACAGAACTGTATAATACAATATCAATGGCACAAAAAGAGTAGAATATATCATGCATTATTGAACAGCTCTTGTAATGACACCTGTTGCTATGCATTGCATTGATTGCCATCCAAGCACATCTACAGCCAAGGACATGATCATGGCAGCACGACAGTTTCATTAAACATTTATCACAGGAGATAAGTCACAACACAGAAGCAACTCTGTTGAGGAATAGTCTCCCTGAACAAGGTACACCTTTCCCTAATTTGACATATCATGAATATCTTAATGTCTATATTTTGTCTAAAAAATGAAAATTTATAACACTAAATGAATATATTATCTCATGTCAGTAGAATTGATAGACAATTATCATATATCAGTAATCTATCAGAGTTAGTTGATACTTACATATATATGAACTTTCAAGTCATATCATGTTTTTATTGATTGAAAATCAGGTTTTTTTTAGTCCATCACAGAACATTGTCAGTGATTTTACCACATTGCATTTGCACAGGTTTTAAAGTTGAATCCCACAGAGTACAGCTACTCCACCTATTGTACTCCATGTAACTAGACGGTTCAACAAAAATAACCCAGCTGGTGGCTCCCCCGCTTGGTCAAATTGTTCATATGCATTGGAAAAGCCACAGATTTTTGAAAACTGGGGTAGGCTCACTCGAAGGCTGCTGGCTCAGCCAGGAATAATGGCACTAAACTATAAATACACACATTTTGGGTCGATATACGGGCCTATGATTCAATTCAACTTTCATAAAAATCAGAGAAGGAATCTTTGAGATATTGAAGTTTATTTTACGAGGGACTAATTTTTGTTGAACCGTTTTTTATAATTTCATCATATTGTACACCACGTAACTCTCAAAAAACATCGGTAATCCCCCTTCAAAAACTTGTTTTTCAATAAAGTGTATTTTCAGCTATATTCCTTTAATTTTTCATAAATATCTCATGGATATTGTTCGAGTGACGCTGCTTTTCATTATAAATGCCACACTTTTTTAGTATTTTCCTGTATGTTTTAATGTAATGACATAAGATTTTGAAAAGATCATAGTTCGAAAATTATGTTGGATAGCCCGCCTATTTTTTTTTACGTTGGAAAGCTTTGGTTTTGAAGAACCTTTTGGCAAAGTTTCATGAATATTTCATGGATTTTATATTTCTTGCCAAGTGAGGGATTCAACTTTGATCTTTGATTCACACGCTTTCTTTAAACTTTTAATCCTTGGAAGAATTTTTCAAATTATATTTTCACAAATGTTTGTTTATTTTACCAGTTTATGATACTTCAAGTGACCACAAGCAAATCTATTCTGGGTAATGTCATGTAAACTAGTTCATACTGAATCTAATCATGAAATTATTATCTATTTACAGTGAAAAATAATGGCTGGACATACCCCATATAATTCTGCAGCTGCTGTCAGGTTCATAGCAATTGTAGTTGGATCCACAGCACTTTTGACATTGTTATATAGGCTTGATTATGAGAAAATTGTCTCTATGAATCAAACCGTTGGTGATGCATCAAAGAATAACAGCATGTATTCCTGCTCACCAATGTCCACATGTGCCAAGTTAAAGAAGTTTTTCAAAGAAAGCTGGAACTCAACTAATTTAATAAAACCAAAGGCAGCCGTTTATATCTTATCGAGAGCAAATGATGTCAAGGAACTGAAAAAGACTTTGAAAGAATTGGAAACAAACTTTTTATCCAAGTTCAGCTATCCTGTGATTATTTTTTACGAAAAGGATTTTGTGCCGCATATTCAAGCCATGAAAAGTTTGACAAAACTGAACATCTTCTTTCAAGAGGTCCAATATGAAACGCCAGAGTACGTATCTCCTCCAGCCAATAAAGCATTTGAGTGTGCAAGGCACAATCAGAGATATAGGCACATGAGCCGTTTTCATTCAAAAACAGTCTATGAATTGCCACTGATGCTTGAATTGGAATATTATTTACGTCTGGAAGCTCATAGCCACATAAGAAAGCCTGTAACTTATGATTTGTTTAAAAATATGAAAGACAAAGGCTTACTCTACTTGTATCCTTGTTTTGGTGAGGACACACCCTCTTGTGTAAATTTCTTATGGGATGCCGTTAAGAATTTTATTGCAGTCAAACGCATCAAGCCACATTTTTTCAGTGAGATGACAGGCACCAGGATGTTTAATAACAGTTTTGAAATGGCTCGCATGGACGTTTTTACTGCTACAAGTTACCAGAACTATATCAACTACATCGACCAATTAGGAGGAATATATCACAATCACTGGGGAGATGCCCCAATTAAATCTCTGGGTGTCAGTATATTTGTACCAAAGAAGAAAATTAAAAGAATTTCTGATGTCACATACTATTACAGAAATGTTCTTCTAAAGGAAGAAAATTGTACGAGGTAATTACTTATTTAGAGAATGGGCTCAATCACTTTACCTTTGTGTTTGACTGTCAGGATTGGAATGTCTTGTTTTAGGTTGTGCAGATTTCAGTGAATTCAGCTCCTTTTTTGTCTGTAGCATTGCCGAATTTTAAACTATATCTTTACTAAGGGAATTGTAACATTACATGTACTCATTTTTTTGTGGTCAAAAATTCTGAAGGGTCCCCTATTTGTCTAATTTTTTACATTTAGATACCATGTTGAATGCCAAAAATTATTGTTATATATATATGTTGTTTTCTGTAAAAAATACATTCAGTCGAAAGCAAATATATTCACTGAGGTTTAATGAATACTCCAATCCAGGGTTGCCGGACAGAGGGGGGCATGGGGAGGGGCAATTGCACCTCCTGCCCTTGCCCAAGGTGGGCAGGGGGTGGGCAAGAGTGCCCTTTTGATTTTAAAGAAAAGTATGTTATGAGGCCTTATTTTCTCAATTTTAGGCAAATAATTTTAAAAGTATATATGTGTCCTGCTCCAAAAAATGAGTTCAAAGTAGGCAATTTATATTTTCCAGAAATGAGCAAAATGTGTCAAAAGGTCATATTTCAATGTTTTTTAGCTCTTGGTACCACAATTTAGCAAAAGAAATTTCCTTTGAATAATGAAGGTCATTTTACGAGAAATTGATTTTAAATTGTCTAAAGAGGGCGTTCTCCTTGATTTTATTAGTTCTTTTATTGCAATGGCGGGAAATTCAAATGGCGTTTTCTCAAGTTTGATGTTTCGCATCATCAATGTTTGAGGTGCCATTTTCTTTGGATTGGATGAGGATATCAAAACATATGAACCATCATTTTAAAGCCCTTTTCCAGTAGAATAAAGTCATTTTCACAACTAAATATGATAAGAGGCCGACTTTGAACCCATTTTGGTGGAGCAGGTCAAATATTCAAAATTATTATTGGCTCTCTATATAAATTTTGTCACGTGAAATCGGAGCAAATATGGTTTGCCCTTTTTCATTGACCATCCTAGCCGCCAGCGATTCCTTCAGCACCCTTGCTCCAATCCGCTTACAGCTTTTATCTCGGGCATGAAAAATCCATGATTTAAAATTTTCAGTAATTGTCGTTTTCTGCAAAAAACTATAAAACTAGACAACAATAAACATTCAAACATACATTTGTGTTCTTTGAATGATCTGAAACAGCAAATTGTGTCTTTCTGCCTAAGGAGGGATAGTCTTTTAATGATTACTTCACAAACACACAGCACTTGACTGTTATCAAGGCACAATAAAACTCAAATTAAAGTATGACTACCCAACAGGAAGGAAGGGTCAGACACTACTTTATCCTTTCACACCTTTGAGCTACCCCAGGATCACTTCTAACCTGAGCCAAATTTAGTTTTACTTTAAAACTGAACACCAACTTAAAATACCTTCATCTGCATTTTGTTAGACTCTTTGATGTTGTGCCCCTTACTAATTGCAACTACATAGCCAGTTTTCTAAATAGAGATTTTGAGATAATTATAAAGTTGTTTTGAGTGAAAGGTAGTTGAATGGTGATTAGAAGTTGGAAGAAAAATGAGACTAAAGTAGGTTAAAAGAGAACTCCTGACGGGATATTTTCTTACTTAATTTTCAGTTGCACTGTACTTACGCCAGGTGACTGAGAGGTGAGGATACTTTTTTCCCTTCTCTGGCATGCTTCTCTATTATAATACGAAGAAGAAGAGTTCTACAAGGAAGTGGATGCAAATTATCTCTAACGTAAATAGTAAATGATTTTTTTTAACAATTTCACTCAACATGTAGTAGGTACTCACAGGAGCTTTCATGGACCAACCAGTACCACTTCATCAGCCTGAATGAGGATTGACAGCAACTGTTGTTGTCACGTGACCTCAGACCTGGTCATCTGAATCATGCTGTTGTAAACTGACCAGTCTGAGTTCATGTGACAACAAGTGTCAATACTCATTCAGGCTGATGAAGACATGAAATGGTACTGGATGGTGCATGAAAGCTCCTGTGAGTACCCGGCATGTTGAGTGAACTTGTTTAAAAATCATTTACTAATATGGCTATACCTCAACAGTTTAGACTTCCACAACAGATCTTTAAAGTTCAAGATACTTACTTGAGCCTGTGACATAATCAATAGAGAAGGCACTATGAAAACTGTCCTTATCATTCATGGTAAAATTTGATCCATTATCACCCAAAAGTGAGCTACATAACGTTCACTGATCAGACCCACACCAAAAAATTCCTCACAAAATTTAGATTAATATGAGCCTTGTCAGATGAGTGAACCCCATGTAGCTTGTAGTGAAAACTGGCCTTAAATGTTTGAATCAGGGAAATTTCAAAATGGCCACCATTTGTTATTGCTCTCTGCACATGCTCAATAGGTCTGAGCATGCTCAGTGGAATCAGGTCACTCCCGGCATGCTCAGTGCTAAATTAGGTCAGAGCAAATTTTCCATTGCATTTCTATAGTGGAAGGCAAGGGCTCAACGTCTTAAGGATAGCCTCTGATAGCCAATCAGAGGTCAACTTAATTAAGACTAGGGAGTGTTGTTTGGCAAGGGAAGATTAATGCACAAATGTAGAAGAGACATCTTGAAGCCTTATTCTTGAATGTGGTTATCTATAATAAATTTAAAAAAACCTTATATCAAGTTACAATGTTGCAGCGGGAAAATGAAAAGAAATCAACTGAACGTTAAAGGTAGATCTACCATATCAGACTATATGATACAAAAAATGCACTTACAATCTTTTTCCATGCAATGTTTACATTGACTCTCATTCAACACCAAGAAAAGGTACTGAAGGTGAGAAATTAGGCAGCAAGTGCTATTCCACATGCCTCAAATATTTTCATTCACGATAGCTCATGATCACTAAGTCTTATGTTTTCTTCTCATCGGATTCCAATGAACATCCTTGCTTGCACAAGCAGCTTGGTGGAGGATGTTTTCTCTATTTCTAGGGCAATTTTAACAACAATAGGCAAATCATTCGTGAAATACAATGCACTGCGTATGGCTGAACACGTCTGAACCATTTTAATTCAGTAGCACTGTAGCAATGAGATTCTATGATATTATCCGTTAATCTAATCTTATGACATTTTCAAAAGTTTACACACCCTCCTGTATTCCTGTACTATCGCATACATTTTCCAACTTGGGATCAAGAACAGGTTACAGGATTTTACTTTATTATTTCAAAAATCTTCAGACTTCATCAGCAGTGACTTGTATCCAATCTGCATCACAGAATTTCTGCAACTCCACCTTCGTTGTTGGTCTCCGCTGGAGCAGGGTCTGTCTTCGCTCGAACCATAATTTATCAAATATAATGGTCATTTTGCACTGGGGTATGTAAAATTTCTGGCAGAACTGTATAATAAATTATCAATGGCACAAAAAGAGTAGAATATATCATGCATTATTGAACAGCTCTTGTAATGACACCTGTTGCTATGCATTGCATTGATTGCCATCCAAGCACATCTACAGCCAAGGACATGATCATGGCAGCACGACAGTTTCATTAAACATTTATCACAGGAGATAAGTCACAACACAGAAGCAACTCTGTTGAGGAATAGTCTCCCTGAACAAGGTACACCTTTCCCTAATTTGACATATCATGAATATCTTTATGTCTATATTTTGTCTAAAAAATGAAAATTTATAACACTAAATGAATAGATTATCTCATATCAGTAGAATTGATAGACAATTATCATATATCAGTAATCTATCAGACTAAGTTGATACTTATATATATATGAACTTTAAGTTCATATCATGTTTTAATTCATTGAAATTCATGTTTTTTTTAGTCCATCACAGAACATTGTCAGTGATTTTACCACATTGCATTTGTACCTGTAGGTTTTAATCAATGATTCACATGCTTGCTTTGAATTTTGAATCCTTGGAAGAGTTTTTGAAGTTATATTTTCACCAATGATTGTTCATTTCACCAGGTTATGATACTTCAAGTGACCACAAGCAAATCTATTCTGAACAATGTCATGTAAACTAGTTCATACTGAATCTAATCATGCAATTATTATTTATTTACAGTGAAAAATAATGGCCGGACATACCCCATATAATTCTGCAGCTGCTGTCAAGTTCATAGCAATTGTAGTTGGATCCACAGCACTTCTGACATTGTTATATAGGCTTGATTATGAGAAAATTGTCTCTATGAATCAAACCGTTGGTGATTCATCAAAGAATAACAGCATGTATTCCTGCTCACCAATGTCCACATGTGGCAAGTTAAAGAAGTTTTTCAAAGAAAGCTGGAACTCAACTAATTTAATAAAACCGAAAGCAGCTGTTTATATCTTGTCAAGAGCAAGTGATGCCAATGACCTGAAAAAGACTTTGAAAGAATTAGAAACAAACTTTTTATCCAAGTTCAGCTACCCTGTGATTATTTTTTACGAGAAGGATTTTGTGCCGCATATTCCAGCCATGAAAAGTTTGACAAAACTGAACATCTTTTTTCAAGAGGTCCAATATGAAATGCCAGAGTATGTATCTCCTCCGGCCAATGAAGCGTTTGAGTGTGTAGGGCACAATCAGAGATATAGGCACATGAGCCGTTTTCATTCAAAAACAGTCTATGAATTGCCACTGATGCTTGAATTGGAATATTATTTACGTCTGGAAGCTCATAGCCACATAAGAAAGCCTGTAACTTATGATTTGTTTAAAAATATGAAAGACAAAGGCTTACTCTACTTGTATCCTTGTTTTGGTGAGGACACACCCTCTTGTGTAAATTTCTTATGGGATGCCGTTAAGAATTTTGTTGCAGTCAAACGCATCAAGCCACATTTTTTCAGTGAGATGACAGGCACCAGGATGTTTAATAACAGTTTTGAAATGGCTCGCATGGACCTTTTTACTGCTAAAAGTTACCAGAACTATATCAACTACATCGACCAATTAGGAGGAATATATCACAATCAATGGGGGGATGCCCCAATTAAATCTCTGGGTGTCAGTATTTTTGTACCAAAGAGTAAAACTAAAAGAATTTCTGACGTCACATATTATTATAGAAATGTACTTCTTAAGGAAGAAAATTGTACTAGGTAATTATGCATTCGCAGAATGGGCTCAAAATTAAATTGTACTTGGTAATTACATATTTGCAGAATGGGCTCAAAATTGTACTAGGTAATTACGTATTTGCAGAATGGGCTCAAAATTGTACTAGGTAAATACGTATTTGCAGAATGGGCTCAAAATTTTACTAGGTAATTACGTATTTGCAGAATAGGCTCAAAATTGTACTAGGTAAATACGTATTTGCAGAATGGGCTCAAAATTTTACTAGGTAATTACGCATTTGCAGAATAGGCTCAAAATTGTACTAGGTGATTATGTATTTGCAGAATGAGCTCAAAATTGTACTAGGTAATTACTTATTTGTAGAATGGGCTCGAAATTGTACGAGGTAATTACTTATTGAGAGAATGGGCTCAATCACTTTACCTTTGTGTTGGGATTGTGTGGTTTATCTTGGTTTAGGTTGTGCAGTTTCATTCACCATTTTGTTTTTTTCCTGCAATAGCTCCATCATCACCCTTAAGTTAACCTGTCACTGTTTCATGTTTATCATAGCAGTGTCAGCAGGTACAGTAAGATTAATGTTGTTTCAATGAATAAAGCTGGTTTAATTTAATTATATTTATCATGACTAAAAGATATTAGGGTCATAAGATTTAAAGTTGTCGATTCATTTGTTTGCTCTAAGGAGATTTACTATGTTTGTCTTGGCTGTAAAGTAGATTTGGAATAAATCATCATCCGCATTGTAATTGTTTGTTTGTATTTGTTTGCTGTTGCAACAAATTCTACACAGTTCCCCCGTGGCCTAACTGGTAAGTGCGCTTGTCAACTGGCTTTGAGGGCGTGGGTTCAAATCTCACCCCGGGAACTCACTTTAGTCCGAGCCCATGGGACATTAAATGGAGGCGGGTTGTATCCAGTGTTCTATGCTGGGGCAACTGAAAGACCCTGGGCATCCCTGAATTAATAGGGTATGTGCCAGACTCACAATCTTCTCATCTCATCATCATACGGCGATCGCCTGCCTCGATATAGCCCACTAAGGTGCTGCAGAGGCGTAAAACACAAACAAACAAACAAACAAACAAGCAACAAATTCTACAGCAACTGCACGCAATATTGCTGAATTTCTGTAAAGGTTAATATCAAGGAATCGATTTCTTTAACTGAAAGGTAATTAAGCATGACACACTTCGGATGTGGCTGAGTATGTCACCATTACATGTGGGATCTATCCGTTTGTCTTTCTGTCTAGCTGTCTATCTGTCTTTGCCTGAGCATTCCCTGGTACTTTCCCGCCCCCGTACAGTGGACCATTTTTTCTTACCCGTAACCCAGGAATGGAAATATTGGGAACAATACCCAGAAAAAATAAACAGGGGTCTTTTTCTCGACATTGATGTACACTGTACAGGCGGAATGATCACAATGGCTTAGCAGTTCAAGAGATAGAGAGGAAGGTGTTGTTTTCTGTTGCATCACATTCTACAGCAACTGCATACAATATTGCTGAATTTCTGCAAAGGTTAATATCAAGGAATCTGTTTCGTTCATAGAGAGGTAATTTAGCATGACACACTTCAGAGGTGGCTGAGCACTCTTTGAAAACAGTTGTTCAGGTTGTTTTAAATGAAGTCTACCAGCTGCACCCGGGGGTGATTTGCACCCATTACAATGCCTTGTTTCGCCAAATTTTCCTATGTGTGCACCAACATCAACTTACATCATCAGGGGATTCCCTCTGACAGCCAATCAAAATTCAGGAGATCACAGAGCCATTTGTTGAATCCTGCAACCTAAATCGATCGCAGTGCCTCCTGCACTTTAGCCTGTTTCCCAGCCACTGCAAAACAAGCCCGGTGGCCATGGGATATCCCAAGAATACTTATAACTACTTCTACAAATATAACCACACAAAACAGCTGTCATTTTCCCGCAGGGGGCGCTTGATACATACACCTTTGTCCTTTGTATAATAGAGCAGAGTGAAGGCAAAGCATGTGATCATTCCGCCTGTGATTGATGCAATAAGTTGGTTCTATTTCATTTGGTTGAAACAAAAAATCTAGATGATATTTATTATGTTATTATGAAGGTTTCTTCGGACCATTACATATATATATCAATTTTTTAAAAATAATGGACCTTTATGAGTATTACACGTCAGCAACAAATTAATTCAAGACTGTAATTGGCAAAACATGTCCATCTTTTAATGTTAAAATGTGATCTTACCCAGTTGTGTGTTTTTGACAAAGTGTTATTACATGTAACTACCAGAGGCGTTTTCATGATTGTAGAAACTCAGCCTGAATATGTTTTTTTTTTCAAGAACATTTATTCTGTAGGGAAACAAAAAGCTAATGACTTCTCTCTGCCCTGAAGAATAACATGTCCTTTACAGAATTTAACATTCAGGCTAAGTGTCTACAATTTTGAAATTGGTTGCACAGTAACGATATTTAATAGCAAAACGATTTCTGGCTATGAATAAAATATTTTCTTGAAATTGATTGAAGTGTTTACAAGTGCATGATGAAGTTCAAAAGTTACAATAAAGAAGTTAAATAATTTCCAAGTTTTTGTGATTAGTTATATAGTTTTGTGAATTTGAATACCACATTGCTTTGGTATTACTGTTCTCTGGATTTAATTTTCCGTAAAAATTTCCACAACGCTGTTGAAAGCAAAAATCCTGTGATAGATTGATAGATATGATGAGTGCAGTCCTCTGAGACCAGTTCTAGGTGCTCACAAGAGTTGAATGATGAGATGGAAAAGAGAGCAGGAGTCCTCAACAAACTATTGTCACCTTTTCACTTTTTTACGGGCAGCACCTGTCTACAAGTGGACTGCTCTTGCATTGCCACAGATCAGAACATATGCTGTCTTGTGTTGCCACCTAGTGACTAGTGTGCTATTCCGCAAGCTCCTGCGTGCGTCCACATACTTTCAACCAGAAGAACACACACAATTTTGTCTGGAAGACACCGGGGCTGTTTCTGAGTGTGCTGATGGCCTTGTCTACTTCCTTAGAGAATGTGATTGCCGAGTCTGACTCTGGTATACATCGATGTTGAATAGAAATTTTGTGAATGTGCAATGAAATTGGAACTATTTCTTGGGGCAGCAATGCTGTAGCATACAAAATCAACCTTTGTGCAGGTGGCAGCAGCATGCAGTTCTCATTTTCACCAGACTGAGGCAGCACTGTATATGATACATGTGTTTTCTCTTTTGACTGCATTTGCATTTGTTTAGGATTCTTGGTCTACTGATCTTTTGGTCTCCTGACGTATAATGTATCATTATCATATCCTTAATTCTAAAATAAAATGTATATGTTTGCAATTATTTATTAATGGCACACAAACAGAAGAATATATCATGAAATATCAAACAACTAACACCCTGACACCCGTTGCTATGCATTGTATTGATTGCCATCTAAACGCATCTACCGCCAGGGACATATCCATTCCAAACGACAATTTTCATTAAAAATTTATCACAAGAGATGTGTCACAACGCAGTTCGCAGCACTCATTTGGGGAATAGTCTAGCCGCAACAAGGTATGCCTTTCTCTAATTTGACATATTGAAATTTTATCATGAATAATGTTATCTTCATATTTGTGCATTTTTGTAATAATTACATTACAGCGATGCACTTTGATAAAGAAAAAATGAGGATCAGTTCACTGTGAAAAATGCACTTTGTGATTCATGATAGCTGATGAAGTGTAATCTTCTTTACTTTCAACATGGGAAACATAGAGGCAGTTTGATTAGTCATGATCAAGAGAAGGCTATTTGACTTGTCATAACTGATTTTGGATTGAAAATCAGATTCATGATCCTTTTGTTTGGCTGTAACCAACAAGAGGGATAAATCTCCTTAAATCAAATTAACATTGAAAGTATTGGGTATGATCATGACAAATCATCAGTATGATGACACACGAAGGGCCATTTTCACAATGCAACAGTACGCTATTTTTCGGTATCAAAGTGCATCACTGTAAAGCAACACTGTATATATATCAGCCCTGGATAGAAAAATATGATTTAGTCAGCATAGTGCTGCTATTAGTGCCTTAGTGCTTCAATAACTATATCTCTCAACTAAGCTTCATTGACTGAGAACATGATGTCATGCTTCAGCTGTTTGTGGATCCTCCTTGTTATGTGTTTGCAATTAAAGAACACACATATATAGGTTACAATGCATCCAGTAACAAAAAATCATTTACTCCTATAGACAGTGTGTACATTTAGCCTGTCACTTTGATTCCCGAAAAAGAGTGCACTGTTGCACTGTGAAAATGGCACTTCATGTGTCATCATGCTGATGCTTTGTCATGATCAAACCTAATACTTTCAATGTTAATTTGATTTAAGTCGACTTATTCTTCTTGTCGGTGACAGCCAAACGGAAGGATTATGCATCTGATTTTCAATCCAAAATCAGTTATGACAAGTCAAATGGCCTTCTCTTGATCATGACTAATCAAACTGCCTCTATGTTTCCCATGTTGAAAGTATAGAAGATGACACTTCATCAGCTATTGTGAGTTACGATGTACATTTTTCACAGTGAACTGGTCCTCATTTTTTCTTTATCAAAGTGAAAGACTATAAGTATTGCTGGTTATGTTTAGTGATCTTTAACTATGAATTTCTAAACACAAGGAATATTCACAACCAGCCTCAGCGTGACATCATGCCCTCCGTGACAAACGAGAAATTTAAGGATACATAGTTGTCCAAACATGGGTTCAAATAAAAGTCCTATCTCAGGGAATTACCCAGTGGCGTCCCTATGGGGGGGGGGCACGTGCCCCCCCATATTGGACCTGTGCCCCCCCAGGTGCCTCCCCATATGAACTTTCCAACTCTGGCTAAAATAAACAATTAGTATAGTGGGTGCCCCCCCAGAGAATCGCGCGCCCCCCCAGGTGCCCCCGGCTCGAAACACCCTAGTTACGCCACTGGAATTACCAACATTTTCAGTGGATCTGCCACTGGAAAAACCCTGTTTGATATCGTTTTGATGAGACATTAAATTGGTGGAGCTTTATTGCAATGCAGTTGCTTGTATCAGTGTCCATGCAGGGCAAGTAAAGTATTCCTGAAAAGAATAACCTATTTTCTAAAGTAAAATTGTGGTCTTGGAAATATTATCATGATATAATATATATGAACAATTTAGTGCCAACTGAAGACTCATCTTTTTAAATGCTATTATATATAATGATGCCTAATTTTATTCAGATATATACATATTGTTTTAGCTGTCTATTACCATTGTGAAAAGCATTGAGATTTTTATGTAATGCTTATAGAAATAGATATTATTATTATTATAATTTCATTATTGTGAGACACTGCAGCCAGGGGTTTATCGTCAGTGACCGATGGTGAGCTTTTCAGATGTTGGTGAAGTGTTTCGCAAGTTTTCTTTCAATGCAGATCTTGTCATATAAATCGAGATTTATTTACTGACTGTCATGGAGTTCAAGCAAATTGTAAAGACTAATAAAACCATCCTGTTAGAGCTGTTTGCGGATTAGCGGTCCAAACTGTTTCAAAATCAACTTTCAACTTGGTCGTGTTATGTCATAGGCTTAAAAATATTTTGTTTGCATCAGTTATGGTTAATAAGTTGATTCAGTGCTTATCAGTGCTTATCATATCTAGCAGCATAGGTGACAATAAAAAAACTAGTTAATTGACTCAAGGTACTTGATCAAATAAGAAGATAAGAAGACCAACAGAAAACTGTCAATAATGTAGCAAAGCCAGTTTGAAAGTTAAAAATAAGAAAACAATTTTTTTAGTGGACCGCCAATCTGCAAAGAGCTCTAAGCATGACACAAAAAGTTGTCATCATGGTAGAAGATATTGCAGAGACTGTTGGACTTTGACATCAGCAGGTGCTACATCGCAATTCTTGTTATAGAACCATGTCATGTTTATGTTAACACAGGTAAGAAAATCTTTTTGTATGACAATTTAATCAAAGCTATTTGTACAGAAAGGTTGCCAATGACTAAAACAAAGTCTCAATTCATGAATTATAATTAATTTTTAATTATTTGACTGGCACCTTTGGAGGAGATAGCTCTATAAGTTGTGCAAGGCCACAAGAATTTTCTGTTAGGCCACTTTTAAATGCTGTTAAATCTCATTGAAGTACATTTCATTGCAAACTATTTACACAAAAAAAAATTATTTGATGCTGTGATAAGCTCTCAGCATGCGTAACAAGTGTTTGTAGCAACATTGTGCTGCTTGTCAAGACATTGTGTGTACTCAGGATCTTCTAATTCACAAAGCCTCGACGGATTGGGCCTCTGTATGATGGAAGTTCGACATATGCATGAAGTTAAAGAAAAAGGAGACAGAGGCACACAGTGATGGGGCACTGTTGGGGTTTATGGGTAAAAATTAACAAAGCAACACAGGCCTTCTTTAAAAAAATTGCAGCACAGAGCCCCTTATATCCTGATGGACACAACATTTTTCCGGCCTCAAAAATTGACAGGAAGCAGGTTTATTCCTATTAAACTGTGACACAATGTTGCTACAGTTCTCACAATGTTGCTACATATACTGTTTTGGACTCGAAGCAAATTAATTCTGCATTTCCGCAAGTAAGACCCTAGAAGCACTACTATTATGTTATTTAGAAGGCATCCAAGTGACTGTTGCTATTTTATGGAAACCGTATACTACATTTACAAGCATGATAACCATACACCCATGCCAGCTTATATTGAGGTCACTACTTATGATGCTATCTTCTCCCAACACAGACCTTTTTGAAGATAAAATTCATTGCAGGTATTTTGTATAGGTATATTACTGGTCATTAGGCTTGTTGATCGTTATCTTCAGTGACAGGAATTAGGTATAAGTAACGAAAACTCACTTTCAACCACCTGTCAATCTGCTAATTGTGTCAAGTTATGCAGCTCAATGTGTTGACATAAACATGACCTGGTTCTATAACAATAGGTTACAAAATTGTGATGTAGCACCCGGTGTTAACTGAGCTTCCGCTTATTGGTTACATCCATTTCTGTGTCGGTTAATTTAGAAGTTTTTGGCGTTTTCTGGCAAGTTTTTTGAATGAAAATTTTTTGTTTGAGTGATGTTTATTACCATGAATGTATATTTCATTGTTCCATCAACAAAGCTTGAATGACGCACTTTTGCCACTGAGTTACGGAAGAACACAAGCAAACCTATTCTGAATAAGGTTTATAATGTCAATAAATTTGTACTGAATTTAATCATGAAATTATTATCTATTTGCAGTGAAAAACAATGGCTGGACTAAGAACCTCATATAATGCTGCAGCTATTGTTAGGTTCCTGGCAATTTCAGTTGGATGCACAACAATTCTGACGTTGTTATACAGGCTTAATTGCGTGCAAATCGTCACTATGACTCAAACTTTTGGCTCTGCTCCTGAAAGGAAAACCATACAGAATCAAACCATGATAACAGAAGAAGATGGGGGTACGACAAATTCGAATGATAACAGCATGTATTCCTGTTCACCATTGTCCACATGCGCTAAGTTGAAGAAGTTTTTCAAAGAAAACTGGAACTCAACTAAACCAAAGGCAGCTGTCTATATATTATCAAGAGCAAGTGATGCCAATGACCTGAAAAGGACTTTGAAAGAATTGGAAACAAACTTTTTATCCAAGTTCAGCTACCCTGTGATTATCTTTTATGAGAAGGATTTTGTCCCGCATATTCCAGCCATTAAAAGTTTGACAAAACTGAACATCTTCTTTCAAGAAGTCAAATTTGAAGTACCAAAGTACATATTTCCTCCCGCGAATGAAATATTTGAGTGTGCAATCACGAATATTGGATATAGGCACATGTGCCGGTTTCATTCAAAAACAGTTTATGAATTGCCACTGATGCGTCAATTGGAATACTACTTACGTCTGGACGCTCATAGCTACATAACAAAGCCTGTGCCTTATGATTTGTTTAAAAATATGAAAGATGAAGGCTTACTCTACTTGTATCCTTGTTCTGACTGGGATACAGCCTCTTGCGTTAGTTACTTATGGGAAGCCGTGCAGACTTTTATTGCTCTCAAACGCATTAAGCCTCATTTTTTCAATGAGATGACAGGCAGGAAGATCTTTTATAACAATTTTGAAATGGCTCGCTTGGATGTTTTTACTGCTACAAGTTACCAGAACTATATCAACTACATCGACCAATTAGGAGGAATATATCACAATCGCTGGGGGGATGCTCCAATTAAGTCCCTTGGTGTCAGTATTTTTGTACCAAGGAATAAAGTTAAGAGAATTTCTGACATCACATATTATCATAGAGGTGTACTTCATGACAAAGAAGATTGCTTTAATAAGCTTGCAGAGCATAAGAAAACGAAATGATTTTGAATTGTGAATAAAATTGTGTGCTATGTTATTTATATTTTCTGAAAACTGATTGCTGTATAAGTGTATGATGATGTTCGAAAGTTACGAAATAAAATACGAATAATTTCCAAGTTGTTTTGATAATTGATTCAATGTTGTATCAATACCACATAGCTTTGTATATTCTTCTATTGATTTAATTTTCTGAAAAATTTGCCATATCCTGTTAAAAACAAAAATCCTGTGACAGATGGATAGATATATTTTGCAAGTGCAGTCCTCTATGCCCAGTTCTAGTAGTTGCTCACATGGCTTGATTGATAAGATGGAAACGAGAGTGGGAGTCCTCAATACGTTACACAATTACACAATGTGAGGGATCTTTTACTTGTGCAGCTCAACGCTGATGCAAGGGGCCACCAATTTAACAACTAATCCGAACGGCATCCAGCTGGGACAGGGGCGTAGCCAAGGGGGGGGTATATGGGGGTCATAACAACCCCCCCCCCTTTGGCCAAAAACTAAACTCACAAGTGCCAAAAGTATGGGAACTTGATGCAAAAATACAATTCTAAAATTCTATTTTTCATCACAAAAGTTTTTTTCCAGGGCTTTTCCTCGATGCCAGACCCATATTTACAGGCAATGAGCATGGATTTTACAAAAATTTGAAATATTTCCTTGACCCGTTCTTTTTAGATCTAAGGCAGATTTCACGAAAAAGCTGCAAAATGACTTACCACAAGTTTGTCCTCAAGTTACATTAGCACAATAGTGATAAGGCCAGACATATTCAATTCGTAGATTCTCAGATTTTCTCAGGGTACATCTTCTGAGGATAGCTGGCAGGACAAAAAACAGCTCAAATCTAAATCTTTTATTGTGTCAATCCATTAAATAAAATCATGGGTACACGATCTTTTCTATTGGATTGGTAGGTCAGAGTAGTTAAAAATATGGCCTTGTGCTAATGTAACAACGATGAATGATGGAGGACGGAATTTTTTATGCTGACCCTACTGCAATATAAATGCAGTCACCAGCAGGGTACCACCCCTGGCCTGCTCTTGGGAGACCTGACTTTCAGTTCAGAAAAAATTTGAGATCTAATCATGTGTTTTTTAACGTTATTTTTATGTACACATTTTGCTAATGTAACCATATTAAATGGACAGATGCGAAATTGCAGTTACATTAGCAAAAAAAATTCCATGTAAAGGTTGCTGATGTAACCTCGATGTCCTGAGACGGAATTGAGTTACATTAGCAGTCTTTTTTTACTTTTCATTTTTTTCAAGTTTTATAATGACCAAGAAAATTAAAAATGGTTCCAAAATAACTTTCAAGATGTTGTTTATCAATCACATACCATTACGTTTTCCTGAATTGGTTTTAGTAGATTCCACAGAGTGCCAAAGTAAGCATGTCTGATCACCAGTAAGTTTGGCCGTCCAAAATTGTCCTCATGAGGCATAAAAAAATATCTTTTTAAGAGGAAAAAGCTACATATTTGAGGAATATTTTATTGATATTTATTCATTACCTCACAGATGTACTTAGTAATAGGTTTACTTGCTCCAGGAAGCAACAGAGAGATAACAAAAGGGTTGGAAAGTTTAAGGTACCTTTTAAGAGCACTTTTCATGAAATCTGCCCTAACCTATTTTTAAGATAAATTCCACCTGTTGCAATTTTAGAGTAATTAAGTATATTTTACTAGATGAACCCCGCATAACAGCTCTAATGGGTCAAAAATATAAATAAGAGGAATGCCTGCTGGTCGGCTTTGATGTAAATATATGGAAAATCAAGACTTGCAGGCCTGAAAGTTGTTCTTCAGAAACGCCACTTTTATTTTTAAAAATTGTCTTTTAAATTTATGTTGTTTTCTTGTGAGAGACACTTTTTGCATTCCTTCACTTTACCAAAAGACCAATCATAACCGGTAGCATGTTTGCCAATGGGAGAATGTTGGTTATTTTAAACCCACAAGTCTATGAAGTTTTAAAATCAAGATTTAGATTCCAGAAAGTCACTCCCTTGCATATTGTACATGTATTTAGAATAGGGGCTGACGTATAATGGGCATAAATTTATGTTATTCCTACCCTATAGGAATCTCCAGTGCTGTCTCTGATTATGCTAACAACCCAAGGATGAGAGTTTATATTCACACACTCCCTTGCAACTTGACAAATATTCCAATCCAATCCAAAGCACAAAACAAAATTAAAAAAACAAAAAAATTGTTGGACATTTTTGCCATATCCTTATCATGGTGCTGAGAAAGGTGGGATTCTCAATTAGTTTGTATAATGATGACTTACAGAAAAGTTTTTAAAAAAACATCATTTTTAGCTTTTTATACCAGACCTTCCATGAAAGAATAATAGCTTTATAATAGCTCAGAATCAATATTCAGCAACATAAAATCCGTTGGCTTTTGGGGGCCGTAAGCGGCCCCCAAACCCCCCGCCGAATAGGCTTCTGCCCTACGGGCCTCGCAAACGTCATCTGAAACAGAACCACCCCCTTACCTGGTTTCTGAGCTGGGAATTCGCTGATGAAGGTCTTCTAAAAATTTCTTTATAATTCATTTCGAGACTGCCACAAAATTTGCACTTTAGAAAACTGGGCAATAATTAAAAAAGAAAGTCAAACCCCCCTCCTCGAGTCCTCCTGGATTTCTAACAGTAGCTCTATTAGAGGTGTTCAATAATATCATCAGATCAAATTAGGGAACCAAAAGCAAAATTCTGTCAAAAAAGAAAAACCGTTAAAGAATCGTCAGTCCCATTCATAAAGTAGCTACAACCAAACAGCAGGAAACACCTGTGAAAAAGTTAATTTAGCAACAAGTAATGTAATCCAATCTTCAGATCATGATACATACGCTGAAATTGCTGATAGTTATTGCCTAGGATTTTTTGTTAAAACAACTTCCAGATTGTTGATTTTCTGTGGTAAAAAATTATGCATGTTTTTTGGTGACAAACCTGATTGATCATGACTATAAACATAATTTTATGACACTCATTTATCCATTGGAAACTTCAATGCGTAATTATATATAATTATTAAACAATTCTTTACAGTTGAGACACACAATCACTAGGGTGTATCTGATCCCCCTCAAAATGCAAAATTTTGTCACATCCCTTCTGACTTTTTTTTGGTGGTGAGGTTCATAGAAAGGAATAATTCTGCCAAATTTCATCCATTTTGAAGGTTGCCTAGGGGTGGCTGATTTCATTTGAAGATTGCAGACTCTAAAAAGCTATGAAAAAATGTCAAACCGCTTCTACTTAGATGTCAAAAATCGTATTTTCCATCAAAATATGAAAACTATTGACTTTAGGTCATATAAATGTATTGACATTGAATACAAAAATGGATATTCTGGACATTTTAGCATCAATTCCAATTTTGTAGGTTCAATGGTTATTGAGATATGGCATTTTTGGTGAATATTCATTGAAAAATTACAAAATAAACTCATCTCTTGAGACTGAGATTTGAAAGAATTTTATATTATGAGAGACAATAATCTGGGACAGTCTTGACTATTCTATCTGAAGGTGCACCAGACCATCTTTCCTCAACAACAGCTTGCAAATATAGACATGCCATTGATGAGAAACTGCTGTGGTAAAGCCATGTTCAGCCACAAGTGGGCAATGCCATTGGGCACACTATTCAAGAAATTTATTATAATGATAACGATGTGCCTGATTCATAACGATACATTTATGAAGACACTATGGATTTCAATGAAAGGGAGATGGAAACAAAAGCTGCTGGTCCCATAATTACACATGCTACTGATTCTGTAACCACAACCAGAAAATATGTTGGACTGCATATTGACAAGGATGAATTTCTCCCCTCAGCTGTGTCACCATAAACCAGAGGAAAAATTTCAGTCACGATAGCATTTGGCTTTAAATTGCTGGATGCTGTTTCAGGCTTTAGTGTTGGAGAAGAATACAAAGCTGTTGAGGGTCACAAGAATGAATCTACTGCTCACAATAAGAGAATGGCAACTGTAGGCCTATGAGCTGACAAAGTTAACAGAGAAGATGCTGTTAGGAACCCTTTTGTGTCAGCGACACAAGAATTGATTTTGATTTGGGTATGGCAAATTTATTGAAATGCTATTGAGGATAAAATAGACATGCAGAATACTTTTGTTTTTATGCTGTAAGTGAATATTTAATCGGAGAAAATTTCCACAGCTGTCACATCAACATTGTCTTTGTTTGAAAGTTTTTAATAGCTATGGAATTATTACTGAACCTTCCAAGTGTGCAAGCCGTGGCAGATCATGTCAAACCTGTTAATCCTTTCTGGCGGAAGGATACACAATCTAGGCTATTACCAAATAATCATCTGTCATCTTTTATCACTGGGATGACTTCAATGACTTTTTGAAGTCCAAATATATTACCAAAGGACACATTTAGGCCTAGCCTGCATGCAAAGAGAGAGATGCAAAGGAATTTCTTAGTGTTTCTTGTTGCGGCATTGGGATTAGAATTTCACATTACTTCCAAGAGTTCCTCAAACCAGTTTTCAAAGTATAACAACAGAGATGGTACCTAGAAGGTAAAAGGGCATATGGCCCATACCAAATATGACCACTCTGCACATTTTAAGTGTATTTGCAGCTCTCTATGTGGAAAGGTTGTTGAGATACAGCCATAAAATCCTGAAAATGGCCACTTTTTTTATGTAAAATCAAAAGTAGGGGGTGTGCCAGTATAAGGACATCTTCAATTGACCTGAAATTTCACAGGAAGTCTTCTGGGCTCCATCCACATCTTTTGGGAAGGTTGGGCTCTGATCAGTTAACTTTGTTGAAATTCGGTATAGCCTAGCATAGAATCATCAGAAAAAGCCTCATTTCTTGTTTTGAAACAATTACTACCACTGCTTAAAATGCATGAAAACATAGGTTGTTGGTATTCATTTTGAAGCTCTTGATCAGGGCTTTCTAGAGAAATCATTATCTTTGATGTATCTCTAATATTGACCAAGTTATGGAGAACCGCGGATTATTTTAATGATCGAAAAACATTAATATTGCATAATTTTCAATTGCAATCAGCCACCCCTAGACCTTAATGGATTTCAATGAAATTTGAGGGTTTTGTTCAGGACACCAAACCTCACCCCCAAAAAAAAGTCAGAGGTGATCCAACTATGTAAGGGGATTAGATGCACCCTAACAATCACACATGTCCAAAATTAATTCTTCAAAATGCGGAGGGATTTATTAAAAAAATATATAAGTAAAGTATATACTGGCAATAGGTTGAGGATCATCAGCTAAATAATGAATTTATGGCTAAAAAATGAAAAGAAAAACAAAATTTTTAGTTATAATTTTTGACTGGATTTACATTCTGTGAAGGATTTATATAAAAGGACAGGTGCAGTCTGACTAATAACTATCATTACTTGATTGTTTCACTCTTTATCAGGGGCGTAGATCCTGGGGGGGGGGATGGGGGGATGCATCCCCCCCTAGGATGAGCCGGGGGGATGATCATATGATTATCCCCCCCCCCTAGAATCTCAAATATAACAACTTTGTATTGACCATTATTAGTTATATTTAGTTGTTTTTCCATCATGCCAGTTGGATGTCATATGGAATATACAAGCAACTGATCTGTGTCTTAGAACTTATCTTAGATAATGTAAAATATATTGGTTGCGCGTGCCCCCAAGTCCCCCGATGCTCAACGTTCGGCCCGTTGGACCTCGCGCGAAGTTGCATTCGCCGAAATCATCCCCCCCTACCAAAATGAAAAATCTACGCCCCTGCTCTTTATTCAATGCTCGAAATAACAATTTGTTTAATCAAAATCCTTACTTTGTTTCGTTGTCTGTACCATGGTCTCAAGATCTAGCTAGACAAATTTCAGAACACAGTGCTTCAAAAAATTATATTTCCAAGTTAATGCAATGGGCACAACAATAGAAACAGCATGGTATGCTAAAGCAATGGGACACTGTTTAGTCGCACAGCAACAACTTTTTTTAGGCTGAAGTTATCATTTTCAGTCATGAATAATTAAGAGATGTCTGGTAGTGTGTCATCGATTGTCATCAAATCCTTGAAGAATGGCAGAGGCTTCAACAAAATATTATTAGGCTTATAAACACAGTGTAAAACAGGTATGTGTTTTTATTTTCATCGTGTCATTTGGTTTATTTATTCTTCAATGCATGCCCCACACCTACCCTTCCACTGCATGGCTGTCAGCCAACAGCATATTAGTTGGTCAATGCAATATATCCCTTATTTCTGGTCCACCATGTTTATTTAGACCACATATAATTCTTTGGCATCATCAACCAACCAAACAGATTTTCTGCCTATGAAAAAATTGAATTCTGCTTACTCACAAATTTTTGTAAATTGACATAATAAAGAATAGAGACTACACTTTTTTTTTGTCCTTCCGACCAACCCAAAATATAGTGCCTTGAGAAGATCCGAGAGGCTCCATTAGGTCTGGCCTCCCTTGCTTGAGTGATTATTACACTCCTGCTCGTAAATATGGAATACTTTTTTGGAAAAAAAGTGTCAAATAAAAGTAAATTTCAAAGTGTGAATGCAAGCCAGGTCCATTGTAAAGGCCAAGTCATCTTCTCTAATCACTCTTTGAAAGCCTCAACCACATTTTTTGCAAGAATTATTAATCTTTGGTTGAATGCACCTCACCCTAAAAAACCCCCTGAATTTCCATATTTCGTGCTGCCGTAACTTTTCCTGGGGTTAACGCTGCAGCATGTGTTTTACACAAGAGCATGTTCTTCCCTTTAGCGGTCATTGGAAGTAGTTACACTTGAATCAGACCATCATGTGCTCAAACAGAAGTTGCTAAAATTATCAATTTCAATGGAGAATGTTGAAGTATTCCATATTTATGAGCAATGGTGTATTTTGAGCTCGTGCCTTCCTCTAATGTTAGTTTCAGAAATAATTTATTTCAAGACTGCCTGGAAAGAAATCATTTTTTCACCAAAACTAGGCAAGAAATCATTTGTTTAAAAAAACCTCCAAGCCACTGTTTAAGATGAAAACTATTTTTGTGTTGTAACTGTGCAATTTGCATATATATATATATGTAAAAATAAGCTATCTAATGATTTATGAAGGTTTTAAAGGCAAGATTTTCTCATTTATTTCAGAGTTAAATATGGCAAAAGAGAAATCATCATCACATGCTATGGCGGTGATTGTCTTAGCAATAGTACTAATTGTGACAGTACTACTGAAAGTGATGTACATAGATTTCGACCAAATAATCAGAGCCACGAAATTCATGGATACTGCATCTACTATAATGGAGGATAAATTGAAGATGACTCAAATCAAGAATGGCACATCCGGTTCTGATGACGTGAAGGATAATCAGATGATTCAGACTGAGAAACCATCTCAGGAGCAAAGGATGACATCCACAGAAAAGATACCTGTTACACACAGAAATATTCCAAGTATGTACAGGTGTACGCCAACATCTGAATGTGCTAAATTGAGGAAGTTTTTCAAAGACAGCTGGAACTCAACTAAACCAAAAGCAGCTGTTTACATCTTAACAAGACTAAGTGATATTAATGACCTTAAAAGGACTTTGACAATGTTGGAACAAAACTTTTTGTCAATGTTCAAATACCCTGTGATTATCTTCTATGAGAAGGAATTTGTCCCACATATTCCAGGTGTACGAAGTGCAACCAAATTGCCAATGTTTTTTCAAGAAGTCAAATTCGAACTACCGCCATTCTTATTTCCTTCTGGTAGCCAGGCATTCCAGTGTAAACATAACAACCTTGGATATAGGCACATGTGTCGGTTTCATTCGAAGACGATTTACGAACTACCACTTATGCATGAACTGGAGTACTACTTGCGCCTTGATGCCCACAGCTTCATCATGAAGCCAGTGACCTATGATCTGTTCAAGAACATGAAAGACAAAGGCTTACTCTACTTGTATCCTTGCTTTGTTGATGACATGCCAACCTGCGTCACTTTCTTATGGGATGCTGTTAAGACATTTATTGCTGTCAAACGCATTAAACCAGAATTTTTTAGCGAGATGAATGGAACATTAATGTTTTACAATAACTTTGAGATGGCTCGCATGGATGTTTTTACTGCTCCAAGTTACCAGAACTACATAAACTACATCGACCAACTAGGGGGCATATATCACAATCGCTGGGGGGATGGCCCTGTGAAGTCTCTTGCTGTCAGCATTTTTGTCCCAAGAGATAAAATTAAAAGAATTTCTGATGTTTCTTATACCCATAAGGAACAACCTCTTACCATTGCAGAACACTGTGCATCCTGATACCAATATTTTTCTCTCAAAGAAAAGTTGATTAATTTATATCAAGTAAAGTTTGAAAAGACAGACAACATATCATTTGCTTATCGACTGGTACCGTACAAATTATGGTAGCACTATCAGTATATGTTCATAAAATACCATAAATATTCCTGATACTCATCAGTATGGATCAGATGAGATTCGAACATCTCCAAGCGGGAAGGATGAAAACTTTTTAGGTATTCGGTTTATTTGCAACTACATGTAAATTCCTGGCTCAATAGTGTCTAGTTTCCTTGGCATCATCCTAGACAGCAACTTAATTGGAAATATCGAAAACGTTGCTAAAAAGATAGGCAAAGCAATTTGTATAATAACAAAATCAAAATACTATTTACCAAGAAGCTGTTTGAAAAACTATATATGAATCCTTAATATGTTCACACTTGAATTATGGTTTACGATGCTCGGGCTCTGAGCTAAAACAATTGGTAAAACTTCGGAAAAAAGCTGTCCGGAATGTGTCTCTTAGTAAGAACGATGCCCATGCTGTCTACAAGTGGACCACTGTTACATTGCCACTTCTTTTTCCAGTCTTGGCAGACCAGAGCATATGCTGTCATGTGTTGCCACCTAGTGTGCTATTCTGCAAGCTCCAGCAAATGGTCCACATCATTTCAGCCTGAGGAACTCACACAATTTTGTCTGGAAGAAACCAGGAGTATGCTGATGGCCTTGTCCACTTCCTTAGAGAATGTGATTGCCGAGTCTGACTCTGGTAAACATCAATGTTGAATAGAAATTTTGTGAATGTGCAATGAAATTGGAACTATTTCTTGGGACAGCAATGCATAGCATACAAAATCAACTTTTGTGCCAGGTGGCAGCAGCATGCAGTTCTCATTTTCACCAGACTGATGCCCATGCATTCAAAACCTATACTTAAGACTCTCCATTTACTCAATATTGAAGGTACGTTTAAAAGAAAAGTCTTTATTTCTATTACAAATTTTTAAATACCAACTTACCCTCTTGTTTCACTGCTTTTAAAATTGCAAGACAACAAGTTACCTATGACTACTTTACTTGTACTCAGAACTTTTCAATTCCAATAACTTTCCACACATTTGCAAAAGGTAGTCTTCGACATTATTTACCTAAACTGTTATATGAAAGTCCAAAGTGTATTTTATCAAAAGTAGTAACTCACTCTTTCAAAGGTTATTCTCTTTATGTAAAACAACATTTCATAAATAACTATAATACATGTGATATAGAAACCTGTAATATTTGTAATAGATAGTATTATGTATTATTAATGTGATGCCGCATTGCAGGTGCATCATGTGTGCGCACACTCGTGCTCATAAATATGGAATAATTTTTTGGAAAAAAAGTGTCAAATAAAAGTACATTTCAGAGTGTGAATGTAAGCAAGGCCCATTGTAAATGTCAAGTCATCTTCTTTAATCACTCTTTTAAAGCCTCACCTACATTTTTTGCTAGAATTGTTAATTTTTGATTGAATGCACGTCACCCTAAAAATACCCCTGAATTTCCATATTTCGTGCTGCTGTAACTTTTCCTGGGGTTTACACTGCAGGATGCGTTTTAAATGACAACATGTTCTTCCCTTCAGCAGTCATTGGAAGTAGTTACCATTGAATCAGGCAATCGTGTGCTCCAGCAGAAGTTGCTGAAGTTATATCGATTTCGATGAAGAATGTAGAAGTATTCCATAGTTATGAGCAACGTGGCATTATGTTTTATAATTAATTTGATATAATCAGTCTAGATCAATATATTAATATTGTGAAGAAACTTTATTGGTACAAAATTCATCACAATCACCACTGCCAAGTGGTCGAAATAAGCCATCTTATCTGGGGTGGTCTCTCAGTTGCAAGACCAGAAGGGTTGAAGCCTTTGTAGCCCAGAGTCAGCAGGCCGCCGAGGCATCCTGAAGCTGAACAGTATCAGATGCCCTAAAAATGAATCCTTGGAATTTTAAGGCATGCTGTAACTCAGAAAATTAGTTTCGAAACCCCTAATATAAATCACAAAAGGTTGCTGTGTGCTGAATTGCTGATTAGGCTTTACTTGCTGCTTCATGTTTATTGCTCCGTACACATTCAGTATTGGGGAGTTTTTTTTTACAGATGATTTCATATTTGTAGACTTTTCTCAAATAACAAAATATTTTGCAAAATTTCTGGTCTGACATCAGAAAATCCTGCCAGGTGTTTGGCCTAGTTGCCCATTGCGTGTAACTTTTTTTCAACTTGCTTCAAGCAAGTGATGTTTGCTGGAAAAATGATGTCATAATTTTGACCAATAGTATACAGCAAAGGTCAACTTGGTATTGTGGCAGTTGTTCACACACATCAAACCGCAATCCACATGAACTCATTGACTTCTTCATGAACAGTTGTATTTCACATTCCTGTGTACAACTGTTGATTGTTTCAATTGATATTCAATCAGTTTCAAGCTGACTCTGAATGGCTTCGCATCTATTACACTAAATTATCATGCATTGACCAAAAGATGTGAGCATTGTCTACGAGATCAGTAAGGGACTATTCACAATTTATGACTGGGTAGAGAGGGAGATGGGAGTTTTACCTGAGCCGGTGCTACATGCTTCAATAGGGACAGTACTAATTTTTATCTTTTGTCCAGAATCTATGTGCCTTGCAGGCTAAATAGAATTTATGACTTGCGGGAATGGAAATTTTGCCCGGCGGAGCACCAATTTTCCACACATATTTCAAGGGGGGTTCTTATTACTCACAACATGCTTAAGGGGGCATGCCATGGAATGTATGAGAGGTACAAATAAGCATGAAACCAAAGGGGGTATACATTTTTTGACAGAATGTTCCAACAAAACTCCCAACCCCGCCCCCCCCCCCCTCATCAGAATCATAAATTCTGAATCCCAGTGGGAATCAGATCAAGGACCCCGTGATTGGTAGCCCATTGTCCTGCCACCTGAGCTGAGCCCCTCTTCTGAGAAAATGTTGCATTCACAATTATACATGTTTATTTTCTGCATAAACAGTCATTGCATGGATCACCTGATCCCAATCGTCTGAATGCACAGTACTGGACTTGCAGAATGTATGTACTTAAAAATGTGTGAAACACAAACTGAAACTCTCACTTGAAACTGCTAAAATTAGTCCCTGTTAGGAGATCAATGGCTTAAAATGTCACCAACTTCTCTCGACCAATGAAAATTGCAAGAAAAATTATGTATTTTCTACCTCAAATGTCTACAAATATGAAATCATCTGTAAGGCCCCCTCTGGGTCATTTTCAAAAATGTATTTGAGGGGGTCACAAGAGGGCCATTCCATGCCAAATGGACCAAAATCAAAAAATTTTCCCACATCATGTTTTCCGATTTTGATGAAATTTTAACCTGATATACATGTATATGTTTAATGAGCACATGCAAAATTTTTCTTACATATTCCACACATTTTGCTTGTGACAGCAATTTGAAAATGTTGGGCTTTCAACATAAAATTAATTTTTCTTCATCTGTTGATATCTTTAAAAAAGGCTGTTGAAGGTCCATTTTTCAAGATACCGCAACAAAACTAGGCATATATCATTGTGAGATATAGAGCATAATATATGCTGAATATAATGTAGATGATGCTTTCCATCTGTTCGCACCAGCCTATTAAAATTGGTTCATTTTTGCAAAATTTGGGTAATTTGCGGGTTTTTGGAATTTTTTCACTCAGTAACCAAGCTTTCAATAAACCTGAAACTTTGCATGAATTGAGGCATTATCGAGTGCTAATGGCGCGAATTTATTCATATTTCTAACTCCAATACTTTTTATGCACATGAAGAAAATCTCAGGATGATTCCTGAAATGGACTAATTTCAAATGCAAAAATGGCCATGTGGGATAGGTGATAGAAACTTGAAATTTATTTTTTAAGCCGTTTATGAGATTATCTTGTAATTCTGCAAAAATGATAGATGCATTATTCTTCATTCTTCTAGAATTAATTTTTAGAAATTTGGAGAAAAGCCTTTTTTTACACTATGTAGGAGCCTTCCAAGAGCAGGTGGAACTCAAAATAAAGTGCAGTTTTTTTAAGGTGCCTCGAATTGCCTTCTGAACACTACAAATCAGTTTTATTTTTTATTTAGATCACAAGGAATTTTTATTTTATTTTGTCCAGTTCATTTCGTGTGAAATCATGTCATATTCTCATGACTACAATGGAATACATTACTTTGTACCCATAATTGGATTCTGGTCATCTGTTACTAGATGTTATTTCCAAAACTGAAATTAATGTCACTGCCATGAATTTTACATATTTTTCTTCATATTGTGATATTTTTTAACATATTGATAACTGAAGATACCTTCTCATATTTAAAGTTACTCTGAATGATAAAATTCTTTGACAAATATTGGTGGTTTGGAGTGGAGAATAATATAAACTTGTGATCAATAATGTTTTTGACTAATTTATTGAAGTGTTTCTTTTATTAAATATATTATTTAGTTATTTCCTTTACATTTTCATGATAGCACCTCCCACCTCCAGCACATGTATTGTTGATGACGTCACAATGACCATTGTTCAAAATATGTAGTTATAAGTTAACTAATTCTAACAATTGTGATGACGTCACAATGTTGATTAAACTCAACTGGATGATTTTTTTTCGATGCGTACCCGAAATAAATCCAGGGGTCATTTAGGACATTTGAGGGCTAATTCCAGGCAGAAAAAATAATCCTACATCAAAGAAATTTTATGTGTGAATCAATAACACCAAGTCACATCAGATAATGTAGAAATTAGAAAATCTTGGGGTTGAAACCTGACTATCATTCAGAGTAACTTTAACATCATTAAAAGGCAACTGTATCAACTAATCTCATTTAAAAATCGTTCACAACAGTCCCATATTGTCAATTTTGAACTTCTTTGCAAAAATTCACTCAACATAATTGTTTATCCATATACAATACATGTTACTTTCCTTTTACCAAGTCTAACCTATAACTCAGTTTATTATGATAAGTTGCTAATGCTATTGCCATGTGTTATTGATTGAGTGTATTGTAATATTTTATAAGTTGCTAATGCTATTGCCATGTGTTATTGATTGAGTGTATTGTAATATTTTATAAGTTGCTAATGCTATTGCCATGTGTTATTTATTGAGTGTATTGTAATATTTTATAAGTTGCTAATGCTATTGCCATGTGTTATTGATTGAGTGTATTTTAATATTTTATAAGTTGCTAATGCTATTGCCATGTGTTATTGATTGAGTGTTTTGTAATATTTTACATGGTGGCAGAACGTTAGCCTAGCATGATCCATATTAATTTAACCTGAATTAGTCTGTATGAATTTGTTTTGTCAACCATAATCGAATGAAAATTTCCTTCCTTCCTTCCATCAATAAAATAATTGATCTGCCAGCGTCTATGTTTTGAACTTGAAGCATGTTGTCGTGTCGTAGAATGGCCTGCATGGCCTGCCCACTTTGCCTTCTCTCCTACAGCCACACATCGCACCTAATCCAGTGTGGGGTACAGAGCTACTGCAGACCCTCCAGCAGCCCACATACCACTCCCCTTCGTACTTCCATGGCTTTACATGGTGCCCCCTCCCTCTCCACATAAAGTGAAAGTACAACAAAGTAAAAGGAACAGGATTTTTTGACAAATGCCAGATGGAGGTCTACATCAAGAAGGACCAAGTCTTGCAATTCATGTCTGGTGACACATGATGACAGCTTGGGTCACACTTAAAACACCCCGTTCAGTAGAAAACATACGGGTGACGATTAATCGGTCATTAAAATTTCTACTCGAATAGTGCTTTAACCTAACCGTGGTCCCTTAACCGGGTAATCATTTCAGCCCTAATTGCGGCGTCATTTCGTCCCTGTGGGACAGCATTTTCTAGTTGATACTCAACCTGCAACTCTCAAGTTTGGTTTCTGTACTAATAGTAACCGCACTATGTAAAAGCCTCAAAGTTAGACATTTATTGTTTAAAATACCAATACAGAAATGGCCTAGTTAATTCGTATTGGAAAAATACTGATGAAAATGAAAGATTTTGTACATCAATACTTCTTTAGGAAATTTTGTGTTAAATTGGGGACATATTTTACATTTCTGGAACTGCGTTTTTATTATTATATTAATTACCTTTAGGAGTCAGGAGTTACCAATTTAATTTTCGACTCCGACTCCACCTAAAAGTCAAAGTTCGACTCCGACTCCACCCAAAAACTCTGACTCCACAACTCCTACTCCTGACTCTGACTCCGACTCCAAAGCTTTATAGGCATAACAGGTCTGGAACTGGAAACTAGTGTACTCACAACCAACTCACTGAATAATGTTAAAATATTTGCATTTACTCTGGAGAGGCTGTTTTCTTTACCCTGGCCTCTCATTTCAACACATTTTCCCATGCACTTCACACCTGCCAATCACACTGTTGGATTTCTGCATTTTAAAAGATGTGTGTATAAATATAATTCAGCCAATGGCGTCACCGGCCTCATCAAATAAAATAGGCTCCGGAGAATCGGAGATTCCAGTGTCTGTCAATGCATATCATCTGTCAGGTAGGTTTTTTGTTCATGTTATTTAAAAGTAATGTGAGTGAGGAGGCAAACATTAGGATGCAAAGAGTTGTATGAGCGACTTATACTCCTTATACCATTCGACACCTCTGTCAGCCAATCACATTACAGTATTTCAGGGGAATAATTCCCATATTCTTTGTTGTCCAGTTATCCTCTCATGTTTGACTGTTTGAGTGTTTGTCTCACGTTATAAGCCGATTATTCACCATGGCATCAGGAATATGTGTTAATCACACCTCGGCCTAAAGGCCTTCGGTGATAAATCACATATTCCCTCTCCCGTGGTGAATAACCTTTACATATATTACGTGTATAACTTCTGAAGGATTAAAACTGAATTTTGTGGTTTTGTTGTCATCTTTAGGTGCGCTGTTTGGTGTTTGCAGAAAAAGTATTACAACAGACTAACTTAATCCCCAACAGTGGTATAACTAACAAATCTGTTGGTTATACCACCACAAAAGACAATAGAAAACTGTCTTGGTGGAATATAATGTTTGGTATGATTGCCGTTTAGCAAGGTGAGTACAGGTTAGCAGATTTATCTGATACGGGCACAATATGAAATCACAATATAGTACAGTCACAGACTCAATTATTCATACAGCCTCATTTCTGCATGAAAATTATTTTTACAGTGACGTGAGAAGAAAACTTTTGCTTTTAAAAATTGACATTCCAAGCTTTCTGTTTTCAAGCTCAGAAGATGGATAGGAAGACCCACCTTCTCAGTGTAGCTGAGAAGGATGGGACAAAACACAGATTGAGAACTATACACCTGCAAAACAGGATCGTGTCGCAGCTTTTTGGGCCTTTTCTGATCAAAATTAAAGGTATGGGTGGATAGAAAATGATTTAAAATGTATTATGTGCGATTTTCAGAGCTTTCCTGTACTTTAAAGTGTCAAAATCGGCCGATTTTCAACAATTTACCACCAAAAAATCAGAGGAGTTTCAGACTGAAGAGAGGAAGGCTTTACATAACTGATAGTTGTTAATCATTTTGTTGTTCATAATTTGATATTTCAGTTTTTACGGCTATTGTTTTTCAAATAATAGCATTGGTTATCTTGTTTGTCTCCAGTCCGGATGTGTTTTCAACACAAAGAACAGTCAAGATATTTAAAAAGTGGGAGGGAACAATTATTTCTGGATGTCACTTTTAAAAATATCAGAATGTGGTAGTTCTCATCACTTTTGAAAAAATTGAAACACATAAATTAAAATAAACTGTTGTAAACTCTCTGTCGATCTATCTATGCCCCTATCTATTCATCAATCTATGTTGGCCTATCTATTGATTTTTTTAGCAATCTAGGAATGTAGATCTATCAGGATTTATGATTTTGATGTGTATTTCGGGGAATTTAATTTCTTGAACTATCTTTAATATAACATAACATATAAAGGTACATAGCATAATTGTGCAATTATGAGGGCAAAGTATGAATTTAGAAACATACCTTGATTACAATAACACTGTACCAACAGGCCTGCAAACTTTATTCAATCTAAATGCGATCTGAATTTGTCAAAATTAATGTGGTCTGAGTCAATCACTGTTCACCAAACTGTATTTAGAACCAACCAGTCAGATCATACATGCAATGCTTGACTGAGTATGACTGACTGCTGAATGTAATAGTCCGCTTATGTTGCTTTCTATTTGCAGATTGCAGTTTTCTTTTTGTGTTCATGTTAGATTGTTTGTTTTTATCACTTATTGCTTTCAATGATTTTCAAGAGTGCTCAGCAAATGCAATGTCCTAAGTCTACGTTGCCTTCAGGGCAATTCCGTAAAGTCCGATTTGCAGATTTGACACTTTAGCAGCTTGTGCAGCCCTACCATTACACATCAGCTATTTCATTGCTATGTAGGCATGAGGCCAGGTAATAGGGGTATCAGAAAAGCCACCAACCAAAGCTCCAAGTGTAAGAGGAGCTGACCTGCAAGCCAAATGTCATGGTGTCGGACGTACATCGTGACATTTTGCCATAGCTCAACTCCTGTTCTACTTGGAGCTTTGGTTGGTGGCTTGTCTGATACCCCTATTACCTGGCCTCATCCCTGTTTAACAATGAAATAGCTGAGGTTTAATGGTAGGGCTACACAAGCTGCTAAAGTGTCAAAACTGTGAATCAGACTTTACGGAATTGCCCTTCAGCAACGTGAAGACTGTGACCTCGGTCTACTCAGAAGATACACATATGCCATTAATGACAACCGGGCAAATGTACTCATATAGCTTGAGTACCCCAAGAAAGAAATAAGCCAAAACATGCAAAAGCTTGAATCTACTTTCAAATATTTTGTAGCTTTTTGTGGCTTCTTCAGAAAACTTCCCTAGAATTCTTGGTTGCAGTTATATTTATGAGTTTGGACGAACACCAGCTTTTTGTCCATTTTAACAAACCTTTTTTGTCAGTGTATGCCAAATTTGTTTCACAGTAAAAAAATAACTTTTTAAAATCAAATCTTTGGACGCATTCCCTCTAAATCGAAATATAGTAAACAAATTTAATATTTAGCACATGCAATACAGACCATTACAGTCTAGTGTGTTTTCTTCTTAAACCAGAGTCGCCTAAGAAAGTGGAATTCTGCAATCGAAATGGACATCGATAACGCACTCACGACTGATGTATCTGATGACTCAACAACACAAGGTACAATGAGCCATGAGAAAGAAGCAATTGAATACAAAATTGCTGCGGCCATCTTCAAATACTACTCCCCAATCCAGTTGGTTATTGCTTTATTTGGAAATCTGATGATCATTCTGGTGTTTTTTCGCAAATCTATGAGACAGAGTGTGACTTCGTTCCTGTTTCGTGTCCTGGCGGTAGCCGATACGTTTATGGTGCTGGTTACGCTTGTACCTGAAGCCATTTTGGAGCTGGGCAACAGCAGCGTCGCGTACAGCAGCACCTCCAGATGTAAAATCCATGGGTACATTTACTTCGCTGGCAGAACGTACGCAGTATGGGTCCTAGTCTTGATCGTAATGGAGAGATTCATCGGAGTAAATTTTCCACATCGTGCCACGACCTTGATAACGAAACGAAGGGCGAAAATAGCTGTCGTCACATTGTTCGTCATAATCTATCTGCTCTACATGATGCTCCCATTTATCACAGAAGTAAGTGTTGTAAAGAACAATCAAGGAGAAATCATCAATTATTTTTGTGTCTTGCCAGGAAACAAGTTACCAAAATTTACTGTTGACGTTTTCCCAATTTACGACTTATGCCTGTATTCTGTTGTTCCTTTCATTATCATGTTAATCGCCAATGTTTCGATCATTTATTGTCTTGTTCAGGCTAGACGGTTGAGGTCACAGTCCGCTGGGACAGACTCGAACGATATCTTTGGCTTGACGGCTATGCTCTTGGGAATATCATTTGGCTTTATTTTGTCTACTCTGCCATACAATATCGCTATGTTCATTAGAAGAGCCAAGGGTCTTAGCGATCCTGGTAATTACTTATTCTGGGCTGTAGGTGCTGTTTTAGCCAATATGAATCATTGCGTTAACTTCTACATTTACTGTTTGACCGGTTCAAAGTTCAGGGCAGAACTTCGAGAGATGTTTCATTGTCGTCGTAGTAATACATCTGGGAGTGCATCTTCAAAATATTCTTCTAGAATAGTAGAAACCAGTCAGCGAAATATTAGCTCTATAACTTGAAGAAAATTAACACAAAAAAGAAAAGTAACTATAATCTGAGTATAACAGTTTTGTAAGTAATCGAATAGATTACTTAGTTAACATAATGAGTAATCTGATTATGTAATCAAATGACTTTGTAATCGGATTACTAACAACACTCAGTAAGTGAAAAGTGTTTACATGCATTGCAGTTGGCGGAAAAGAGGATTAATTCTAGCTTAGGCCACAAATAATCGATTCTTAGCTTCGCGGACCTGCCGACACAATAGATTTCCTGCCAATGGAAAAAAAAAAAGTTTGACATTATAAAAAAAAAATTTTTAAATAGTTTTTCACCTTTATTTTCCTACCGACCGACCCTAGAAAAAGTGCCTTGAGAGGATCCGAGAAGCTAAAGATCAATGATGTGTGGCCTTACTTCTGTTCTATTTTTTGTCAAATTTAACTTCTTGTGACTGAAAACAAGTAAAACATCTTGCATGCTGAAGTTCAATATATTTAGGTTTGCAATACATATATATATATATATATATGTTTAGTGATTTCTTATTAAAAGAACTGTCACTGCGATGTGGCCAGGACTTCGGAGTCGGAGTCAGGGAGTTGGCGGTTTGTGAGTCGGAGCTGAAATTTGATATTCAGGTGGAGTCTGAGTCAGAGTTGAAAAATTAGATGCTATTAGGTGACTCCTGACCCCTAAAAACGGTTAATATAATTTACAAAACCAAATACAAAAATATGAAATGTATCACAAATTGTACACAAAACTTCCTGAATAAGTGTTCATGTACAGAATCCTATGAACATTTTGTAAAATAATTTTTTCTTCCATGTTAACAATGCAATATTTGGCCGATAAGAAGAATCGGGAGTTGGGAGTTGAAGTCGTAATTCAGAAGATCGAAGGAGTATAGATTCGAAATCAGAGTAGTTTTTCAGAAAGCCAAACGAGTAGGGAGTTGGAGTAGTTTCACTTGTTACCAACTCTAAAGTCCTGGGTATGGCATTCATTTTGATATATAAATCATATGTATATTAGGGTGCATCGTCTGCCCCTTAAATTGTCGTATTCATTTGCACTTTTGCCATGTTATTCCATTGCCAGTAGAAAGACATTCTGCAAAATTTCAATAAGATTGATCGTGGCCTTAGGCCCTAGTTAGGGTGGCATAATTGCATTAAAGTTTGGTCCAAAAATTACATAAAGTAATGCGTTGTATAATCACGGTTAGAAATATCTAGCTCACCATTTGATTTTGGAATTTGATTTATATACCATTGTTCTTAGAAGAAAATAAGCTTCAATTTGAATGGTATTATAATAAAGCTATATTTCTGAAAAATTTTCACTTTGAAATAATTCCGAAAGTAGAAAGTCTTGAACTATGGTGAAAAACTGTTTGGAATGAACTGCTTATAAGGTCAACTTTTGCGCAACTGTCACATCTTAATCGGAATACATTATAAGGCACACTTTAGTGAAGAAAGTAGGAAATTCAACAGGTTTTTCAAATATCTATTCAACAATATCCAAATATACAAATTTGCATGAAATACATGTAAATATGAAAAAAAATTATCATTTCAATGCAACGTCATTCTGCTATGTCCTTTTCTTTTGACTACATTATAATTCCATCAAGGATTTTACCAAATGATGTGGTAGATCACTTCCTCAGTTTAGAGACTTCTTTGGGTTCCGAAAGTCATATTAACATGTTTTTTAGATTCATTACATTTCAATAACTCAAAAAGAAAATATCACTACACTAGCACAATATCTACTATGTGGAAACCATTGATGTTGGTATTCAAATTGAAGCTCTTTTTCTAAGAAATCTAACTGCACCATCTATTAGTTAATAAAATAAAAACTGAAAATATTATTGACAACCGCGAAACGGCAAAATAACACCTTATGCCCAAATTTCAAGGCTGTTGTGCCACCTTTAGACATTGGAATTTTTTCCAAAAATTTTACAAGGCCACTTTCGTGACATTAAGGAACAATACTGCAAAAGTGCGTGAAGTTTTGGAGATAAAAGGGGCAGGCGATGCGCCCTCATATATATTTCATTGATATCTCTACAACATTGTTAGATTTTGTTTAATCTTATTGCGCTGATGGAGGCATATTTTGTCCTACTTCTTTCATTAGAGTACAATTTCGTCTCTTCAAATGTAAAACAAGATAAATATCAACGTAAAATTAGTATTCACTGCAACGCTTCTTAAGGTTTTCTTTGGGCTAATAATCAGGATTATGCGGTCAGTTCCGAGCTAGTTTCCTGGTATTTTCGGGAACCTTTTAGCTGCACAAATTGATGTAAGAAAGATGTTACAAAGTAAATATGTGCCGATGAAATGCAAGCTACAATTGAGAAATGCAAATGTTTACTTCTGATCAATATTATAAATATTGGATTTTATGCTGGCACACATAGAAACTAAAGAATACACACGAGTCGTAAACATATACTTGTACTCATAAGTTTTTCTGCTGCTGTAGCAATGGGCCTTTTTCAAGTTAACTTTAAATTTCAATAAGCTGTCATTTAGAAACTACTGGCAGTACTGGGGTTACCGAGTGGCCCAATTTCCTCAAGATGACTCTATTTTTATGCACTTTTTGGAAAATATAATCATGAATCTACAAACAATATATTTCATGTCTGCATTGGCAGTTGAATTACTACATATTTTTGTCGCATTACATGAATGCTTTTATTTTGGAATGGGTCTATATACCCGTCAGCACATTCAGATATAATCAAGTGTGACATACCAAAATGTTCCCCTGGTAAAGAAAAATTAGTGTGCCAAATTTCATGCAAATATTGTATTGAATCACAAAGATATTGGGTCATAAGAGTAAAAAATTGATATTAATCTAGTGTTTTTGAACCAAAAACTTTGAAAGGCTGTCAAATGGCCCCAGGTTAAGATACAAATTGGCCCAATATCTCAAAATATTCCTGTCTTTATGCTCTATCAGTGTGCCAAGTTTCATGCCTTCCTCCAAAAATGCACAATTGGTTTGCTATGCCGCTGCACTACAACATCCCAGCCGCATGTCATTAAGAAGTTAAATTGATGACTTCTGGGTGCCTCCAAGTTTCAAGATATATCTTCATTCCTGCCTTTCATCAGTGAGTTGTTGTTGTTTCTTATGCTTTGGAATTAACAATTATTGTAAGCTCGTATTAGTCAGCATTGTTCCAACTTTGAAGATTAACTTATTGATCTTTAATCATACATACATATGTTCAACTTTCGTACACAAGAAGTGAAGAAGGGATTTGGATGAGCTCTGAGAGTTATTCATCTTCCTATTTACGTTGTGAGTATAGCGTTAAAGTCTTCAAGATGTCAGTTGCTGTTGATACTTTTGAAGATTAGCTAATTAAGAGTTTCTATCCACTAATGTCATCACTTTTGAGGATTTACACTGTACTGATCAACAGTTTGTGTCAGTTATTGTTAATACTTTTGACAATTACCTAATTTTTCAGAGTGTTTTTTCAGTTTTTATTAGGGCATTCTGCCCTATTGTTATTGGTCTTCTCTGGAATCTTGTGTACAAATTTTGAGACAAAATACTGTACCAATTTCATTCAAACTTTGCACATGAGGTTTAATTTGCCCAAGATTGAGTTGATCAACTTTACAGGAACATGCACATTGTCTAAATACCATTTTAGAGACCCAGGAAAACCATCCAAGAAAAACTGGAAAGAGGGAGTCCTGTGATGTCATTGAGGGGCTTCCCCACCCCAGATCCATTTATAGCTCACTGAGAATTAAATTTTGAAAGAGATCAGCAATTTGGACGAAACACCACTGCATGCTTCATCAATGTGTTGCTATTTTGTATGCCCTATTATGTAATAGTAACAGTTACAAGATAACCTGGACTTTGGATCAGTAGCTACATGATGTGTAGAATGGCTTTTAAAGTGCGTTGTGCACATTATTTTTACCGTTACCTTTGAGGTTTAACTTATCTTCTTTTGCTCTCAGTCATTGCCCAATGCTCCTACATTTAACAATTAACTTACAACTTTTTTGTGTTGATTATGGTTAGATTTAGATTTAGATTTATTTTATTTTCCCACACCTGGTACATTAATTTTCAAGTATAAACATATTTCTATTAAAATATTAAACTACAAAGTGGTAACAATTAACTGTTCTTGTCAATTATTGTTATTAATACTTTGGAAATTTAGCTACATGTACATACAGTTCATGTATATATTTTTCATTATTTGGCATGTTCACGAATTCGTGGAGGTGCAAAAACGAGCATGTACGAGTTCGTGGATGTGTAAAAACGAGCATAAGTGCTCGTGTATATGTAATAACTAACATTTTTTAATATGCTTTTTATTCATTCTTGGACCTGCCAATACTAACATTCGTGGAGGTGTTACATGTTTCAGTTTTAAGGTCAAAATTAGGTTTAGGGTTAGTTTTAGCCTAGTTTAGGGTTAGTATGTTCGTAATTACACCTACACAAATTTGTGAATGACAATATTTGACATCTCCACGAATGCTAAATTCGTGTATATGTTCGTTTTTGCAGGTTTACAAATTCGTGTATATGTCAAATAATGAAAAATATATACCTCTACAGTTGCTTTGTAAGTTACTATCATTACCTTTCAGGATAATTGTTGGTGCCAATTGTTGTTCATGATATTTTATTTGAGATGATTAACTATTAGCCTGTGTCAGTTACTTTTGATACATTTAATGTCAACTGACAATTTTCTTATGTCAGTTATTGTACATACTTTTGATGATTAATTGTGATTTTTGATCAGATGTTGTTCATACATTTGATGGAACAACTTATTCGATATCTGTACACATATTATGTGTGTCAGTTGTTTTTCACACATAAATACATAAACCAACTTAATATTATATTGTTGCATGGATCGATGCAGTAAGGATGTAATACAGTTTGTCTTAATAATGGATGTACATACTATGTTTTTTTCCCCCATTTGACACAATTTTATCTTCATATGGTAAAAAAATAAATACTAACATCCACATTAACCTCGTTCTTTTTTCCTTTTTCCTTGCTCAAAACATCCGGGTTGTCTTGGACAATTTCCTTGTAGTTTCAGCCATGCTTTTAACAAACCAAATTGGCATAGGGAAGGAAGAACAGTCTGTGAATAATGTCACAGCATTTTTTTTTTATACATCCTTTTGGAATGATCCACTACCTTTAGTGCATTGTGGCAAGCTGAATTAATAAACATAAATTGTTTGCTTTTGATGATGCTTCATCGGTCTGTCTCTTTAAACAATACAATGTTTTGCTCCACAAATATATATGGGTCAAGTAGGAGAGTAAATTATTACAATATACTCTGAATAAGGCATGAATTTATGAAACAGGGTATCAGATTTAAAATAGCTGTAGCTTTGCATTCAATAATATGCAGCCAATTTTCGGGGACAAAATACATACTTATTGCCTTCTTGGATTAAAAAAAATATTTTAAAAATGCTATGACTGACAGTTATGATGCAACTGGCGTATTGAAAATTGCTACATAATATTATGCAACAGAATGTAGGCTTATATATTTCGTTAGACTTATGCCAACTTTTGACAGACCAACAGGACAAAAGATTTGAGACACCCAGGACCAAGGTAATATGACGGACTGAATGATTGAGTCAGGAGAGAAGAGCTTTGCTTTATATATTAGTTTATTTTACTTTGTCCATAACAGTTTCTGGTGCTGCCTCCTACTGTGCCTCTAAATGTCTTTCCTTTAAGGTGGCCCCAAGCCAATGGTCATTTAGGTCTTATTTGGGTCTCCTACCATAAAAATAAACATTGCTTTGATGATGTATTAATGACGATTTCTATAGGTCAATAAATGATCCGAATCTGAATATGAATCTGAGGTCCGAGGAGGCTCAACTGCACTTGGAAGAGGTTTTAAAACTTCTACAGTTGGGTGGCCATGTGGCTTAGGTGCCCGCCTGCTCTGCTGAAGATTTTTGGCTGCATGGGTTCGAACCTTAGGTTTGGAACCCAACATTTTCCGTGGACCTTCATGAGCAAAATCCCAGCTGGATATTGGTCAGATGAGACAAAAAATTGGTGGCCCCTTATGTCAGTGTCTATGCTGGGTAAGTGAAAGATCCCTCACCTGGGATAATATTTAACATGTTGAGGACTCCCGCTCTCTCTCCCATCTCGTCATCAACCCTCGTGACTGCACAGAACTGGACTTAGAGGGCTGCACTTACCATATCTATATACTGGCATAGCATGTGATGACTATTGCCAGGGGCACGAAGGTGTTTCAATGTCCACCCACAATTGGCATCATTACATTCATATTACTGATCTCCTATTCGATTTAAAAGTCAAATGACAATTCCATATCATAGACAATAGACATCTTTCACAAGTCCTGGCTTCCACTTCTGAGATTCATCGACTTTTAACAGATGGAGCTTGGTGCACCGCATCACGATTCAGCAACCCTGGTGGAAAATGCAGCAAGCACTAACAGTCTCCAATAAAAACTTCAACATTCTTCATCTGTGTCATGTGACTAGTGTCATGGGTATAACAATTGTTGTTATTGTCATATTTAAATTGGTGTCATGTTTGCACTTCACTGATAAAATCTGTAGGTAAAAGCAATGAAGTCAAATCTGGTGGGGGAGGGGAGGGAGTCTTAGAGCAAAAATTATATGGTGATTCCATGTTTTTATTTCATAAATTGATCAAGCAATATGCGAATATCATAATGCAGTTTTTTCAGAAAATTTGATTTTGCACATTTTTCTTCAAGTAGGAAAAATAGTGCTCCTGTAGCATTTCGATTTTTTCTTATTTTTTTTTGTTGACTCACTGACACTCCATGAAGCTCTCACGAAAAAAGAAGCATAGCGGCTGAACTTTTTTGCTTCAGTTTTGGATAGTTGTTGAATCAAAATTGATGAAAGGATAAAATATATCATGGTTGATTTCATTTCATGGTCACCTGCAGCCATTGTCCCTAAATAATTTTAAAATTAAAGGCACATTTAGAGTTTCGAAATAAGGGCATCAAAAGCTTCGACCCTACGGGCCTTGCCACTGACAAACCCCCCCCCCCCTCCAAATGACATGGGCTATATTGACCTCTGAGCACATTACATTCCTAACAGTCTGCACAGGGAAGCAGATGAGCTTTGGGAAAATGATGAGCTTTTACTGGAGGCATAGAGGTGCAGAATGGCTGTAAATAACTTCGACACAGCTGCAGGATAAGGAATGTCTTGATTGAGAGATTGCTCATCATGGGATTTGGCTTTTCCTATGCAATGCTGGATATGCCAAAGCTTACCCAAAATAGATACATTACCAACCAAAATAAAGTAAGAAATTACCGATCAGAAGTCCTCTGTTTGCCTATTTTGCCCTCCTTTCTCCTCTCCACCCCAAATCTCCTTACAACTACCAGTTACTCCTCACCACAACCTTATCCCACATTAAGAACTTTATTAAAACAGCTGTCAATGAAATTGCAATTAGCAACGGGACACAATATCATATAAACGAAACAGAATGAGCATGATGGAGTTTAAATTGGTGTTATTTAAACGTAATCCTAAAATATGTCATTTTAAAAGGTAGTTTCATGTAGGTTAACTTGGTTAAGGTATGAAGTGATTCAGAGGTAGCCAAAAGGTGTGAAAGGGTAAAGTAATGGCTGATTCTTCCCTGTACCTTATTTTGGATTGTACTGTATGTTCTCCTTAGACCTTTTAAAAGCGGTTCACCTCTTCGTAATCAAAAACTGACAAGTCCTAAAAAGTTCAAGTTCAAATGGCTTAAGGCAATGCTTAAAATCACAGTTGCTCACAGTTACATAACTGCTTGTAGAGTTCAGCGAGTAGGAGTGTTCACAGTTTGCTCCGACTTTCAAAACAACAAAGACAAAGCTTCTTGCCTCAAATGACATGATTAATGCCATTTCACATGCTTTGTCAACATGAATTGGGTCAAATCGGTTAAATGTTTACAGTCTGTTCAGTTCTCACGGCTGCACTCAGCTACGACCTTGGGGGCCACCATTTAATCTTAAGGGGGGCTTGGAGTTTGTTTTTTTTAAAATAAATAATTTCTTGCTCAGTTTTGGTGAAATAAATAAATTCATTTTTGGCGGTCTTGAAATGAATAATTTCTGGAGGCCAGTGGAGGGGGTATTCTTAACAAGGTGTTTCTTGATTTAGGAATGAATATGCGGGGACTTCACTAGCTCAAAAAAGAGATAATTATGGCCGGCGTAGCCGTGAAATAAATACTTTCCAGCCGAGGAAAACTCCAAGCCCCCCTGATCATTAAATAGTCGCCCCCCTACCTCCACGAGAAGTGGTATTTTGGTGACAAAGAGCGACAACAATGAGACTTCTCCCTCGGCTTGAAACACATTCACAGGATCACTTACGAGAAGACCAAACAGGATTTCTATTGAGTAATGGCAAAGGTTTCTCTGCACTGAGTCCAAAGTGTATACCTAGCTTTTGGAAATGTAAACACAATGCATGAACATTTCAGAGCAGCTTTTCTGCAACGGCCTTTATTTCTACAGAAGTGGCAGTTCAAGTACAGTTTGTCTCACAACATGCGAACTGGTGTTTGGCCTAATTGCTCCTCAGGGTATAAAATAAGAAAATTTGATCACTGCGCGTATTGTCTCGCGCGAACCACGGGCGCCCAATCGGGTTGTTTAAAAGTGCTGGCATTGTGATGTCAAGCAATACAAGTTTACAAGAGATGAATATCATCACTAATCAGGTAGGCAAAAGTATTTAAAATTGGTTGAAATACCATGTATATTTTGAGAATCTACATTTCACCATAGTTTTGTACAGAAAGGGTGAATTTGATCACTGCACAAATTCAGATTGATCACTGCACATTTCAGATTGATCACTGCACATTTTGGGACCGTTGCACGCTTATTTTATACCCTGTATTGCTCCTCATCTACAAGTCACACTGCAGAAATACACATACTGACTGGTATATTACCATATTTGTAATTTTTCTGTCACATTTTTGTGATGTTTTGCAGTTGTTTTTGTCAGATTTTTGACGACGGAAGTTCATTCCAGAAATGAGACAGACTGCACAGTCTCCAAAATGTTGAATGGATATCTCTCTGAGTGAGTATTTGTGTGTATTTTGCCCCCTGAAGAGAGGACAAACCCTCATGACAGACCACTTCATGACTGTTGAAATAACAACTGCATCACAATTGGGTTTTGGTTGACCTGTCTTTAAGAATCTTTCGTCTTTAAGAACCTTTCGGGCATTAGTTTACTTCTGGTTGATCCATAGAATTTGTTGACACACACTGGTCAATGACATTTGTACTCTTGGTAATCTTTGGCTAATTACAGCTTGCTCCTTGCTGCCTGATCCAGTTCAACTAAATGCCAGAAGATAAACTCATGTGATACCCAAAGGTCAAACCGATAAATGTACGCTATTTATGTTGGCATGTGTAAGCGCACAATAATATGTCAAGCATGACATACCGAAATGCTGTTGTTGTGACCACACTACCAGATTGTCCATATTCTGACCTTTTTGAAGTTATTTATTTTATTTATTTATTTATAAAACATATTTATACAGGGTAAAATATTCAGCACAAAAATACTGTTTTACAATATTGCCCTGTGTAAAAGGAAGACAAAGATTTAAAAACAACAGAGAGTATATAACGAAGGCTGTAAAAAAATAATAATAATAATAAAAACTAACAGAAGATAAAATATATACAATTTAAAAAGTAACATTCATAAAATAATTCTTACATTTGGATTTAAAAACACACAGACTTCCCGAGGACTTAATATCTGAAGGCAGACTATTCCATACCAATGGTCCTCTGACAGCAAAAGCATTACTATACAATTGAGAAGTATGGTGAGGAACATAAACATTATTTTCGTCAAATCTGCGTGTAACCCGCTGAGAAACCTCAATCTGCATAATAACATCATCACACAAATAATTAGGGGCCAGCCCATGTATCGCTTTAAACATTAGAACCGCTGTGAAATAATTTCTACGCTGACGGACATTCAAAATTCTTAACTGTTTGACTAGATCAAGACCTCTAACATTAACAAAATCAAAATTACCATAGATGACTCTGGCAGCTCTATTCTGCATACGCTGCACCTTATCAACATTAGAATTGCTAGTAAAACCCCATGCTGTTATACAATAGTCAATATTGGGTTGAATAGTAGAACAGTAAATATTAATAAGTGAATCATGGGGAACAAAACATTTAACACGAGATAATACTGAAATTTTAGAGTTAAGTTGTTTACATAGCTTTTCAATATAATCATTCCACATTATAAGACTTTGATCAACTTTGAGTCCAAGATAGTCAATAACTTTAACATCAGGTACATCATCTTCACCAACATGAACATTCAGCTGATTATTGATATCATCATTAAGCCTGCTTAGTTTTTGCCTAGTGCTTACAACAATACTATTAGACTTTGAGGCATTAACTATAGGTTTGTTATTGTCGTACCATTCTTTTACGCCATCTAGTGAATTCTGCAGGTTCTGTCTAAGATCAACTAAATCATGACCTGTACAATACAGTAGAACATCATCAGCATATAAATTACAACAACCTTGTCTTACATGAACATTAATATCATTTACAAGTTAATATATACAATTGCAGAGATTTAATTTGGCTGGAATCAGATGTACCACATCACCGTGCTTCCCAAGTAGTCTAATTAAAGATTTTTTTGTGGTTGCAATTTGATATTCTTCCTATATGCAGTAAACTACAAGCTTTGCCATATAGCCAGTATGTGATATTGTGGTTATTTTAAGTAATAATATAAAAAAATTTGAAATCCATCAGATATAATGTTGGTTTTCTGGGAGATTTAGCTTTTAGTAAATTGTATTGCTTCTGATTGCTAAGTATTTAATGCTTTTGAAGAAACATCAAGACTTCTACACATAAAGACAGCATATTGGCTATGCTATATTGTTAGAAATTGGTTTGTTGTACAAACTTTTTGATTTTATGCTTAACTCTAGAGCTTACCTGGCTTAGAGCAAGCTGTATGCAGTGTTATGGTATAGGCATTTATAAGTATAGTCTTCTGAGAAAAATTACTTGTCATGGGGACTAACTAATGATATTGGCGAGAAGACCCATAGGTCAAGTAACATACAAAAAGAGTTACAAGTCTCTGACATAGCTCAAACGTAGGAAGCACCTGCACTCAATGATTTATTACTCAATCCGATGCCCACAATATTTCTGGTTTACATTGCTTTACTGTGTTGTCGTGGAAACAGAAATGCAATAATCATCAATTTCAATATCATAGTGTCCTATGGAGAGAGAAAATGTGATTCAAGGCAAAACTCCATTGTTAGTTGCGGTAAGTCGTAGCTGAGTGCAGCCGTGAGAACTGAACAGACTGTAAACATTTAACCAATTTGACCCGATTCATGTTGACAAAGCATGTGAAATGGCATCAATCTGGTCATTTGATGCAAGAAGCTTTGTCTTTGTTGTTTTGAAAGGGTGAGCAAACTGTGAACACTCCTACTCGCTGAACTCTACAAGTAGAATGTAACTATGAGCAACTGTGATTTTAACCATGGCCAATTGAACTTGAACTTGGACGGATTATTCAATTTCTGATAACAAAGATATGAACCACATTCGCTGAATTCTAAAAGCAGTTATGGAACTGTGAACAACTGAAATTTTAACTGTTAAGCTCTTTGAACTTGGATTATTCAATTTCAGATAACGAAGAGGTGAACCGCATGAGATCTGTGGAGCGGATACTGCACTGTTGGCAGAGATAGAGCTAACAGATTAATTTTAAAGTTTGTTTTTCATTTGTCATAACTCTTATGCCACTCTAAAAGAAACTATCGCACCAGTTTTACTTGTCCGTTGAACACAATGCTGGTCCGCCATTTGATGCCTTTGCTACAGAAGCAGGCACCATCACATAACAAAAATTCTTATCTAAATTCAAAATTTTGTATGCCAATGTCGGCAAATGGCACAAGTTGAAATTAAAAAACTAGAAGATAGTGACACAGCTCCAATGTTGCAAGTTGCTCAATCTTTGTGAAGTCAGTAAAGCATTGAACTTGAGGAAATTGAGCCCTCGATCAAGCCTTAGCTTGCTGCTTGCAGTCCATGGAGATTAGGGAGCCATTTACTGTGATATCAAAGTTAAACATGAAGTCACATCCACGCAGACACAAAGTAAAGAGAATCAATTATCTTCAATCAAAAGTGATCTAACAACCGTAATGGATCTGACAAAGTTTTGATCCATCGAAGACTAATCCTGTTGAAATAGTGTCAATCAGTGCTCAACAAAGAGGCCCTTCATGCTTGTATGGAGATATTATCCCCAGAAGTCCAAATGGTGTTGCATTTAAATACAAATACTGTGAAAATACTTGCAGTCTTGATAATATGTAGAATAGAAAACTGCAACATGAAAAATGCAATTTACGATCAAGTCTATTACATAATATGAAAACTCGCAATATGTTATAGTTATACATGCATGAATATGCATGTTTGTAAGATGTAAAGCAATACTGTAATGATATACTTACTTTGAGAAGTTATTATGATTTAATATGATTAGCTCCATAAATCGTGACAGTGATATTCCATTATCTGAGCGATTTTTACTTTCTGTTGCCAGACAATTCAGCTCAGGCATTGTCATAGATTTGTTTAATCTACACATATTGTACAGAGGTCTTGCATGGAAGCAGATGAAGAAGAAGAATGTGTATAATAAAGTATGCATGCTCATTTGGAGGGGACAGTAAATAATCTAGTAGTTTGAAACTTTTTATCAAGTGCAGTTAAGTCAGCACGAGGAAAAAGAACCTGTCTGTCCTGGTTTCCAGCAACAGCAATTTGCTAACACCTTGATTAAAACTCAGTAACCAGAGACGATGTCAACAAGGTTTACTGGTGTGAGAAAGTTTTTCGTCAACAACTGCAGCATAGACCTCAACGTGCATATGAAGGAACTATTTGTTGACTCCCAGCCAATAAAAGTGGAGAAGTGCCTTTTTCTTAATAGTGATTGAAAGGTAATATAAGGACTTCCTTCTCTGTTACACTAGCAATTGTGCAGTGTACGAATTACTTACGTAAATTTAACGCACGAAACTCACAAAAAAGGGCCGATCCGTAGTACGTACGTACATTTTCGTACGAATTTCATACGAATTTCGTTCGAATTCATACAAATTTCACACAGGTACTTTTCAGTTACTTTCGCTATTTTAGTGCAATATACTTGTCACAAGTGTTAAAATTTTGACCTTGCATGGCCTATCTAATAAAAATATCAGCAAATATGTCAAGATAAAGCCCAAACACCAACTTAACAAGTACGAAATCCATATGAAAATTGACGTATGTTTTACGTACGTAAATTTTCGCACATATTTGTGTGAAAACAACCAATTTACATACGGAATTCACAAGAAAGAGCTACGTACGTTTTTCGTGTGCTGCACAATTGGCCATGTACATATGAATATCGGGGGCACCGGGGGGGGGGGGGTAAAACTTTGGGTGTTGATTTGTATTTATATATCGGAACTGTCAGAAATTCAAGCTGATTTTATAGTCAACTGACAGTCTAACTGTCAAAAACCACATAAAAGAACAGTTAACTGTGAAAAGTTAAGGATTGTTGCTAATTGAGCTCATTAAAAACCAACACCTCAGCTTCAGTTTTTGTATAAATTGCAGCTTTATTTAACCATACAACTATAACAATTATAAAGCTGAAATTGAATAAAGTGTTAAATACAATACAAATGAAAAGTTAAGGATTGTTGCTAATTGAGCTCATTAAAAACCAACACCTCAGCTTCAGTTTTTGTATAAATTGCAGCTTTATTTAACCATACAACTATAACAATTATAAAGCTGAAATTGAATAAAGTGTTAAATACAATACAATTTCTAACAATAGAACAATGTGAGTAACTCCAATGCCACTCCTCCACTAGCTTCACATTCTCACACAATGCTGGTCCACCAATTGATGCCTTAAGGCTAGGCTGCTGAAGCAGGCTCCATCCCATGGCTCCATCCCATGGCTGCTTCATAGCCACTTCAGTGGGCCATCAGTTGAAGCCAAGCTGTAAGCTGACAACCATCTAGATGTTCTTGCATCATTCATTCTCATGGGAGTATACCTTGGACCTGCTCTTTCACTGAGGTATGTTATATTTTTGTAAATATTTTTTTCTTGGTGTATTTTATTCATAGTATCTGTTCACTTCACTTGTTGTCTGCTTCCCTAGTTTACTGAGCATCTTTAGTGATTAAGGTATCTAATTGAATGGAAAATGTATTCTTGACAAGTTGGAAGTGGTTTTTATGTACCAGGATCCTGTTTTTGCAAATTCATGCCAGACCCCAACATACTTACTACTATGATTAAAACCAAATATATTGTTTGATACTATTATTTATTTGTGCTGGTTTGTACAGATGGGGGAAAAAACAATAAATAGTTTAAAAGAATATTAATTCTTTAATGTCTGTGGCATATATGAGTTACCTGACATCAGATTGAAATTTTTTGTTTTTTGTTTCCTCATTGTTTATTTGTCTTCATCATCAAATATTCCTTTTCAATGATAGCTTTTGTTAGGCCACAAAGGGTCGTTAATGAGGTATTTTCAAATTAATCTTAAATTTTATTTCAAAAGCATTGCCATGATTTGGAGAATAATTTAAAAAGGAACAAATCCAGAATACTTGACATTTGAAAAGGCAAGGAGTCTACACTTTTGATTAATGTCTATCCACATAACTCATATGATGTTATGTTATCTTCTCTGAAATGCCAAATGAGTATGAAATTAAAAATTTGCAATTGAAATACAGTCACAACTTTACGACTCAGGTACTTCAGTATGCCGAAACCTTATTACAAGGGTGTGTGTCATCAAAGTATGTGTAATATACAGCAAGGCAAATAATAAGAGTGATATTTGGAATCACTCGAAGTACTCAAGATCCATTCTTATCTATTTGGCTTAAAAAGAACCTAAGTTGAGTCACATGATCCATCAACCAACCAAAATCTTACTTGCAAACTTTTAATTGGCGACAATTCAAAAATTATCTTAAAAGTTGACATCACTAAAGAAATCTATATAGGGATGATATGCATACTTGAGCCAGGTTTCAGAAGCCCATTATCTCCAAGAAAGCTAACAGTCTTTTATGAAGACTAACAATGGGGTTCACCGAACTGGATTTTTCAGCTTACGTACAAAGTCTGCAGCCTGCAGACTTACAGTCGACAAATGATAAGTGCTTACATTCAGCTACTGGGACATAATAGATCTTCCCGATTAGGAGCCCCACATCATTTTCAAAATTAACTTTCAACTTGGCCATATAATGTCACTGGCTTAAAAGTGTTTCATTTGTTTTACATCAGTTTGTGTTTATTGGTTAAGTTAGAATACCTATCAGCAATGACTGCATAGGTGTCAATAAACAAACTATTTCAAACTTCGTCTGCAAGATATGCACCTGGTAAGAGGATTAGAAAACAAACAGGTAACTGTGAATGACTTGGCAAAGCCAGTTTGGAAGTAGAAAAGGAAAAAATCAAGACTTCCACTGGACCACCAATATGCAATCAGCTCTAATCACCTAACAACAGGCCCTATCCATTGCCTAGAAATGAACCATCCATTTGTCACTGAGCAACTTCAGACCTCAATGACACTCAGTAGTTTTTCTTAATTAATAGCTCTGAAAGAATAAAAGTTGTCACAGAGAATCACATTGCATGGATAGGCATTTATAACCTCACAAGGAAAATGTCCTTCCAATTCTGTAAGCACCTGAAATTCGTCTACTGTAAATACGGATGGTTGATTGGCTTACAGCGCTTTATATTCTGCATTTCCGAATTTACTACACCTCAAACGGCAATGAGACGAGGTGTGGGGCACTGTTCACACAAGATAATTCATTATTCTTAACTTGGAAACAAACCCACATCTCAGCAATCATAAGCCTAGCATACTACCACTGATTTATTATTATTATTATCGCCCATGCTATGCTATGCTATACATAGGGCGATTATGCTTTAGTGCTGAAATCTACTGAAGGGGTGAAATGACCAATGCTGTGGCCTCAACCAGCCCACTCTGGAAGTTCTTATCATATGCATAACACATTGATACCATTGTAGATGTGCACAACGGTTCGTATTTTCAGTTTAATTCAATATAAGAAAATTTACTATTATCAGTTTTAGAGGCTATCAACGTCCAGAAAGCTGCATTGTGGTGGCCATTTTCCCTTCCACAGGGTGAGTTTTAGTACACAGAATGGCCACTGCAAGCAGCTCATTCAGATACATTACACAAGCGGGCAGCACCTGCAAGTCCTTTGCCACTTCCTCCCTTTGCACCATATTCTATTTCCTGGAAACTCAGCAATTCCTGCATCTCAGTATAGTTCATGCATCTGTCCAACTAAATATACAGGTAGCATGGGCTTATATTGTATCTATTTCATATTATTCTATTCTCTTCCCTCAAATCTACGGGAAACTTACTATATATTATATAAATCTGTTTATATTTATGTAAATAAAATACTGGTTATAATATACTCATGTAAACATATAAATAGATAGATAGATGGATAGATAGATAGATAGATAGATAGATAGATAGATAGATAGATAGATAGATAGATAGATAGATAGATAGATAGATAGATAGATAGATAGATGCATGGATAGACGGATTGGCAGACGGATAGGATAGATGGATAGGATAGATGGGTGGGATATACAGTAGGATAGGATAGATGGATAGTATAAACGGATAGGATAAACAGACAGGATAGATAGATAGATAGATGGAGGAATGGATTGACAGATGGATTGATGGATATATGGGTTGACAGACGGACAGGATAGACGGATGGGATAAACAGATAGGATAAACGGATAGGATAAACAGATGGGATAAACAGGTAGGATAAACGGGATAAACGGATAGGATATACGGATGAGATAAACGGATAGGATAAACGGATGGGATAAACGAACGGGATAAACGGATAGGATAAATAGAAACGTAGATAGATAGATGAATGAATGGATTGACGGATGGATTGAATGATAGATAGACGGATGGATAGACAGATTGACAGACAGATAGGATAGATGGATAGGATAGATGGCTAGGAAAAACAGATAGTATAAACGGATAGGATAAACAGACAGGATAGATAGATAGATAGATGGAGGAATGGATTGACGGATGGCTTAATGGATAGATGGGTTGACAGACAGATAGGATAGACGGATAGGATAAACGGATAGGATAAACAGATAGGATAAACAGATAGGATAAACAGGATAAACGGATAGGATAAACGGATGGGATAAACGGCTGGGATAAACAAATGGGATAAACGGATAGGATAAATGGATAGGATACACGGATAGGATAAACGGATAGGATAATGGGATAAATGGGATAGAATAAACGGATAGGAAAAACGGATAGGATAAACGGATAGGATAACGGGTAGGATAAACGGGTAGGATAAACGGATAGGATAAACGGATAGGATAAACGGATAGGATAACAGATAGGATAAACGGATAGGATAAACAGATAGGATAAACGGATAGGATAAACAGATAAGATAAACAGATAGGATAAACAGGATAAATGGGATGAACCAATGCTTATGGGGTACTGGATAAACGGATATGATAAACGGATAGAATAATGGATAGGATTAATGGATAGGATAAACGGGATAAACGGGATAAACAGGATAACGGGTAATAGATAGGATAAATGGATAGGATAAACGGATAGGATAAACTGATAGGATAAACGGATAGGATAAACAGATAGGATAAACAAATAGTGCAAATAGATAAGATAAACAGGATAAATGGGATGGACCAGTGCTTATGGGGTAACGGATAGGATAAACGGATAGGATAAACAGATAGGATAAATAGATAGGATAAAAGGGTAGGATAAACGGGATAAACAGGATAAGGGGTAGGATACACGGATAGGATAAACAGGTATGATAAACAGAGAGGATAAATGGATAGGATAAATGGATAGGATAAACGAATGGGATAAACTGGCTATCGGATAGGATAAACATATATAAGAGACAAAATTATAATACTCGTGAATTTTTTTACCGTATTTTGAATGTTTGTCTAAATCTTTGGGCATGCAATAATTTGTTGATGGACAGTTTAACACTCAATAAATTTACCACTACTAGTAATAGGCCTACTATCTAGAGGTCCAAGCCAAATATGAAGGTGAATGGCAAAAGTATGACGTTTCATTGTTTGATGTAACTAAACTGCTTCACTGTTTGATATATGACTGACTGTTTTATACCTAAATTGGCTCTTGGACAAAACTTATATGACCAAGTCCTCTCTCATTGATTATGCAACCTGAACGCAATTGATTTTATGACAGAAATTGGGTTGGTTGTACAACGGGGATAACATGTCAAACGGGAGACAGAAATCAATGTCGTCCTTGTACAAAAACACCATGATCAAATTACACTATTCGATTGCTCACTGACTTGAAGTACAGAAAAATGGATGACTGGTGCGTGCCAAATTTTGATCAAATATGTATAGACCTATTTCACTGAATGTCCTGAACATGTCCTGAACATTTGCCCCAAATAACGTCTATGTAATTCCATGATTCTTAATTTGCTTTCTGCTCATGGAAGATGTATGCACTTTAAATCTAAAATCACTACTTTCAAAATTTAATCTGAAAGAATTAGGAAGTTATAAAGCCTCAACAATGCTAAACGTTTGATTAAAATGCACTTAAAATACTCCAGCTTGGAGACACCTTGGGTGGACCAATCAGAGGCAAGGGCGGGAAATCTATCAGCCAATGAAATTTAAGTATACTGACAGCAAGCACCACTTTTCCCCTAGTGTTTACAGAGAGAACCGTCCCTGAAATTAGTCTATTGCAATTGCCTATTTACATCATTTCGTCTGTCCATAAATGCTTGAATTGATCGGTTTATCTCCGATCTGATTGGTATATTCAATTATCGAGGACAAGAGCCACAAACAAGTTAAAATAGATCATGCTTCAAATTTTATCTTTTCCTCAGTGTCTTGCAAAGAAGCAGCTATGAACTTGTTAGATGTGGCACTACTGTGCTGTGTGTCTATAAATAGCTCCCTACCCTGTGCACTCCCCCTCTGAAGAAGCACCCTCGGCCTCTGCCAAAAGTTGCAATCTTTCACTGAATCGCTAGGTGTTTGGATGGTAGGAGAACACATGATATGACACATTCGTTTCCGAAAGTTCTCCATGTTCAACTACGGTGATCCATGCCTGTCTACAAAGCCTAACCAGGATCAGGGACGGACGCAGTGGGGGGGGGATGGGGGGATGCATCCCCCCCCACCAGACCAAAATTTATATATTTTTACATGTTCATTTTATGGGCGCGCTGTCGCATTATGTCGCGAGCTATGCATTTTGCGACGCGATAGCCCGATAGACCCCCCCCACCGGAATTTTCTGGATCCTCCCCTGACCAGGATGCCTGTCTACAAAGCCTAACCAGGACTAAAATACAGCCTGGGAATTGTGCCCTACATAATGGATTGTGCCCTACATAATGAAAATGTTATGGTCTGGCAAACATTTGCTTAGTAGACTCATACATTATGATTAATCATTTTATTGATCTCTCTATTTTAACTGCACAGGGAAATCATCAGCATTTTATTCCCCTAATTATACACTTTCAGAATTATGCCAACATTGCTTTGCCAAGATTTATATCGCTAAAAGGCAGTGTAATACTGAGTGTATATTTTTATAGGGTCATTCTGTGTAAAATGAACCAGAATTGCCAAGAGTGACAAACATTTTTGATTTAAAAAAGTTGGTTTCCCACTTGGAACTAAAAAAAGTTTGTTTGACGTATGTCTGATACAAATGGCTGCCATTTCACCTCCCTTTACTCCGAGTAAATCTTAGTTTATTTCTTAACCAGAACAAAGTAAGACAGTAAGACGGTATCGACTCAACAAAGAAGAAGTTTTGTCCTTGTGTTTCATTCAAACGTTGATCATAAAAAGCAACTTCTCAGCCTGTTGCGGAGACAACACAGAGTTTCTTCAAGTGCATTATAGATCACCAATAAAACTGTTGAGGTAAACTTTCTCACACCAGTGTAAAGAGTTGTTTACATTTTGTCTGGTTTGCCTTAGTTTAAGGAAGCAGTTAAATTGCTGTTAATGTACCAAAACCAGCAAGAAGGAGATTATTCACCTCATTGCTTATACGAACTTGCATGTTGTAGCAGGTGGATATGAAACAGTTAGCCCATAGACATTGTACGGTGGTCCCTGCATTATAAGACCGCCCCTCCTATGGTCACGAAGGGGTCTCTCGTGGGGGTGAGGTCTCTCGTTGGGGTGCAAAATGCTCTAAAAATAGGCCTCTTACTTAGTCTGGGAGGAAGGTGGTCACATAAGGCAAGGCGGCCTTACAACAGAGGGTCTTCTAATGCAGGGATCACTGTATAGCCAAATATCTAACTACTATGAGTCTGTGTTACTTTCATAATACATGATAGTACTGATTATAGTAATTGTAATTTACATAGTGCCTCTTTTGCATTAAATTGCTCAGAAGTGCTAGATAATCATACCCTAGCTGTTGTTCCTTCTTCCTTTTCTTTTTTTCCTTCCTAAGCTTCAGCTTCGACCTCTGATGTTAGTTATACCTATGGAAAAGAAGATGTTCATCTTAAATATAGACAATATGTATGGCAGAGCATGAGCTGACTTGTGTAGCGGAAGAAAATATATATATATCTGCCACTCTGTGAAATTGCTTTCTGCTTTATAAAGCTAATTGTATTCAATATTGAATTACCAGCATGTATGACATGTATACATACGTCTATAAAATGCTGCAGGTTTATAATTTCAGACTTATTTTTATCCATTGAAATATTAAGTTTGTTTGGAATATAAACATATATATGCATACAGAAAGATTAAATTTGCAGCAAACGTGTATTTCAATTTTATTGGAGTAAAAGAATGTTGAAAGAGACATCTAAGCATATTGTATATGACAGGCCTATGCCATATTTGTTTCATATTTGTAACCATATAGTATATATGTAATATAATTATTTTTAAAAGTAAAATTTCATTTCTGAGCCGATAGAACACAGTAAATGGTCCTTTATTGCTCATGGTAGTGGCATACTTAGGCCAAGATTAACAACGGAATGATAGGAAATGCAATGAGTTTCCAAGAATTCACCACATGTTATGCTAGGGGGGGGACTTAATCCTACTTTTATATGTATACCAGCTCAAAATGTGCCATTAGGTGAGTTATGAACATAAAAAAAAAATTTTGAAAATCGGAGCACCGCTACCCCCCTTGACATAGGCCTTGAAGTTTTCAGGATATATTACGTTTCCGTAAAGTCGCGGTTTGCGATATCTTCGGCCCTATCACAGATAGAAGAATGAGGGTAACATATTTGGTTTCTCTGGAAAATTTCCTTCAAAATGAATACCAGGAAGCTATATATCCGATAAACTTAAGGCGATGCCATTCCGAACAATTTTTAATGTCAAACGCTTCTGGCATTGATATTTCATAAGCAAACGTTACCAATTATGTACTTTTTTTTTTCAGACAGGTCTCTTGCCAAGAGTCTTGGTCTTAAAAAATTAATTGATTTTAAATATTTTGTGCTTAATATACCTTTAGGAATGGTAATAATAATTTACTTGGTATTTCTTTCTTAATGTGAATGTTATGGTCGGCGTGCCGTAAAGCGTTTTTATGGCACTGAAACATAGACAAGTAAGAATTATATCAATTGTTAATAAGCTTCCTATGTGGGTCGAAGGGTCCTGACTTATTTATCTAAATCCTGGTCCTTATGGTTCACAAGAAAATTGATCTAAGACTCCCAAGTACACAACACTAAGTCAACACTTTGATAAATTGATGATATTCCAAGAATCGTTAGTTGTATTGTGCCATTTAATTCATAAAGTTTAATTGTTATGAAATCAAATGCTTCCAGGCAAAGAATAATCTCACATGGACTATGTACAATAATAAAATAATGCTGATGTATATACTGCACTAAATAGATGCCATGAATAATTATTGATATAAGGTAATCATGCAAAATTAGGTTAAAATTTCATCTCCATGGGTAGAAAGAATAACACAAATCATATATATATATCATATACATGAAACTTTATGCATAGTATACTTCCAAGAGAGATTCATAATGATTTATTTATTACTTAGGTTTCAGTATCAGCTGCCCATTCATATGTCATGAAAGATTTGTAACATAACTTTGACTAGGTAATTCCATCCATTGATATTTAACTATTTAGTTGATTTTGGATGATCGATTTGAAGCTTTAGTTTAGAGATTTCTGAGTCTATTGAATATATCATTTTGCAAAATGGACAGCCTACTTAAATGACTTGTCCTAATTTGTCGGCAAGGAATGTCTGATCTCACTGCAGACACAAGCATCAATGTTTTCAGACATCCAAATTTCCTGTTTATTGAATATTGATATTTTTGGTATCCACATTACCAGGGCTCCTCTACCTGGTCTGCCCTGTCAGAATGTAAGTCTCAATCAGAATAGGCAATAATATCTTACTCTTGCATGGTCCATGCATGGCTTGATCTTGAAATAGCTATGCTGTCATATACATGAATATATTATGCTATAAATAAGTTTTGGAACATATCATTTCTCGTAACTTCAATATTCCTGAACCAATTGCCTGGCATTGCAGTATATTCTAATTTTATTATACGTACTTCCAGATTATTAAATTTATTGCAGAATAATAATTATCAAATTGTGATAGGCTATTTTCTGTAAGCCTGCCTCAAAGAATTCATTTCTATGAATTGCATAAAATCATTATGAGTGTAGTTGAATGAATCAGCAATAAGGTGTTGTGCGAATAAAAGCTATAGTATTTCTGAATATAGCAATGACAAGTTTTCAAATGGTTAACCCATGAAATATGTTCAGATACCAAATTGAGATTGAAAAACAGTTGTGCTTGGTATTAGATATGTCACTAAAACACTTAGACTTTCTTATTTATCAAGTTTGCCTGAATTTCATCGAGTTAAGCTGAAGGTACTACTCGCTGCAATTTACAGTAACAGTTCCTGATAACTGTGACAACAAATATCATAGTAGACCCATTATGTGGGTACTCATTTTAAAGCTCTTGACAAGAGGAATCCAATGGTACTATTTGTTTTGTCATTCGTCTAATAGTCACTTAACGCGGTAGACGTAAATGTTCTCGCGAGCGTTTTAAATCACCAAAACTTCAAGGCATATGTCAAGGGGGTAGCACTTGTCGGATTTTCAAAAAAATTGGTTTTTTGTTAATGGGGGACCCAATGGCACAAATTGGGCTGGTATACATATTGAATTTCCCAAAAAAGCAAATTAAGTCCCCTCCCTAGTTATGCCGGTTCCCCGGATCTCCCCGCCCTTTAAAACCCTGGTTCATTCCCAACCGACCGCCTTACTAAAGCTCCTGGCCTAAAATGGTAATGTCTTTCCCAAATTCAATATTTCCATAATTCATAAAAAGGATTAATCTTTCCATGCCTACCAATCTCATTATACTACAGTATGCCGCCTCGAATAGTAATGATGATATTACTGAGAGAGAACAAGATGACAAGCCAATTCAATCCGTCCATTGATGCATCAAATGATTTAGGTTTAAGTGGCTTTTCACCCGTCAATTGGAATTAGTTCCATTGATTTGCAATCTCTGTTTCACTTTAAATTAAGATCCGTGTGGCTTTGTAGGCAAATCCATGAGAACATTCTTTATGGCCTAATTTAGAAATGAGGTATTTGTGAGATCTGTTTTTACAGCTGCTTGCAGCCTGTATTACAGGAGGAATTTTCTAATAGGAGGTCGCACTATTTCATCTATCACTTTGAAACTTAGTGTACAGTCTCAATACAATTTTATCTTGCTTCCATCAACTTTTGGTTACCTTCCGTGAGATTAAACTTTTTATTTACGAAACTAAAATGTTAGTTTTTGGCGGGAATTTCAAATGACCAGCTGCAGTGAAACCAGAACCAAAAGCAGCAGTCAGATCCAGTGTTTACAGATTCAATAGAAAGAATGAAGGAAGGGATGAAGGAAGGAAGGAATGAAGGAAGGAACAAAGGAAGAAAAAGGAAGAAAAAAAGAAGGAAGAAGGAAGGAAAACGGGGAGGGGGAGGAAGGGAGGGAGGAAGGATAGATAGATAGATAGATAGATAGATAGATAGATAGATAGATAGATAGATAGATAAATAGATAGATAGATAGATAGATAGATAGATAGATAGATAGATAGATAGATAGATAGATAGATAGATAGATACTAAGTCTATCTACAAGCAGCTGTTAAAGTGCTTGCACGTTATCTTTACATTATTTAATTTCAAGACTTTCAACACCCTGTCATTCATGTTTGACCAATTACATCTTTGAATGGCAAATTAAATCATTTGTTACGTCATTACTGTGTTAACCTATAAAAATAAAGCCTGAGTGCATAAAAAATCCTCCAGATGATACAAGGTACATGTGCAGTGCAACATAAAGTACGATTACCCCAGAAGGAAGGAAGAATAAGCCACTACTTTACCCTTTCACACCATTTGGCTACCCAAATTCCTTCCTAGATTCTCCTACTTTAAACTACCTTTTAAAATTTACATTTAATTCACTTTCAGACAACACCAATTTTAACTCCTTTACTCCCATTGTGTTTTATTTCTTTGACATTGTGCCCCTTTGCATATGGCAATTTCATTGACAGCTGCTTTAATATAGGAAAAAGGTTGTGGTGAGGAGTCAAGAGTAGTTGTATTATAAAGGGGATTTTGGGCGGAGAGGAGAACGGAGGGTAAAATAGGTTAACAGAGGAATTCTGACAGGAAATTTTCGTACTTTATTTTTTGTTGTACTGTATATTATCGACAATCCAGCTATCCTGCAGCATGAAACAAATTTGGAAAGTATCCAAGAGACAAACAATATGGATGCATGGTGTGTCGAGTGTTCATTGACACTATTTCTACAGAATTATAGTCTTTGAGTAACCGAAACCTCTGTTTGTCATACCTTGCATCAATTGGGCTGGGACAGCTGGGTCTCTTTACTTTCTTTACTTTCTGTCTATATCAATATGACAATGTGGTTCTCTTGAATATGACAGTAAATGAGCAGCAAGCCAAACACTGGTACCATGTCACAGTTTTATATACTCAATTCCTTGGAGGCTCAATAAAAATTGCACACAATTATGCCAGAACACACAAAATATAACTGTATTATTCATTGACACCTATTAGAATATTGAAGAATTTTTGAATTTTTAGTTTTATTTTCCAATTGTGTTTATGTAAGATGAAGCAATAGAACCAACATTGTCTACTTCATAACTTCTCATATCTTTTGACAACCAGACCAGTTTCCTTTAAACAGTCCGGTTGGTGAAGACTTACTTTCTTTGAGAACTCGTTGCATGACTCTATTTCCACAGAATTACAGTCTTTGGGGGATCAACAGATTCAACACTGCAATAGATCAATTACTTTTGATCACTTTGACCAAAGACCATTTGATTTTCTTTACTTTTCGTCTGTTTCAATGAATTACATTTTATTGCTGTAATTAATTGCAATTTAAACTAAATTTAAAAGATCGTTTTCCCAGTACAGTCATGAAAGCCGTTAGTGGAGCATTCACTGCAGTACAGGGTGACCCACCTCAACTTGTGCAATGATGTTGTAACCAAAACAGTGTTCACTGAAACAGTTTGGGATTTCCAATGCAAACACCAAATTGGAGTTTCAATGACAAGAGCCAAGAGAAGAGTATTATGCAAGTTTGGATCATTTTTGGTTAAAATTGGACTCAGAGAAGAAGTTCAAATTTTCACATGGCTTTTTTTCTGATTTTTTTACAATTTAACTCTGTCAACCTTGGAAAAAAATTTTTCGCTCACATGTAATGCATGTACTGTATTACAGAAGCTATAAAAAAGCAGTGCCAGGGCTTTTCTTTGAAGGAGGTTAGGGTTTACGGAGTCAGGAAGCCCAAATACTTTACTGATGCAGCGCACCATTGTCATACCGGTAATTTCCTAGGGTCTATACCAATGATGGATAGGCAAAAATTGTTGTTACCACTCATAATAAGTATTAAAATAGCTTAATCTTACATGGGAATACCATTAATCACTTTCAATTTGAGCATTGATGTGTGTATCCGCCACTTTATTAATTGTTCCAATAATGCACATAAATTGTCAACAATGAATCTTAAATCTCCAAGAAAAATGACTTGGCTTGGATTTCTAGGCCAAATGACATGGTGAATTTGTTTAGGGGAATCTTCTGAACCTGGTAGTATTGAAAAACCATGTGTTTTCATCACAAATGTTGGTCAAAATCAGACAAGATTTTGAGGGATGGAAATTTGTGACTTTCCAGATGGCACCAAAAATAGATTTTTGTAGAAGTGTTGCTATACTTTTTCTCTTTGCTTTTAAAACCTGGGTGTCATGTTTTATGTTTCTAATGACTCTGACAATCATAATACCTTACTATTTTGTGTTGGCAATCAATCGACTGTCGGTTATGCTAATTGTTTTGCCATACTTGACTTGTTTGTCTCTGACAGGTTTCCATTCTAAATTTGCTGAGTTGGTAACATACGATGGACTCTAAATCTCACAAACACCATCCATTGCCTTCCCTAAGAACCTCCTTTTGCATATCAAAGTCATTTCAGGCAGATTTTTTGGCACAAAATAAAACAGCGACACATTTTCACTTGCCTGTCATTTTTAATAGAATTACTGCAGAGGCTTATAACTCACTTTATTTAACAGCCATTACTACCAATTAGACAAATATGCTTTCAAAAATTACCTGTCTCATTTTTGTTGTCTTCAGTAAAATGTTAAAGTCATGCACAAGTTGAGGTGGGTCTCCCTGTATATCAACAGGATTAAACGGTCTGGTTGGTGAAGACTCACTCTCTTTGAGCACTCGTTGCATGACTCTATTTCAACAGGATTACAGTCTTTGGGGGATCAAGACTACAAAGATCAATTGCACTCGTTTGATCCCTTTGACTGAAGACCATTTGATGTTATTTACTTTTCGCCTGTATCAATGAATTACATTTTGTTACTGTAATTAATTGCAATTTAAACTAAATTTAAAAGAGCATTTTCCCAATACAGTCATGAAAGCCGTTAGTGGAGCATTCACTGACACTATATCAACAGGATTACAGTTTTTCAGGAATCAAGACTTCATAAGATACATTACGCTCATTTAATCGCTATGATTGAAGATAATTGATTCTCTTTACATTGTGTCTGCGTCGAAGCCATTGATGTGACTTTGTGTTTGACTTTGTCAGCACAGTAAATGGCTCCGACTCACAGACTACAAGTACCGGATTAATGCTCGATTGATAGCTCAATTTCAATGCCCTGTCATACTTCACAAAGATTGAGCAGCGCAACATTGGAAACATGTCATCAACTTCTCAACTAACAGTTCAACTTTTGGAATTGGCCGAATATGGCCGATGGTGGCCAAAAATTGCTAAGGGGGCCATCATTTCTTCTGAAGGGGGGGGGGCTTGGAGTTTTTTTTAATAAATAATTTCTTACTCGGGTTTGGTGAAATAAATTAATTCTTTCTGGGCAGTCTTGAAATAAATAATTTCTGGAGGGGGTTATTCTTAAAATGGCAATGCTTGATTTAGGAATGAATATTCGGGAATTCAAGTGCAAGAACAATTTTATCCAATTAAGCCAAACAATATTGATGTCAATGTTGAGTGATCATTGACACTCTTCCAACAGGGTGACAGTCTTTGAGTAGGCCTAACCAAAATGTCTGTTTGCCAAACTTTGCATCAATCGGTCTATAATTACTATTTCATTTAACAATATGACATATCAAAAAGATTCTTGTTTGTCTCCATAGATAACTGGTCGTTTAGTTATGAGGAAAATAAACGCCGCTATCGATTCATATGCCAATGACACAAAACCCAATTATAATTCAGCTGCTCATAGAACGACAAAAACTTGTGTTTCGTGCTCATTCAAAACACAATCTGTCAGCTGGATCAACAAAGATATGCACTTGAGAAGATGGAAAACAAACATTTGAAATGAAAATCAAATTGTCTTATGGCACCAAGTGATTGCATTTGAGGGAGATTTGAGAGGTCAACAATGTTGATTGTGTTGAAATGTTTCTCGGTGCTAAACCTTCATGGGCAATATCTCAAGTGCATTGTCATATGAACATTTTTACAAATGAATTAATGCTCTTTGTGTAGCAGAAATATATAATGAAGATGTACTCTGGACATTGAATAGGTTGAAATGCACTCTCCGAAATGACAGAAAGTTTGAAATACCTCATCAACACTGCATGTGCTTGTAGTTGATACACTCTGAAAAATTTTGGGCAAAACAGGTTTTTTTTAATGGAAAATGGTTTTTTGAAAAACCAAACTTCCATGCAAAAACCAATATGGATTTTTTAAAAACCATTTTGGATTTTAAAAAACCTGTTTTGTCCCGAAATTATTTAGAGTGTATATACATCACCTTGTTCTCACTATAGTTTTTGTGAATAGATTCATTTAACTTATTTGTTGTTTCCACCTTTAATTTTTTTGTTCAAAAGTTAAATTAAATATTATAACCATTTCTGAAAGGACAAATTTATTTCATTCACTTGCCAGACGGATGCTGTAGCAATGGATAAAATGAATAACTTCATGGCCGGATCGTATCTACAGTTGGCTAAGATTAGTTTGGTGCATATGGGAGATCTGTTCGTGTTAGATGATGAAAAAGAAAATATGATGTGTCACAAAATTCAGGTTTCAGTGTCATTTTATCTCTCAGGGATTGTTATTTATTCTGTGCTTCAGTTTAATTTGGAACATCCATTGAATGTAATTTTATTGGCCCATCATTTTGCCTCAATTTCTGAATAAGAAATTTGTATAGAACCATTACCTTTGACAAAATTTGTGAGCACAAAGGCTGACATTCAGTTCGCTGTTTTGACCAATTATTTGGATGCTTCAATTGCTGGCAAGATGATTGAGTGCTTTTGAATGTGCTGAATAACCTTTGAGTTGGTTACGCAAAAATGTTTTTTGAATGCTCCACAAAATGTGTCAGATGCATGCAGCTTTGAGAGTGGCACAGGTACACCACATGTGACTTGAGAAAAGGCTCTTGGATGCGGGAAATGCAGTACTTTGATGATGTCACAACACCGACTGTTGCCTAATACATCACATAATATAACTACACAATAACAACTAAAAATCCATTGTTATAGCTTAGATAATAGATACATCCATTGAACCCAAATTAAAATATTTACCGAACTAATCCCAATATGTTTGATATTAGAGTTGTAGCAGCGATTTTTGTCAACTTTGTCGGACCTTATTTCTTCTTTCTTCATCCAGGACCATCATTACAAATTACACTAGTACCCAATCTTTATAAGGTCATGCAACACAGATTCTTCAGAACCTTTTTCTAGTTTGTCAGTTAAAATGTGTTAGTGCAGTTGTGTGATGATCATTCAGCATTTAGGTTAGCTAGCCATTGTTCAGTTTGTTATCATAGCAATCAGCAGGACCGTTAGCGGGGCAGGTATGTAAAAAAATAGTGCATTTATATATAGAAGCATGAAACTTGGCGCACACTTAAAAAACATCCATACAAACATAATTGGATAGGGAGCCACTTCAGATTTAGCTTAGGTGGCTACTGGCAGCCATTTTCCAAAATGGCGGTCAATTCTCCTATTTTAATGCTTTCTGTGCAGTTCCTCCAAATAGAATACACGTAAATATTGTTTTTTATTGCTTCTCTAAGTATTCAGTACATTACCATAACATTTTTGGTAGCCTTGGTCTATTTTCAGTCTTGTTGGAGTCCTTTTTGTCAGAAATATTGATTCAAACACTGGATTTCGCGGTTACGGATGGTTACTCCAATTCTCAATAAATCTCAAAATAAATTACATATTTGAATTCCTTGTAAAAAGAGCTTTCAAATGAATGGTCCCATTAAAGGGTTTCGTAAACTTGGTGCAAAAATGGAAAAAATGAAAATAAAATGATTTTTGAAGATTTTGTTGTTTCTTTAATTTTGACAAAAAATTCACGGAAACTATTGATGCGACCATTCATTTGAAAGCTCTTCTTACAAGGAATTCAGATATTTAGTCTGTTTAAAAATTGATTGAAATTCCATGAAACTATGGGAAACCGCGAAAATGATACATTTTCTTCAACAGTTCTAACAAAATGAACTCTGACTACCCTAAAATTCGTCAGTTCAATCCAGAAATCAATTGATAATGTTCTTTAGATCTGTAGAAGGAATAATGAGCACTGTTTCGATACTTTAATACTATAGGCACTTCACAGAAAGCAGGAAAATGAGAAAATTAGCCGCCATTTTGGAAAATGGCTGCCATGTGTCAACCAGGTCAAATCTGAAGTGGCTCCCTATCTAAATATTTTCTTTAAGACGTTTTTGAAATGTGTGCCAAGTTTCATGCTTCTATGTATAAATGCACTATTACTCCCCTATTCATGACAAATCTGCCCCGCTAAAATGCTGCTATCGATTCATACAGTGAATGACACAAAACCCAATTATGATTCAGCTGCTCATAGAATGACAAAAACTTGTGTTTCGTGCTCATTCAACACACAATCTGTCAGCTGGATCCACAAAGATACGCACTTGAGAACATGGAAAACAAACATTTGACATGAAAATCAAACTTGTCTTATGTCACCAAGTGATTGAATTTGAGGGAAATTTGAGAGGTCAACAATGTTGATTGTGCTGAAACTTTTCTTGATCCAGAACCTTCATTGGCAGTATCTCAAGTGCATTGTCATATGACCATTTTTACAAATGAATGCTCTGTGTGTGTCAGAACTATGAAACAGCGATATACTCTGGATATCGAATAGGTTGAAATGCACTTTCAGCAATGACAGAAAGTTTGAAATACCCCATCAACACTGCATGTGCTTGTAGTTGATACACTCTGAACATTTTTGGCCAAAACAGGAATTTTTTAATGGAAAAATGTTTTTTGAAAAACCAAACTTCCATGCAAAAACCAATATGGATTTTTCAAAAACCATTTTGGATTTTAAAAAAGTTTGGTTTGTCCAGAAAATATTTAGAGTGTATGTACATCACCTTGTTCTCACTATAGATTTGTGAGTAGATTCATTTAACTTATTGTTGTTTCCACCTTTAATTTTTTTGTTCAAAAGTTAAATTACAAATTATAACCATTTCTGAAAGGACAAATTTATTTCATTCACTTGCCAGAGGATGCTGTAGCAATGGATAAAGTGAAAAACTTCATGGCCGGATCTACAGTTGGCTAAGATTATAGTTTGGTGCAATGGTGCATATGGGAGAAAACTGGGAGATCTTTTCGTGTTAGATGATGACAGTGCATTTTTTAACATAGGAACTGGGAGCCAAATGGTCTCCCAGTGGACATATTCGGTCTCCCAGTCATTGCCAAATTGGCATCACTGGGAGACAAATTTTTTTCAGAGACTCTAGTAAATTTCCCTTTTTTGTTGTCTTATTTTTAGCGATTGGCGAATTTGAAACCAAGGCTTCTGGTTCTCTAAGCAAAAATATTCTTCCCAGTCTCTGCAATAGTGTAGATGTAGGTCATATTTCTGATTTCAGATTTTTAAAAAAATGTCCAAAGCGTTTTTCTTGGCAGTCAGTGCAACTCCTCAATAAGCAGCCAGCTTAACAATTCGATCCTTTGGCAAGCAAACCATTATATAGATATATCATATGGTTAGCCAGAATACTCGCTGCTGATTGGCCGACAGCCGTGCAATATTCTACGATATTGCACGCATTATATTGCACGCTCATTTTAGCATGTAAAAGATTGGACGGACCTGAGAGGAAGCACCATATTTTGATGCTGCTGCAGCCACAAGCTGACAATAAGAGTGTGTTTTTCAATTATACTAAAAAATCAACCACACGGCAACGGAAGTAGATAGGAAGATGGTTTTAACGGCAAAAGATGCGTCTATTAAAGGGCTAATCGGATATCAACTTTTTTTACTGCTTATGTAATTTGTTTTATCAGAATAAAGCATTAAGTGGCCGAAAAACGGCATTTTTGACGATTTTTTGATGATTTTATTGTGTTTAGATGTCAAAAGTCTGCTATAAAGTTTTTCAAAAAAATCGAAAATTAAATCTATGATTAAGTACATCATTTTTGGATTCCTATAGTGTGACATTTTTTTTGGTGAGTGAAATATTCATCCATTTCTAGTGAGATGCATTTTAAGTGTGTGGTTCAAAAGAAACACAAATTGAGTCTTGCAGCAGCAACAATTTCGTTTCTTGGTTTTAAATAGTTAAAGAAAGTCACTGCACAGCAATGGAAATAGATAGAAAAATGATTGTGGTGGCCAAAAGATGCGTTTATTAAAGGGCTAAGTAGATATCAACTTTTAGTACTGTGTACACGTTATTTGTTTAATCATAATAAAGCATTAAGTGGCCGAAAAACTTTTTTTTTTCTCCCATTTTCAGTGACTTTGTTGAATTTAGAGGTCTTAATTAAGTCTGCCACAAAGTTTGAGGAAAAAAATTAAAGAAGACCAATCATCAAATATATCTTCTATGGATGCCAAAAGTGTGAAAAAATTTTTGGGTGTGAAATAGTTATTGATACTACATTTCAAACATGCAGGTCAAAGAAACACAAAAAGAGTTTTGACATCAGAATTTCGGCCCTTTTCTTAGCATTTCCCAAAAAAAACCATATGATATAACAGTTATTGCACATCACCTCGTGCAATATCAGTTTTTATGGCACCTCGGTGACTAATATTGCACTCGGGCTGCGCCCTCGTGCAATATTAGTCACCTCGGTGCCATAAAAACTGATATTGCACTCGGTGCTGTGCGATAACTGTATAATATTGTAACGGATCTACAAATTCTACATGTGCAGCGGCTGATCTATAAATGTCATGTATCATGACGGTACGAAGTAGAGTTGGTCTCCCAGTCGAAAATAGAAAATATGATGTGTCACAAAATTCAAGTTTCAGTGACCTTTTATCTCTCCTGGATTATTTTATTTATTATGTGCTTCCGTTTAATTTGAACGTCCATTGCATTGTAATTTTATTGGTCCATCATTTTGCCTCAATTTCTGAATAAGACATTTGTAGGAACCATTACCTTTGACAAAATTTGTGAGCACAAAGGCTGACATTCAGTTCGCTGTTTTGACCAATTATTTGGATGCTTCAATTGCTGGCAAGATGATTGAGTGCTTTTGAATGTGCTGAATAACCTTTGAGTTGGTTACGCAACAATGTTTTTTGAATGCTCCATAAAATGTGCAGCTTTGAGAATCGCACAGGTACATCACACGCGACTTCAGAAAGAGCTGCTGGGTTTAGGAAATGCAGTACTTTGATGTCACAACACTGATTTTTGCCTCATACATTGTATGATATTACAATGCAATAACAACTATGTAGCAATCCATTACTACAGCTTAGATACAGCCATTGACCCCAAATTAAAAATAATTTTAATTACTGGACTAATCCCTAAATGTTTAATATTTGATTCGAATATAACAATTTTGTCAACTTCGACCTTATTTCCTGTCTTCATCCAGGACCATCGTGACAAATTGCACTAGTCCCAAACTTTATAATGTCGTACAACACAGATTTTTTAAAACTTGGTTTGATTTTTTCCGTTATACTATGTTAGTGCAGTTATGTTATGATCATTCAGGTTTCAGGTTAGCTGGCCATTGTTCAGTTTGTTATCATACTTTGATTCATAGTGCAATCAGCAGGGCCTTGGAGTGGGCTGAGAGGGAGAGCCAGTCTGAGCGCCCGGAGATAATGCTGTAATCTCATGCGTAAACAGTGTCACTAAAACTACTTTTCCCGATATTAGGACTTGAGCCAGAAGATTTTTGTTGAAAGGGAATGTGACTTATTAACAACAGTTACTGTGAACTTGGTTTCCTTGCAGAAAACGTACGCTTGGAGCTTGCATGAACATAAGTGAATACATGTATATACTACACATTACCTGATGATTCAAAACAGAAATTGCAGGTGTATTAAAGAGAAACAGATGACCAACAAGGCAATCTGTGCTATCTATTGGATACATGTAGGTCACACTAGGTCAGTGGTAAGCATACTTTCTTTGAGCACTTGTCTACTTTATTTCTCAGGATAACTGTTTTTGAGGATAGAAACTTCTTGTCAGATTCACTACTGGGTTAGATGACTTTGATTGAATATAATTGATTCTCTTTACTTAGTGTCTGCAGTCTGCACTGGTGTAACTTCTGTTTGACTTAGACATCAGTAAATGTCTCTTTTTACAGAGAGAATTTCGCACTGCAATTAAATACAAAACCAAATCAAAAAGACCCTTTTCTCAATATAGTCATGTAAGCCATTTGTGGAGCACTCGCCAACTCTATTTCAGCAGGATCACAGTTTTTGAGGGATCAACTCTTTTTGCCACATTCATAACAGTAGCCATATCACTTTGATTCAGGACAATTGATTCTCTTTACTTTGTGTCTGCTTGGATGTGAAATTGTGTTTAACTTTGATATCACAGTAAATTGCTCCTCCTCACGGACTGCAAGTGGCAGAATGAAACTTGATTGATAGCTCAATTTCCTCATATTCAATATCTTGTCATACTTTACAAAGATTGAACAGTGCAATAATGGAAGCATGTCATCAGTTTATAGTTTGTAGAAATTGTCCAATATTGCTGTCGTTGGCCAAGTAACATTTCAAAAGGGAAATAGATATGTCAGTACTCAGCATACATTTGACTTTAATAGAACACAGTAA